>CALSBV010011010.1:4048477-4089450 GCA_943590825.1 Bovichtus diacanthus
CTCTCTCTCTCTCTCTCTCTCTCTCTCTCTCTGTGTGTGTGTGTGTGTGTGGCTCAGCCTACCAGGGCAGACCAGTGACAGTGAGCTTTAACATGTGCTGACAGCTAATCAATAGCAGATAGTGTTTTTTAGCTTTTAGGGAGAACTATTTATAACAGACTGCACCATCACTCTCAAAACCAAATCAGATATTTCCATGGGACGGACCAAGTGCTGCACAATCATGCTTCACAGCAGTGTGTGTGCATGTGTAGACTGCATGTGGGTGTGAGTGTCTAACACTAATCACAGAACCAGATGTAAATTTATGATTTAAATGACAGGTATCCATGTATATGGAAGGAGAGGATATGATAATGGATTATCTGTCCCAAGCGTAGCATAGAACAGGTCCCAGGATTGATCCTTGTGGTATTCCATGCTTAGTCTGAACCGTTCTTCAACAAAAACATATCCTGTTGGTTATAGACGAGGAAAACCAGTCCAGTGCAGTTCCAGTGACATCCGGCCACTGCTTTAGTTTGTCTATAAGGATGGAATGGTCAATGGTGCCGAATGCTGCACTGAGGTCAAGCAATGGTAACACAGAACATGCACCTGAGTCTGCAGCCATCAGTAAACCCTGTGTGACTCAAAGGAGGGCAGTTTGTATCTTTTAAACCTTCTCAAAGATATTGTTGTTGTTAACTGCAGGTAGTAGTTGTAGTAGTAGTTGTAGTTGGAGCAGCCCAACCTTGTCAAAACATGGCCCCCTGCATTGCCAACAATGCAACTAAACCACCAACAGTTTTTTCTCTATTTCCAAACAGCATTGGTTGGGGCTGAAGTCTTTATCGGACTTCACAAACTTCCATCTGGGCCACAAAATGCTTGATACAACTTTCTTCACATATGGCGTAGTACTCTGCAAGAACCTGTAAACAGACTTTGACTTGTAAAATCAAGTTCCCCTTTAACTGTGACCCAGACAGTATTGTCAATTTTCCCCACAACACTGTGAATATTATCTGAAAGTCATGCTATGAATCTATGTATTAGCATTGGACTTTTAGAATAAACTGCCACTCTGCACGAACTTCACCATTAATCAGGGATTAACAGCTCTTTTCCTTCTTTTAGCAAACTGCTTTACATTCATTTCATACCTGAAACTGCACTGTGCTGCCTCCTGCTTCAGACCGTTGAGTGGCTGAGCATTGTTAAAAAAAACTCGTACAGTTGTCAAGAGAAGAAAGTAAATTGCTCTTTCCCAACTCCAATTTATAGATAAGGAAAAAATTTAATTCATCATCCCACATCGGCTTTGCACTTCAGGGACAAAGCACATTAACCAAAGCTTTGGTCAAATTTGACTGGCAAAACTCAGCATGGTTAAAGGTCAGTTTGAATGGTCAGTCTTATTTAAGTCTATCTGAAACACTGAAAAGAAGGCATTGAATATATTATTTAAATCTACACATTTACATAATTCAGGTTTGACAGTGCAAAGGTTTTCTTTTCATGTAGAGTTTCCGTTAAAAAGCGTTCATTGAAGAACCAGGGGGGGGTGCAAATGCCTAATTGCTACTATTTCTGTGTGTGCGCGTATGTGTGTGTGTGTGTATGTGTGTGGGAGGGAGGGGGGGTGGAGATGTCAAGAAGGCAGTTATGTCAGGAGCAGTATAATGACACTATTTTGATTCAGTAAGACAATCTGTTGATGCATTTGCTAAGAGAAAGTGAGACAGAGAACTCTCTCTCACACACACACACACACACACACTTCAACGCTCCAACTCGCTCTGTCACTCTCTTCCCCTCCTCACTGCTCCAGCCTTTCCACCGTCTCTTCGTCTCACCCCAGCTTTACTCCCTTTAAGTCCTTTCCACTCTGTTAATTTCCCACCCGCGGTCCTTTCCTTGCTCCCTGTCCGTCTCCACCAACCAGTGTTTTGGCAGCTGTCATGTCACCTTGTTTCACTAAACAAGTGACTCTCTATAATTACCAGGTGGACTAAGTCATAGATCTTACATGTACTGACACCGCTGCTGATGAGGAGCGACGCTTGTTTGTAGCGCCAGTCATGCAGGTTTAGAAACAAATGATGGAAAATTTGTATCCTCTATCTGCTCTCTCAAATCAGACATCAGACAGCAATTCAGACTCACATTAAATTACATGTACCATAGTCAGGTAGTCATTCAGTCAATTAGCCGTTCTCAAGTAACACAGGGAATATGTAGCACAATACAGTATGCCACTCATTTGCATATAAACTTGGCAGCCGTCCAATTAGTCCAAAAAAGTTCTCATCAACCACTTAATGCCATTATAGTGCAGCCAGAAAATAATTAGGTTCACAATGAAATTATTAATTACTTTTTCCTCCACGCTGCTGTCTACTTCTATATCACAACCTACACAATTAAAAGGAACATTTTTTTTTTTTTTAATTAATTTATCAATGGTTACAGGAAAATGATTAGACAATCTCCTGCTCTCTCACATAGAGTCCGTAACTTTACATAATAGGAAGTGACACAAGGGGCAATGGCAGTTGGAGTTTTCTGAAAACTCTGCTTCCATGTCTTCATTTTCTGGTCTGTGACAACAAAGGACGATGCATAAAGGATTTCTAAATAGTCCCTGCGCACGTTTCCTTCTGTAACATCCTGCTTCAAGCAGAAATCGATTGAAATATGAACGCAAGAAACCATTAAAAATCATTTAACCAGCTTTCCACTCCACCAGTCACACAGGATTTTTATTTTACCCTGACATTCATTTCATCCAGTAGTAGCCATTCAGCCAGCAGGCCAGGCAAACATCATCCTGCCATCCAGTCATCATCCCTGTTGCCTACCCATTAAATTGGGTCAGTATTAACAAGACCCATGTTGCTGCTGTGGGAGATTCAGCCCCTGAAGCTGACTCCCTGTGACAAGACCTACGTTACATAAGGAAGAAGAGGAGACTGTGGAGCCAGCGAGGCATCTCTGATGGATTTGTTTGTTTTCAGAATGTCTGTGGTTTAAGATGACTCTGCAGTTTAGGCTGTTCACCAGCACATGCAAGAGGGCACATGTAGGGAAAACATGCATGGATATAAATACTGTACCGCACAAATGTCAGTCGGTTGGTTGGTTAGTTGTCCAAGTACTGGTTATTACTGGTCACAAATGATTTAGCTAAAGAGTGAACGTGACTGGGGTATTTTGGACGACAAAATGACTATCCTGTCCTGGATAAAACTAACTAAATAAAAAGTTATTTAGTGTTTGTCACTTATTATCAAATGTTAGCATGTTAACATGTGAAACTAAGATGTGTTAGCATATAGTTCAAAACAGCCTAACAGAGTTGTGTGTATCCACAAGAAACACATACTGTAAAGAGAGTGAAGAATGCCCTTTATTTCTTTCTTTCTTTTTCTTTCTTTATGTGCCTGTCATTCTCACTATGACTGTCGTCCATCCTTCCATTTTCTTCTCTGTTCATTTCTCCCTTTTCTTTTTCTTTCATTCTTTATTCCTCCCATTGCTTCCTTTATTATTCCCTAAGTCTACAGGTTGTCAGTGTATTTTGACATCTGCTTTTGTGGATGTAGCAGTCGAATAACGTGTAGCATAATGGGGAATAACTGTAAGCTTACAAGTTAACAATGATTCAGATGTGGTTGCTTTTGGATGTTGAAGGTATGTATACAATAAGCTATGGAAGAACAAAGCACCTCGTGCATTTACTGTATGAGTGCAGATGCTAAAGGTGGCCAGAGGCCAAATTACCACCTCAGTATTTACCACCACTAGAGGGATTTGCACATGCAAAATTCATGGCAAGCTGACACACAGTGTGAGTTTTTACAGTAAGTCTCTTGAGTTTATGATACTCGACATCTATGTTAATAATGTAAGTCTTTAAGGAATACTCCAGAGAATAACGAGAATAATGAGAAATCATTAATGATGCATGGTCTTAGTATATATAAAAAATAAAATGACACAATGTATTTTCAGTCTCTCCAAATAGAAAGCATCAAATGTTAGAGAACAGGATGTCGAATCTTAATTAAGTCTCACATCTCTCCTGCTTCTACGTCCTCAGTCCTTGAGATATATTTTGAACTGATCTAGTCAATCACTCTAAATAAAAATGTTTTCACCTAAGTCAGTGTTCTTGTTTTTTTCAAGGCCATCTTATAATTAGTTGTACCTGCACAGGGTTCTGAATTTGCTTCCAAACCAGCCCCTGAAAAATATCCCCATCACTATTACCTGTCAGCAGCACATGTGAATAGCCTCTATCAATCACTACAGTGAAGGCAAGACCATCTAAGAACATACCATCACAGCACTCCCTCAAACATAATGCCAGTAATCTGTATATCTCGACAACATCAGAAAGGTAAAAAAGAACTTGTATGATAGTTTGAAGTTATCACAGCATGGCTGCTGTCGCTGCTGCTTCTGCTGCTGCTATTTGGACAACAAATACAGATTTGTGTACAACAGGATGTGAGGGAAATAAGGTTTGACAGTTTGGATGGAGAGTGAGAAAATCAGAAGTAAACATGGAAAGATAGAAAAACTATGAAAAAGAGATGGATTGAAAAAAAACGTGACTGTGAAGTGACCTGTGAGGGAAGATCAAACTCATCCTAAATATAGCTCCTCCGATCTGTGATGATGATGATGCTCGCGCTGCTGTGGCAGAGCCTTAGGCCTCTCTGCCTCCACAAACTCTCTCACTGGTCTTGAGACCTCTTCCCTCTGCTCCATAAACTGCCCCTAAACGCACACATCTGGACACGTAGAGACGCTCAGACTCACAGTGATTGTGCAAAAAAACGTGTACGGTAATCAAGCGCTTGTATTTTCAAACAAACAAAGCTGCAAAGTGTCCTGTCTGTAACTTCACCACTGATCATGCCACTGTCACTTTTCTAGTATTTTGGATATGCTTTGTTTAAATGTACCTTTTTTCTTTTCTTTTTTTTTTTAAATACAAGTTTTGATTGGTTATGCAGGATGTAGTGGTGCAAATACAAATGCAGTAATATCCGGCCCTTGCGTGGTGACAGGAACGTAAAGTCAAAGTTTTTCGGGAGGATACCAGCAGCAGGAAAGCCGAGTGGAGCACGGCCTTTGGTCCTGAATCAGTATTCTAACATCTAATGGCGATGCACTCATGGTTTAATCAATAAAATATATCAAGGGAAGTCACTTTGCATGTCTTACAAATGGATGTTGGCAGCACACTCCCCAACAAGGATATATAATCACAGTACTGACTGGGGATAGTTAACTAAACACCTCACCAGGTAATGATGAATGAATCATAGATGAATTCCTCTGTTAATCCTCTGAAGTATGAATCGATTACACCACATGCAGCAGATTTTAATCAGAAAGAAAACGCTCAGCTCTTCATTGCACGTTTGCCTAACTGTGCAACAACAGGATTCCTATTGGTGGACAGCATCTGCACTAATTGTACTGTAATACTCTATCTTCATAACTAATTCTCTTTCTCTTTGTTTCTACTGTGTCTATAATAATTGGCAGCTTGCCCTTTCCACTCACAGTATGTTTCATATAGATTGTGGCATCCTACAGGCAGCAGCGAAGTTCACATTTTTTAATTGCAATCTGCAACAAGTATGGAAATACATTATAGGGTGCACAGTGCGCTGAACTAGCATAGCCTATTGATTTTCTTATAACAAACCATTTTATCCGTTTGGCCTCTAAATCTGATATTGACGCACTTGTCCAAACATGTGCGGATCTCCGTCACACCTCGAGCAGCTAAAAGTGTCGGGGATTCAACTTTACTTTTAAAATGGGTTGTTCACACTCAAAGCTAATAAGCCACAAAGCCCATTGTTCATTATCACAGAAACACACTCATAAAGACACACACAGACACTTTTTCATGTGGAGAATGTCTTTGTTTGGATTTTTTTTTTGTTTTTTTAATAATCCCCAACTAAAGCCTCTGTACTCTAACGGGGTTTGCTGAGGTTTTAATCCAGTTCGGTTTTTGCCAATCTGCCCGAAGAGGAGAAATACTGCAAAATTCTGAGGGATCTTCCTGTAGCAATTGACTTATGTTATCTTTTAAAATATGGAGTTTAAATATATAAATATGTATAATATAAATATATATTTTTTGTAATTGCCAAAACATTAGAATTGCATTGCAGACACACTGTAGCGCTGTACTGTAGAGCTCAAACGTTCGTCTCTCAGAGAAGTTCACACGCGAAAAGCAGTTTGAAAATGCAGTTTTGTATGTAAATGTGCTTTTAAGTACATATATAACATTTCCTGGATTTCTATTACTTTTATTTAAAACAAGAAATATTCGTGTGTGCATCAAAAATATTTTTTTTATGTGTTTTTTAACACTATATACAATGATAACAATTTTTGTGGAGAGCTATTTATATATAGATCACACAATATATTTGTGAATCCTTCTGCGTTCATTTATTAGATATTGAGACTGATCTGACGTCATCGTTTTTTATTCAGGGGAGTTTCATTTAGAGCAACGCTCTCTTTTTCAGACACGCCCTGATCACGTTCACACGTGGAAGCTGCCCAGTACAACCACAGTCAGATCTGCTGCCACAAGCAGCTCCACTGAAGCGGTCGGGGTTAAGGGACTTGCTCAAGGGAACCTCAGTGGTGATAATGATAGATTGCTTATTCAACCTTTAGGCCACCAATGCCCACAGAAAAGGAACGAAAAATTAAAAACTTTTATAGGAGCCTCTGTGTAGAAGCATAAAGTGTCAAAATAAAAATAAAATAATAATCTCTCACTTGTTGTTAACGCAGTGGGCTGTTTCCCTTGAATGGTTTTGATGTGTTTCTCTGGGCTGCTAGGGCGAAAGGTAACTGCTGTCAAGCCAAACAAGCTCCTGCTCCTGTGTGACAGGGGAGGCCGAGTGGAAACAAACAATGCATCAAGTGCAAACCTCTGACTAAAAAAATAACTCACTTGGACTCATTATGCTCGTTCCACCCGCTTAAAAGGCAAAGCCAGACATTTAACAAGGATTATAAATCTAATTCAATTGAATCACGGTATAAAAAAAAAAAAACTCATTATTCAGATAAAGGTAACACAGAAACTGTGTACAAGAGGTGCAGAGGTTAATCAAGATTACTACGAAACTGTTTTTAGCTTCAGCTGGGCTACACCTGTGTAGTAGCAGTAGATATCACTGCTGAATAGTCCTCACCACAATCGCCAGCACACTTTCCCTTGCTGCGTGTGCCTGGAGTGTGTATTGTGTGACTCCCTCCCTTCCACCAAATAAATGTCAACACACATCTCTGTCAGAACAGCAAAGTCTAGATGCAATGCATCTCCGCTCTGCGCTGTTATGGATAGCGGAGAGACTTTGACGGCCCATCACTTCAGGGGGGCAATCAGCCAATCAGATTACAACCTGAGTGATCCTGTTATGGTGTGTGCATCTGCTTGTGTGCATGAGCAGCTGTGGTGTAACCCTGTGTGCACTGCGCGTTGACCTTGGAGTCTCCCTGTGCCAGCACTCAGGATGTGGCTCCACAAATAACTAGTGCCAAACATTGATTACCGCTAGCACACTAGGCCGCACAAAGCAGAGTAGAAAAAGGACAGAGATATTGGCTGCACAGTTAACAGTTATTTCCCCGTCTCTCTCTCTCTCTCTGACTGTCTTTCCCTCTCTGGCCATGCGCTTTGTTGCACTTTCCATTACTCGCAGGCATAGCAAATACAATATTGGTTGGTCAGTCGCACACTGTCAGGCTGTTTCAACAGCTCTGTCATAAGGTATTTAAAAGCCACTCTTGACTTGGGAATATGAACAAAGGGAGTTAGTGAGGTGTAGCGAGCGTCTCATGTCTTTTCAGATAGCTGGCTTTCTTAAAGTAGTCGGTAAAGATGGAGGGTAACAGCATCAACTCCATGCAGACACAGGTATGAACCCTTTGAAGTTTAGCTAATATCATTAGCGTCCGGGATCTGAACCCAACAACCCCTTGTGGCCATGTGAGGTAAGAGATAAACAGGAAGCAACCAACCACAACATTTATCGTCTCCTCTTATCTTGATTTATTTCCTCTTACAACCAACTACCAACCTGCAAACCTTATTTTTATATTTAGGATCCTGCTGGCAGTCTTTCCAAGGTCCCCTACAATGTTTACAGAGGCGTCCTCTCTAATTTTAGGAAGGCAGGCATGGCGGTAATGGAAAGTGACACTATCTAGCCAGCACTCTTCTTTGCTAGAGGGCATTTCAAAGCTGTGGCTGTAGCACTAGCCACCCAGATGAAAGTCCTGCGACCAAAATGTGTGATTATTTCCACATGTACACAAGAAGCAGCATGATCACCAGCATGCATAAGTCTTCTCTTTGTTTTTTTTTACGGAGCAGTGGCACAACAACAACGGAGGATACGGCAGCTGCAGGCACTGTTAGCACTTAAGGGAGGAAGCTTGATGCCATGTTAGCGCTAGCAGTAGGAGTGTTACTACAGGGTCTGGAAGGTCACAGCTCTCTGGCCACTGAGGTCTGTGGGGATTTCCACACATCGATTAGCAAGAGGGAAGACAAAGTAATGAGTTATGTACGGTCATGTGTAACACTCAATGGAATCCCACTGCTATACTTCCAATGGGCTACATTGTTGGTATTGTTGATTTAACTAAGATTTAAAGGTTAAAGGGTTAGTCATCTTTCTCAGCTAAATCTGACTGTATAACCATTTGCTATAAATAACTCTTTTTGACATAAGTGACTGAATAGCTTTATATCCAGTCAGACACGAGAGAGACAGAGTTACCCATCACTTTTCAGTGGGATTTGTTCAACTGCAAATGTCACTACTAATACCAATATTCACCAAAACATTATTTAGAGGTCTCAACGTTGTTCTTAGACTTTATATAATGAGTCATATTTTATAAAGAAAATACCTTTGCTTGGATGAATCTCTGTAAATCAGTTAATTGTCACCTCTTTTGAAGAGCAGGTGGTGCTGAGACCGACAAGAAGTCTGAGAAAAAGCCGAAGCCCACTCATTCATTTCAATGAGACCACTGTGTTAGCACAGCAGGAGTCCTGATGTAAATATGTTGAAGAGAAAAAGTTCCCGTAAAGTACCATGGAACTCGAACACTATTCCACTGTTCACTTTACAATTTTCTAGACGGGGGATGAATGTTTGACGCTATGATGTGTTTCCAGAGTTATTTAATCCTGCCTCATGGTTTAAGATGTGTGGAGGATTTACTCAACACACCAGCAGCACTGTGCTGTTGTTTTGTCTGAACATGTACCAAACCATCAATCCAATTAAGTTTTCACACTTGGTTATTTCACAGAAACAACAGGTTATGAGTCTGAAGATAATGTCAATCTTCTCTATTTTGCTCCTTAAAAAAAGAAGTGCTGACTGTTTTTTTGTGATACCATTTTCATTTGTTTTAGGCCAGACATGGAGCGCTTGGCTTTATTTTGGATCTACTGTGAAAACCATTTGGACAATGATGAAAATAATTGTTCTATCCCCAACAGAGGGACGTACTGCATGTTGTATTTTATAAATGCACCTGAATGCTGTGAATAAACTAAAACCAAAACCATGGAAACTTCACACTGTAAAGAGGTTCAAACCTAAAACCATCTTGCTGCGTGGCAACAGTGCTAACCACATCAATCCCATGTGTTTTTGGGATATTCATCTTTTCTTTATTTACAGTAAGGATAATAAGGTATGGTAAACCTCTGGACAAGAAGAACTGGCCCTTGTATGCACAGACAAACAAACCCAAAATTGATGATGTGATCATACATTTGGAAAGGTTAATTTCCCTGAATATTTGATGGCACTGGGCCAATAGCCCAGCGCTCTCCAATTTAATTACATCCTATTCAGTCTAAGTTAATTAAATACATATTTGTTCTGGAGCTATTTTTCTCACAGGGAAGCTATGATCTCCCAAGACTACAAACTCCACACAAACCAGCATCCTGTTCACATGGAGGGTCTTAAAAGCAATCAGGGAAGGCTTGTGGAGAAAACTGATTCGATCAGCCAAAGCAGTGGAACGGCAACGATAGAAAATTCAAAAGATGGGTTAAGTAAAATCGACATGGGCCGATAGAAAGGTAAGCTGTTTCCTGTGTTTGATTGTCACCAATTTCAAACGAAGAGATTTTCACCATGAGGTATGTTATTAGGATGTGGTTCTCCGCAGAGGCAGAATGGAGAGACAGATTGTTTGCCCCTGCATGCTGATAGGCCCTCAAGAAAGGACAGAAACAGACAAAAAAAAAAAAAAAAAGGTTTTAAGTTGTGTAACATTTTCCCCCGTAGCGCTCATCTTGCCCTGTCCTTTTGCTCAATTTAACCGCTACCCTGAGGTAACATCCACCAAATGACCAAGCTATTTTTTTTTTTTTTTTTAAGAATGTACGTCAAAAAAATCATTTTCAACTAAAATGTTCCAACTGATTTGACTGATCAGAAACCTGTAAGTTTGTGATTTATAAAGAAACAGCCATGGAGGTATTAGGGAGAACTGGATACTGCTTTCAAAGTTGCCGTCCTATTCATTCCTATGAAAGTCACTCACTGAGTGCATACGGCAAAAAATGTCTTCGCGCCTTCAGGTTTTTGTGCACATAGATAAAGCATGCCCACTACAGTCCTTCTCCCTCCGAGCTGCTTGAGACACTTCCCTTGGTGTACCTTGCACACATGCATATAATAAAATAATTAATGTTAATGTGTGTCGGAAGAAATCTACTTTGGGCCAGTGTGCTAACGTGATTTCCAGCGTGATACCAGTATATGTACTTTACCATTGTGCAAAAATCCTCTGCATTGGAAGATTTGCTTTCGAAACTTCCCATGCTATTTTAAATCTTTTCTATTTTTGACACAGTCCTGTACAAGATGTCTTCTACCTACTGCAAGTAACAATAAGTGGAGGAAATGTATTCCAGGAAGGTCCCTGGTTCACTGCTGACAGTCCTCATGGGAAGAAATAGAGGCAATGAGACATAACTGGCATCTAGAGGATTGTTGATAAAACCAATAACACCACTGCGTGATAGCATCCCCTGACACAAATGAAAGATACACACCTGTAACCCTCTGGTAGACTGGGATGCACAGATAATTGAGATGTCACACCACAATCTTCTATGCCTTTGGGCAAGGCATTTAAAAAGCCATAAACTCCCGATAAGACAATACAACCAGTTCCATGTTCCAGAGCAATAACAATGTTTTATTTCAGTGGAGTGTGTCCTCCGGTACATTAACCACCACACAAGATTCCCTTTTAACAATATCACTCAATGAATATACTAATGCAATAGAATGTCACAGCTAGACAAATTTCAGCTGGTAATTAAAAGCATTGAAATAGTCAACAATGAAACAAGCACACAATTCATATTATGGGAAAAAAAAAAACACTTTAGCTTTGTGCTATTTTTAAACAGGGCCCCTCTGGGGACAAGAAGAGCGAAGAAAATGAGAAAAGCACCGCAGACTACGATAGATGATGAAAAGCCTAATCTGACTGGGGAAGACACCTCGCAGGCTTTTATGATGTATGAAAGAGGACCAGAGGTCGCTCTACGTCAGAGAGCCCCGTTCCTGTGATCTGCAAAGCATATTGGGGGGGGGAAGGTGGGTTGGGGGTGGGGGTGGGGTGGGGGTGTAAGAGGGATGATTGTAAGTAGAAAAGGTCACAATGACTTGAGAAAACAAGGATGAACAACAAGAGGAAATAAGAAGGTAAAAGCTCCCCTATGCTTTCAAGGATAAAGGGGAGTGTGGAACCATATGGAGCGAGGAACGTCACAGTAATAGCCTCCGTTGAGGGTTGTTGATGTACAATGTGTACAACTTTCTTCTTTTTTTTTTTTTATCTCATTACTGTATACAAATACTGTTGCTCCTTGTTAAATCTTGATACGGGCCTCCGTTTGTATTAAGTACGGCAGAAGTACGTGATTCCGTTTTTATCAGGGACAAGCCCATTTGTTTGCACTACACAGTGACTGTGTGGCTCTGAAGGAGCACGTGTTTCTTTAATGCTGATATTATCTTCTCATCTACTGCAGATAGATTTGCTTTTCATTATATACACTACCTTTTGAAAAGTCTGGAATCGCCTGCCTCAACAGCACTGTGTGCACTGCATGTTGTTCCCCTTTTGTCTGTGTAATTCAGCATTTTTCTTTTCTTTTTTCTCAAACGACATATTTTGTATTGAGCTTATCCGAAAGTGATGAAGAGTAATCGAGTGGTGTTACTTTAATATTGTGAAACTTGGATTAGGTTACTGACTACAATTTTCCACAGGAATAACATTTTCAAAGTAATCCTCCCATCCCTGCTACTGTTCCATACATTGATGTATATTTAAAATCATCCCTATATATTGCACAATATATATATCTGTATCTATGTTCTTGAAAATAACCAAGATGAAGCAGCCGGAATCACGTAACTAGTCGCTCTTTATACACTGTATAATACCTTTGATGTGTTGCCATGGAGTCCTGGTTCATAATCATTCCAGCAGAAACTATGTTTGTTCATCTAACTTCCATCAAGAAGAAGATCACGCACTCTTTATCTCCATGTCTCTTTTCCAATCTTTTTGTATTAGTCCTGTCCAATCTGTCCATAACAATCATTGTACTCACGAAGCCAACTTGCATGCTGTTTGGTCCCCCCCCCCCCCCCGTTTTTTTCTTTTTTCATGATTCATAATTCTGTTCACACTGCAGCTCAATATAACTCGCTCACAGGTCATTCCCATTTTGGAGCGCATTTTGTTTGATTTGTATTCAGAATCCATAGAAAATTGGCTTAAGAAGCTGTGCAAGGTACGTTATGTGCAGCCACACATTTCACTCTTCTCTGATGAAATGTAATACGATTAGAAAAGCAAACTAACTTATCTAACATGACCAAATGTGTGTGGGAATTAAGGTCGTGACAGTGACCGGCGTGTTAGGATGCTCCTCTGGATACATACAATACCTCTCTGCTGATTCCGATGGCCCTCATCTCCTGCACACATTTTATATTCTGGACTCCGTTATTGCTGGAGTACTCCGACTGTCTTGCAGAGAGCCTTTGTGAAACGCCATGAAGTGCCACCACTTCCTTCATACATTACATTAATTGGCCATTTGTTTTTGTACCACCTGGGGTGACTGCTTGAACAAAACAAAGCGGGGGGAGTCATTATCTAGATTAAGTGTTTCTCAGCTGCACCCTAATGATCCTGAAGGCAAACTGATCTATGTGTTTTGTTTATATATTATAACTTCAGATGCTGCTGTGTGAATCACTGTTAATGCATAAACCTATTAAAAGTCAGACTGTAATGACAAATGGCTTTCTCTCGTTGTACATTTCTTTTGCATGCCTTTATTATATTGTGCAAAACGATGTATTCATCCAGCAAATAAATATATCACTAGGAATATTTTTTTGAACAACACTCGCTTAAAAAACCGAATTAGGGAAATTAGCTGCTCTTTGTGTGTTGATTCTGCCTTCCTGTCACCTGTTCTGTGGGACGCTTGAATGGCTTATTCTATGCGATTATACATTCATGCCTCTATAATGGCAAACTTTACCTTCTTAAGCCTACAGAGCCTGATAGAATCAAGTGAAATACATTTGATATACTTATATATACCTAATATGACAACTCACACATTTCATTCAAGGAGCTTTACAATCTGTACAGCATATGACACCCTCTATCCTGATAACCCAACTCCCCCCCAAAGCTCTTTAAAAAGAGGTAAAAATGTTAAAGGCTTCTGGATAAGAGCAACAGAGGAGGGATCAGGATTCAGTCTGTGAGCACTGTGCAATGTTCTTTTTTATTTCACGTTAATTGCGTTTGAACTATAACACTGCCAAAAAATATACATTTTTGTTTAGGCAATTCAAGGATCTTGCATAATTAAAACAGATAGGAACAGTAAATGTGAATAGTGGCTATTGCAGAAAATGCATTAAAATGTATTATAATTTGCCCTTTATAGACCTTATGCAGTATACTTTTAGCTCTTTCTAATTTGCATTTTTTTCCATAGAAACCATAGGGCCAAATGGGCAGCTGATCCCAGTGGCTGCATGTAAATATATGACAGGGTAGCTCACCAACACACCACATATTAAGGCTAAAACAGATTAAATACGTAGGCCAACACCTTCAACAAATACAGCATGCTTCACTGAATGTACACGCCCACGCCCACGCAGTGGTGGAACACCAGTTTGGTCTCCAATAAGGCATAAATTGAACATGTATGGAGGCTGAGGGCAGTTCAAGGAAAAACAAGCAAATAGAAAAGAAGTAAACATGTTCACCACTTATGTTTTACATCACATATATCCCGTTTAGAAAAAAAAGCTGATAATAAACAAAGGACTCAGGTGAGAACCCTGTGCAGGCAATCAAAGCACAGACTCTGAATGTTGTATCTTGCGCCTTTAACGAAAATAAACAACAATGCTTGTATCCGCCCCGCGATTCTTTCTTCAAATGTAATGGTTTCATCTTTGGCCCATGCTTTACCCTTCCACCAAGCTTCATGAAAATCAGGACAGTACTTATTTGTAATCCTTCTGACAAACCAAAGAAAACCTCCTTGGCGGAGGTGACAATGATATTTTTGCAGGCTTTTCTTCTTCTTCTTAAGCTGCAGGATATTGGGCTTTCTTGGTCACTGCAGATATTCCTAGTCCTGACTGATTTGTTGTTTAAAATGCATCCCAATTCAGAGCAACGCACACATAGCTGCACAGGATTACGTTAAAATATTCCCTGTATACTCCGTAATGTCGCTCTATTTGCATAAAAACACCAATACAACACACAAAAGCAGATGAATAAATAACAAATGTCTGAACTGGCTTTTGCCTCGCTGGCAAGTTCCCTCTTATTTCTCGCTCCTGCATGTAATTCTGAGAGACTCTCTTTATCTTCTTGACTGTGTGTACGTGTGTGTGAGTCAATGTGTGTTTGTGTGTGTGTCTGTCTATATGGAGCAGAGCAAATACTGCTCATCCATCATCCCTGTTACCTGTTCAGCTAATGAGCCTAACCCTGGTTGCACTTCAGGGAAGAGAGATGTGGTCAGAGGTTGCACCTCCGAGACACACGTAACTCTCAGAGGCCACACATGTAGCAGTCCATGGATTACCTCTGGCCTAATACATCCAACAGCAAATTCCCATCTCATCATGTGTTTTAACTACACTTGTACTCCTAATTACAACTAATTGTCTTTGCCCTCCCTTACATGACATTGAAATGTTGAGAATGCATGTTTTACCGTAATTTAAAAGGAAGTTAATACTGTGGTTCAGCGATGAGACTGCACCTACACTTAAGTTTGCACCGCTCGCTCTCGCCCATCCTCTCGCCTCTCCGATACAATTCATCCCCTTTCTCCATTCCCTCTCTGGCTCATCTCCCAGCCAGGCACAAAATCGTTTCACTGAGACCTATATACCAAAATCACTTAAAGTCATGCTGATCCACCCCCCACCGTTGGCCTGTTTCAGTTTCTCAGGGTAGCGAAGGCAGTCGGATAAAAAGTAATGCACTTCACATGGATTGAATTTTTGGGGGCGTTATTCTGAACTCAGTCAAAATGAAAGCGAAACACTATGAGTCAAGTCCAGGGTCAATCTATTTCCCCTATAAGAACACATCTCCAACACAATCTATTGCTCCTTTTCATCCAGAATCTTTGAGATTTCAAATCACATCACATGGCAGTTCCTTCATTTCCCGCCTTTCCTAAAGCATAGGCAGTCTTATGAAGGTGTTGCTCCGTGTGTGTGCTGCGCTGAGCATGTTATTGACATGCTCTTCTCCGACTGTACAGTTGTGTTCTGACTTCCGCCAAACACATGAGCAAGTTGTTCATTTCTTGTTGTATGGTGTGTTTTCCACGAGTACAGCTGTCTTTATTGCTGTCTTTTTGTAATGCAGTACGCGTTGTTAAAACTGTTTAAATACAACAATGGCGTCGGAGCTGTCAAGACTGGTCGGCATTGCGGCTCTGTATATGTCCTGGAAGAGAGTAGTAAACAACTTTGTGATTCTGTTTCTGCGGGCATTAAAACAAACGTGATTGGCTCTTCCCTGATTGTTGTTTCGCATTGTGTCAGTGGACATTTGCATAAAGTTAAGCTTTTCTCAACTCTTTCTCCGCTGCCACTTTTAAACCTCTGTAGCTCAGCCGGTGGTGCCGGGCTGCAATGCCAGATCCCACTTTCCCAGCTTTTGAGAAATTGTTTGGCATCAATTGGACCATGCAAGTCTTGAAGTCTTGTTGAGGGATACCTATCCTATTTAACATTGTTGAAGGTTATTTTGTTGGATGACCTTGCTATAGAGCTACCTAATTCCCTTATATAAATACACAAGCAGTTGATGTTACAGTACATAGTCTCTCCATCCATCCATTCATCCATCACCTTGGATGGGTCGCCAGTCTATCAAGAGGCTGACATATGTGTCGCCAGACAACCTCATGCTCACACTCTTATGGGCACTTTAGAGTCACCAATTCACCTATGTTCTGGACTTTGGGAGGACACCGGCACAGTGGTGCAGTAGTTAGTTAGCACTGTCGTTTCACAGATACAAGTACGGCTTCATTGACAATTTTACTAATTTCACAAAATCAGTAAAATTGTAAAATAACCCTCAGCACGTTGTGAACTTAAAAAAAACATTTATTTGAGTGAGACGTCATGTGCTGTTATGTCAAAGCACAACTCTCCCTCTCTCCCCTCTGTGTGGTTGTAAGTGGGCATGCTTTATCATGTTCTGAGGCAATTAACCCGCCACAGAACAGGTGCTCCCACTGGCACAGTGAACCTAGTCCCCTGTCCGTCTCCAACCAGCCAGCCGGCTAAGCCACCACCACAACCCAAGTCACAGTGTTGCTCAGCAAACACGACAGTTTCTTACTTTTTTTTTTACCTTTCAGAATGAATTGTTGAGGGTTTACATGATGGTTGCCTCCAAAAGCTTTAACTCTTGGATCAACCCAGATGACAAAAATTGCTATCTAAAGACTATTGGATCAAAATAGGCTTATAAATATTTTTCTATCTGTAAGAGCACAGTTGGAGGGAGCCTGAGATCTAAGAAATCCATTGGCAACAACTGCTTGACTGTATTGTTGAGTACATGACAATAATAAAATAACAAAATTTAAACTGATGGAACAAATTCTTATATGACGAAATTGGGTCAAGGTTAGTGGAACAGCTAGAAAAGGTGACAGTAATTCAGCTCTCTATAGTCTAAATTGCTTTCCCTTCAGCCGTCTCTACCAAAGTTATAAGGCTTATATATTGACAAAATGTGTTGAAATTAACAATGTACAACGTGAACGCAGGTCAGCATTATAGGGTGGGTTAATTGAAACGTGCAAATCCACCAAACCATGTCATTCTCATTCTTCCCGTGACCTACTTCTTGCTTGAGCATCATCTCCCAACAAGGACCTAACCAGCATAATGAGAGAGGTCATACATCGGATGTAGTCAAAGGTGACACATGACAAATTGATCGCATGCGCTTTAGCTTAAAATAGGGTTGAATGGAATAGTAATAAACTGGTGGGATTTATTCCACTTCTCATGTGTCTCCCGTCTGTCGTCTATGATGCAGGCCAGTAACATGCTGCAGCGCTCGCCTAATAGCCATCCAGTTTCCTGCATTTAATCAGTCCTGGGTGACGGAGCAGCAGCATGAGATTGGGGTGGAAATATCCTGGATGGTTGCTGGGATTTAGCTCTCCAGACTTGTTCTTGGATGGAGAATGAGCAGAGAAAGTGAGGAATGTCCCTGATGTTGTTTTGTGAGGAGAGTTGTATGACACAAAATAGTGGTTTTATGAGAAAAGTATTTCTTGCACGTGTCACTCCGTTTCAATACGAGCTCTGCGTTGTGTTTGCGGATGACGAGGAATGAGATGAGGACAACTGCTGCCTTGCCAGCCTGGGGGGTTTATTCTCTCAAAAGCTGTGTAGAAAACATAAATATCAGTACAGCAACTTCACATGACTGGTTTTCCACATGCGCACCTCTCCTCAGCAGGGCCTGCAGCCAACTGACCGTATGACTTGTGTGCCACTAGATTTACAACAGTCAGTCTTCCATAACATCAAAAAAAACTAAATACAGTGGAAAATGCTTGTAGTGATCACATTTATCCGGGTCAAATTAATCGGTTGATTATTATAGCTGGATTTCTTTTTTATTTCTCATGCAGATTATCCTCTAATTGACATTTGTATATTTATGACATGGATATAAAGTAACGAAACAGACAGCTTCGCTATTTACTTTCAAAATGCACCTCAGCATTTTCCAACTCTTCTCAAATTACAGTACTAGCACTAGTAAATTACTATGCAGTGCTTAATTCAAATATACTATAATACAGTAAAGTACTGTGTATAAAATATAGCTTACTGTAGCTTAATTTGTAATTAGGCTTTAGCCTTAAACGTTAAAATATTACTTTCTTTTTCTCGTCATGATTTCAATGTGCACGCAACACCAGCCTACCTAGATGGAAGCAGATGGAAGTTAATGTGGTATATAATGAGGTAAAGTAAAAATACACAAAAATGAACACTGTAAGTGGACAACTTAATTATAATCTAATTATTTAAACACTATTTGTATAGGAAGCTTTTTGATATGAGCGTTTTCCACTGTACATCTCATTCTCAACGTATAGTTACAATAACAATGTCTCTTTAAAAGCTATATTCGCACCCACCAGGGCCAATTTTTCTATTTTATTGAACTCATATTTCATTTTAAATGTGAACATGAACATGTATAGAGATATACACTATGTGTATGTGGAAGAACATTATCAACAATTATCAATACAAAAGACATTTGCATAACAAAATAGCAAAGAGGGAACTCGTATAGCTGTGTAAAAAAATATAATATCCATATGCACAACTTTGGTGATGAAAAACCTTATTAGCACTCCGTTAGCCTAGCTTGGTAGCGGTAAAGAAGCATGTTATGCACGATAAAAAATACATATACAGACTGAAATAAATCTTTCCCTGTACAAAAGTTACATTTGTGCCTCTGTTTAGTGTTTTTACCACGTGTTAACACACTATGGACGGAGGAGAGAAGTGTACATCTACAGGACAGAACAACTCCTTCCCATTTTAGACATGTTTTTTTGTGTTTTTGCAACTTTCAAGCTTAACGCTAATGCTGCTACTCAGTGGGAATAACCACTAAGTGACATCTGCCTATAGTGACTTGACCTAATGTGCGTACCCTCTATAGTCAAACAACAATGTTTTCCTGATTTTCTATTTCATTGTTAAAGATGCCGGTCATGTAATCTGCACTAGAGAATTCACCATTGTTTTTATTCCTGCTCTTTATATTCCTCCTGATGCAAGTTCAATAAATGCCCTTTAGGAATGCACGACTGTTTTTGTCCAGTTTTATTTTGTCATGTTTTTCTTGTGGAGCACAGGCTACAACTGCAATGCGTTTTTCAACCCCGTGTTGCAGAATAACAATAAATGATCCTTGAATCCTTGAAAGGGCAGCAGCAGCTTCCCACTGTTTCTGTGGACAGGAACTGTGGACACCACAGGAATAAACTGACTTCCCATACGTCCTTGAAAAGTATAGTACTATCATTCCGACACATAAATGTCACTCTTGAATTTGCAACTGATTGTAAGTTAGACAGCAGGGACGGACCGAAAGAGAGAGGCGCGGAGAGGAAAGAAATAAAGACAAGAAAGTGATCAAGGGACTTAATGAACTTTACATACCAAATAAAAGAAGTTAGAGAATGAGGAGAAGGTCATGTCTCCCAATAGGAGGACCTTTAACTATATGCAAATGAAGATGCCTGGACAAAAAGGAGGACGGAAAAACCTTGCTGGCCTCTTACAGACATTGTCTTCCCATTAGCTGATGTGGAATGTTTCTGTAGCGTCACTGCTTCCAGGATGTGTTCAAAACCCTTATCGAGTTACACCAGGACTCAAATTTGCAATAAAGCACATTCGGCTGCCAAATGCAGTTTCCCTGGATACGCCTCTCACCTTGGCACATTTGAAGTTTCCCATTCTCCTGTGTAGAGTCGCTGAAGCTCAGTCAAACTGGATGAGTAATATCTGTGAACAGCTAACATTGTAAAGATTGATTTTCAGTGTCAAATGAAGTCTGAACTCCGGTCCGACCAGTCAAAGACTTTAATATTGTTGCCGTTTCAAAAACGATTATAGTCTTATTGAGCTGTATGCTTGGGGTCATTGTTTTAATACAACATAAATGTTTGCATCATTCCCTATCCTAATACAATAAATCCCCCATCCCCTGCTGCTGGAAAAAAAAAACCATCTGATGCTGCATAGGCACTGCGTCTACTGCGTGTACGCTCTTAATCTAGGATCTACGGTTCAAGTGCAGGGACAATTTTTTTCGGTGGGCTGGGGTGGGGTCACAAAAGGTGACAGTTGTATTATCACATTAATAAAATAGATAGATAGATAAGGAAATTAATAGTAATTGCAAGTGTCTCCACCAAGGCGAACTTCAGGAGCCCTTGGTGATAAAGTGGTTACGGTGAGGAGAGCAGGCAGCAGGGCAAGGACCCAAACGCAGATGAAAACACACAGACTGGTGCAGTTCAATGATTTAGAAAATAAAATGGCAGTAGGTTCGGCAGGCAAGGCAGGCACAGGCAGAAAAGCTAACCACATTAAAGCATGAGGAAGTGGCGAGGAATAAAGAAACTGGGCTGGTATAAGTCAAGTGAGAGGGAATGGGAAGCAGGTGGGTGATGATGCAGGCGATGATGCAAGTGATGATGCAGGCGAGGAGGCGGGTGTGGTGGTCAGGTGATGGGGAAAGGAGGGGAAGTCTGAGGATATCAGCTGGATGTTTCTGTCAAACTGTGGCAGAAATAATGCACTCTTTATTCCCCTACATGTATTTGCCAATTTAAGTTACTAGCTACTTTGAAAATGCAGGTTAATACTGCACATTGCAATCAACAAATAAAATAAGATGTATTATTATAGGTTATGATAAGGGGAGATCTGCACAAGCTAGCGGCATATACAATAATTCAAATCAGCCCCTCTTAAAGTGACCTACACATTAATGCATCAATGATTATAATCCAGTAATATGTTATTCTAAAATTGGCCATTCTGCATTATGAGCACTTTTACTTTTGATACTAAATGCATTTTGAATTTGACTTTTGTACATAAAGTAAACATTTAGATGCAGGACTTTTACTTGTATTTCTTCACTGTGCTATTGTTACTTTTACTTAAGTAAAAGATCTAAGTACTTCTTCCACCCCTGGGTGTACCTCAGCCAAAAAAAAAAAAGGAGTCAAGAGAGAGAGAGAGAGAGAGAGAGAGAGAGAGAGAGAGAGAGAGACAGAGAGAGAGAGAGAGAGAGAGAGAAAGTCGTCAAGAAAGACTAGGGGGACTAAGACTATAGAAAGGCAGAGATAGAGTCAGGCTAAGAACATCCAGGCATGAGTTAAATTTCCCAGGGGGGGTGCTGGGATCTTGCAGTCCCATGAAACGAAATAGAAACCGCACTGTGACAAGCAGGCCAATTAAGGCTCAACCCATGGTCTAAAATGACCTCTGACATGTCAGACTGTACGTGAGAAGGGAATCAAACCATGCTTTATGCTTCCACTGGACCTCGTAGAGCTGCATAGAACTACATCCATGTGTATTAACATGTGTGCTTTCTGATCGAGGTGTGAATCCAATTTGAGAGATGAATTTTCCATCGTTGCATCTTACGCAATACAACACTTCTATGTATACTGTATATAACAGTTAAATGCAGAGTCTAAATTTCACTGTGTGTGCTTTGCTGTGGATGTGTGTATATGTGTGTGGTCATAAAGTTGATTTTATTTTATTCCTCCATTTCCATTTCCAAGCTGTAAGCAGTCAGATCAGTATACACACTTGTTTTAACATAGTGGCCTTTGGGGGTCCACCTCACTTGCAGAGGTTGACTCTATTCATCAAATCTAAGAGGCAGTCTACAAGGAGAGAGTCTCTAAGTGCAGACCAGCGATTAGTTTTCATCAGCGCCTCAATAAGCTGGATAGATTGCCTAAAAAGCAAACACAAAACATATAAATTACCCTCAAAATAGGACTACTACCGCTCACTGTGATCTTCAGTTTTTATGGATAGGCAGCAGGATTAATGAACGGGTTTCAAGCGGATGCTGTTGTTGTGTTTGTTTAAAGAAAACATCAGAATGAATTGCGTTGAGTTACGAAACTAATAAAGTTTTATAAACGCGCCATATGTGCAGTTTTATTTTTGGGCCTTTAGACAGTGTTATAAAGCTAAAAGTGAATCAAATTATACGTCAGTTCTGTGGGTGAGTGATTGAAAACGTGCCAAACACAAAGAGCTTTCAAGAAAATGACAATTGTAATAAGATTAAGTTTACTGGGAGGTCACTGAATTACAATTTTACAGAACTACTTAGTGAGAACTAATGCCATCTTGAGCCGTGTCGGAGTTTTTCACATTCAACTTGTGAAAAAAGCCAAGAACAATTTAAGGGAAAACTAATCATTTTAGTCTAAGTAATATTACAAACCACTGGAACTGAACACCTTGTTTTATTTCAATTTGTTTTATGACCATGGGTACATACAGGAGCCGTGCTCATCATCTGTAAAAATCTGCAAATCTATTTTTATTCAAGTTACTGAATTGAATTCTTTTTTTTATTTCATTTGATAGGGATGATGCAATTTAACATAGCTCCAGTACAGAGCATGAAACTGATGCGCTGCACAGAGAGTTTATAGCTATTGCTCATTTTCAACACTTAGTTGGGCTTTTACATGTGCAGTGTAGTTAAAATACATAGCTTTCAATATCATAACATCACAATACACTACAAATATAGAAACACAATAAAATACACATCATATAATACGCATACCACAATACAGCAAAACACATGTAATGCCCCCTCATACGCCTCGGTAATTCACAGTCATTTTGTTAAAAATGCGTATAGCTCTGATTTGCTTTTAGCCAGTACTCACCCTTTGTTGAAGGATTTTATATCTGAAATTCATTTTATTTCATGTTGGTAATGTTTCCCAAAGTTGACAACCCTTTATGTAGAAAGACATAAAATAATTAAAGCTCTCAAAGCTTTACAGATTGTGTCTTTTTAGTATGCGACAGGGAAGCCACTGGACAGGCTTTTTTTTTATCCATTATTTTTTAAGTGCCTGATTGCATAAGGAGGTGAATTGTTTGATTGCCTAATATCAGTATGTTAACATTGTCATTGCATGCAGAAATGAGCATTGAGCATTTAACAGCATATCTCTGTTCAAGCTGTTCTGCAATGAGGCCTGCCAGACAGAATGATAGATTCCGATATGATCATATAACCTTGAAAGCCAAAGCAAATTGTCTGGATGATCACCATCAAACAGACAATTGGTTTCGCTGTCGAACTAGGGAAAGCCACTGATTTATTCTTGCTTTGTTTTTGATTAGCACTCGTCATTTGGAACTGTTAAAGTTTCAAGGCAGTGTGTCATTATGAAAAGCAATGGCACAGAAAAAAAAGAATAAAATAAAAGCGCCTTCTGCCCTCACTACATGATCCCAGCCTCATCACGTCTGTCGTGTAAATGCAACATCAGGACATCATGAGGGGGACATCATTAGCAGAACTAAAGGGAAACCCATGAGTCACAGCATGTTTGTTATCTAACCATCCACAACCACATTCCTGAGGTTGTACCATCATTTCTAAACACATCCAATCATGTCCGATTTTTTTTTTTGCATTCAGAGAATATAACACATGGCTTCAGGGGTCCACGGAGACGACGCTCAGTTCAGAGCTAACGTTGCACCAAAACAGCAACTGTTTAACTTGTCTAACATGTTGCTGAATGTATTCAGTTACTGTGTGAATGGTGTTATTTTTATATTCTTTTAGCTGATCCATTGTGCCACCAGACTCTCGGCAACTTGTGCTGATCTTGGCTTCGCGTCAAACCGCAGACGAATGAGAAGTGTTGAGCTTCTAAATTAACATTAGCGGCCGCATGAATTAAAATGAAATCAGTGAGTAATGGCAATCCAGGGAAATAGGTTTTCAAGGAGACTTTTAAAAGACTGTTGACAGGCAAAGGGGTAAAAAGTAAATTTGGGTCTGCGGTTTAGCTAAGTTTAATTATGTTTCCGATAAACACCTGACAGCAGGAGGCCTGTGGTTTGATTAATCGCATGCCAATATTATTATGTGAAGGAAGAGGAAAAACATTCACGTATTGATGCCGTGTGTATTCCTCATCAGAGCTTCCACTCATGGACTCACACTAAAAATAGTTGCAATAGTAAATATTAAAATAAGTATCTGATCAAAGTCTAGATGTATGTCAAAGGACAAAAATTGAAGACAGTAATGTTAAATATTTCAGTGTGTGTCAAACGCTTATATGAAACTTGCTGGAAATAAACACCTGAGGGTTCTCTGACCCTGCCAAAATGGAAATTTCAAAAAAGGTTTCAACAAATGTAACCTCAGGGGTTATTTTTCTGTCAGTATAGCATTTCAAAGTCATTTTTCAACTTTCCATCACATTTTCTAATATCACATGCTTACATTTTTAACAAGGTTAAAAGTTCTCAACCCGCACTCTGACGCTCTCACCACAGCTGGTTGTTTTCTAAATTAAACCACACTCTGGAAACAGCGAAGCCACCCCATGAGACTATGAGGTTCAACGGGCAGCTGAAAGTGACCCGTTCTTCAATGAGCATTTTTGTCAAACGGGAGATATTCATAGCTGAAAAGGAAGTGCTGCGACCCACAAACGTATGTCGTATTTAAATTTCAGTGGTTTTATTTGCTTTTCCTCCTTGAAAACCTCACAGCACATAGATACATCTTAGTTAATGTCAAACAATGTATTCATTGATATGTAAATATATTATGTCTCTATCTCATTCTATATCCTTCTTTTTTACACCTTTAGTAAAAACAGTCTTTTGTGTGGGTTTGTTTTGACCTAATGCTCCTTCTTCCTTCTCCCTGTCCGCAGTCCTGTAGCAGTCCTTATACTGTTCCATTATTTAAATATATTTCAATTAGTCAAATTTATTTCAAATGCAGTAAAAGGCCAATCAGTTTCGACACGTACAGTATAAACCTGGAACACCATGCGTCAGAAAGGAATAGGTCACAGGAGCCCGCAGACACGGCGTACTGCAGTTTGCTGCTTTGCTCTTAGCTCAGACCGAGAATAACTACTATTTCAGCAGATACACATTGGCTGATGATAATAAAGGAAGTTCCAGGTCGTGAGAGAGGAAAATACGTCTCGTTTTAATTTATTTTTGATTGATTAAGTGTGTTTTCCGTTTCTTCAAGGCGTTATTGTTGCTATAGGTTCTCGTGTCTGCAGTTGAACTCATTTCCTTACGATAATTAAAAGCATGAAATAATATCCCGAATCAATTCCAAAATACATTTAAGAGACAGAGAGCAGGTCCCACACATAAGATCCGTTTCATCCAATCCAATTTCTACCCATATGTGATCAGAATAACGGTTCATTTTAAATGGTTGATGATCATCTTCACATCATCGAGCGTCGACCCCCTGTGGTGAGAGTTTGATGATATTCATGAGCAGTGCATTCACAATAATATAGCATAATGGCCAAGTAGGTTAAGCCTGTTATGCACTCCACAAATATTACCACATCAAAAGTACATGCATTGAAATACATGTGCATCCACCTCAATGGGAAGCCTATACAATGTCATTTATTATGCATGTAAGTTATTTCTATCAGACTCTCTACCTCAGATAGGATTTTGTGTATGTGTGTGTGTGTGTGTGTGTGTGTGTGTGTGTGTGTGTGTGTGTCTATGTGTGTGTTAACTTCAAGGGCCTCACTGGGATAAGAAAGGCTATTACTGCTATAATATATTAATGTTTCAACACCTAGACTCCTAGAGTAATAGGAAACACAGTGGGTGGCAAAAGGATGTAGTAAGGCGTGTGTGTGTGTGTGCGCGCGTGTGTGTGTGTGTGTGTATGGATCGACAGTAAGAAAATGAAGGACAAAGTGGTAGGTAGAAAGGGGGAAGTTAAAAGCCTGAGGCGTCATACAGAGAGCACAGATGGTAGTCGACGTTAGAAATAAACTTCTGATCCGCCCTATCTTCCTGCGTGTTCACAAGAGGGAATAAGTCAGAAATTGACCTGAATATGTAATGATAGGAATTGTGTTGAAAAAAGAAGGTATGTTCAAAAACTACACATCTATGTATCGGCAGACTCCGTCCATTTTGGTACACAAACTTAGACCTGGACTCTCATCTTTTAGGTCAATGTAGTAGTTTTAAAAGAAAACGTCCGGTAATAAAAAAAGAATCAAGGCACGATTCATGACAGAAACCGTAAAAAATATGGTCTCCCCCTGCGTTCAGGAGTCTGGGAATGTTCAAATTCATGACAATTTCCAAATCTACAGTCTAATCTACTTTAATTGTGATGACTCAGGACTTCTCTTGGCCATGAACTTGGCCTTTTGACTTGACAAGACTCTGTCAACACAACTCAGCAGGAAGCAATACTGTACAGGTAGAGGTAGCAGCACACGGAAAAAAAACTGTGAAAAACCCTCTGCTACCAAATGAATGTGGAGCCTCAGCAACAACATGCTCAAACTGCAAATGCAGCCCCTGCTCTGTCTTTCTGTCTCTCTCACAGCGCTCAAAGTCAGTCAAACCTGTGTTTAACGCACTCAATCGGGTGTAGCAGCTGAAATGATCACCTAATGGGGCTTTAACATCAGTGTGGCGAGGTGAGCTTTGCATTCAAGATTGCTAACGTAAACGCTAACTTGAAAACTCAATAATCCAATCTACAATGTGGGTTAGCCTTCCACTGATTGACAGCCAGCAGCCTTACGTTATTGCTTTTTCTAAAACCACTGAAGTACTGTAGGTTATTGTAACAACAACAGTCTAGCTCTATTTGGTAACCACAAAAAAAAGAGAGACATGCTGAAGGCACATGGATTATAGAAAATCACTCACAATCACACACGCACAACAAATCTACAACAGTTGACTAATGCTTCTGTCAAGTATTTGTGGACATTTTGATGATGAAATCATAACAAGGACACATCTTAAAATGCTAATTATGTGAAGTTCTGTGTGACACCGATCTGTAGATTGTAATGATTGACAGGGGGTCCTCTTGTAAGTTGCACCGTGAGTGAGTCGATTTACATAAACGGGGATAATGATGGATTTGCAAGCAGTTTTTTTTCTTTTTAATGTTTGGCACTTTGCAAATGCCAAGATAATCAGTTAGCTTGAAAGTAATAAGCAAATTTCAAATGAAAAACCTGAATTAGCAATTTGGCAATGACCCTCAGACCTTTATAAACATTAAAATGATTCTGTCATCTAATCAAGTTTAAATGAGAACTCCTTCCATCCTGCCCATCTTCTACATCTTTTCACTGCGCTTACTATGACTTCTAATGGTAAAAACCCAGCTTTACAACTTTGAGATACCTTTCCCACCTTAGGGGTCACCACAGCTGATGTCAATAAAACTATTTGAGCTCTTTCAATAAGGCAGCACGGGTAGGAAATGTAATTCAGCTGAATCTTTACTGCTGTATTATCTCCTCGCACAGTTCATGCGCTGCCGTAATTGAATCAAGTGCAGCAAGAGCACAACTGGACTAGCTCAGCCTCCTGCAGACTACTCAAAAGCTCATCAATCAGGCTCAAATAAGCCTCTCCTTTATCCCCATGCTTGGTAGCTCTATAAAGCAGGGAGTAAAATAAATTAAATTGATGCTTAGCGATTCATTTTTTTCCCCCGTTTGGTTGATATATGTAGGGCTCATTTTATCTATTGGCCAAGCTGGTGCAGGAAAGTGACTGAAGGTGTATTAGTGGTCTGCACAAGCATAAAGACTGAGACAAAAATATCCAATCAGATGTTTTATTTTAGCCTCGTTCCATGAGGAACACAAAGGTTTTCTCAGTAACAGACAAACAATAAAATGATGTTTCCACAAACTCAATAGATTCACCAGCAGCACAATAAGCACGGCCATTCTCAAAAGGATTGCGGGGTTTTTGCAGCCTTTAAATTTGTGCAAATAAGACAAAAACAAACCGTGTAATTCTCAAAGCAAAGAGTTGGTGGTAACTCAAAGACATTTAGGCTGTAAGGGGTGTTCCGCTCAAACTCGTTCATTACGGGATGCAGTGACAGGATGCAAAATGTCATGAAAAATAAATGAATAAAGCTCCCCTAGGTGTAATTTTTGAAGAAAATGAGAAAAAAATAAAAACAATCAATGAACAATAAGGTTATTATATAAACAAATCATTTCTCCCCTGTACCTACTTTCCCAAATCCTGGGCGTACGTTTGCCTTCCCTCTCTCTCATTTTCTTGGTTGGGGGGGGTTAAGTAAAAGTGGCACTCTGACAAGCCCCTCCTGACAAGACTTCCTTGCTCAGGCTGACACTCACTTTTCTATAATACAGTAAATAATTATTTACTAGCTTACCTGGCTGATAAAATTTAAACTTAATAAGTATGGATAAGGATAAGGACATAGGAAAGTAGGGAGTTTTGCCCCAAAATTAATGACCTACACACCAATAAAATGTGCTTGTGCAGAGTCAGGCCACTTTGAGACTGTTAAAATGATCAAGAGCAATCAGTGACTAAACCGCCTGGTATTAAGAAGTAATTGAAAATGGATTGCTGAAAGCACAGTGCAAACAATTTGCATGGTAATAAATATTGGCTTTGGAGAGAATGTTTTTATTAGAAGAGAAACCTGAACTCACCGTTAGCATGACATGATGGATGGACGGTACCTCGTGACAAACCTTCCCCTCCGTCAGTTGGCTGCAAACCACCGAGTTGTCAGTGTTAAGAGTCAGGAGGCAGCACTTTGCGGTCAAGCTGCACCACACGGTACCATTTATAATTCATTTAAGCGACACGATGTTATTGAGAAAGCAACGACCTAGTCTAGCGGGGTGGGTTAGAGGTTAACGTTTTGTCAGGAGAGATGGATGGTAATAGAGACGGCCCTGTAGGACTGCGCTCAAGAAGCCCTGGCACGATGTCAATATAGTATCTCAGGTTTTTTGTCAATGTTATGTCATTTGCTTACATTTAACCTGCCCCCTGCTTCTCTTGTTATGCATTATGTCTTTCACTTTCTGGATTGCAAGAGAATAAGATATTTTATTTCATTTAAAAAAAAAAAAAAAAAAGAATAAGATATTTCGTCTAGGGTAGCAAGAAAAACTAATTTAGTGAAAAAACAACATCGACAGGCTTGCTTGCCCCTTCCAAGTTTAGACTGTATAAGGGCCTGATTATGCTTGAAGAACCAGCTTGTTAGAAGTGTCATCAAACATCTCTGGAAAACAAAATATAGCTGTTCGGAATGGCCACACTCCAGGGCGTGGTGAAATATTTGTTCAGAGAAACCAGACGTGATAATCATGTAAAAATGGGGCCAACAGAGCAACTTTTCAGACGTGCATTCATAGTGCTGCACTCGTTTGTACGTAGAAAAAGTGACAGAAATGGTTTGCGTAAAGCATGATGAAAGAGGGCTTAGAAGGAAGTTGGAGGGACCCTGCTTAAATTATTACCTCGGAACACCTGGCTGTGAAGTGGGTGTGAATGTTGGATGTCAGTTTTGGAAAGTTATAGAAACTGTCAAACGCAGCCTCCACAATTTTGCCATCAGAAAGTTGTAGGAAAAAAAGGGGGTGTCCAACGCTGTTCCACCATCTGACAAAAAGTTTTAATGGATTATACTGGCCCCTTAAATGGTCATCATATCCTACCCGCTTTATTCCAGCAGCTGAAAAACCAACTGATGACAATAACCATCTGCTCTGCTACTAGTTGTGGGACAAAGGTGATGACAAGGAGGCTTTAAAATAAAAAAAATTAAAAAAGTGTCCAAAGTGCAAGATCATAAAAAGAGAAACAGGACTAGTGCACAAGGCGACCAGAAGGATGACTCTCACTCCCAACATGACGCCGTAAAGCACATTCAGTGACAGACTTTTGCATCTGCTGTGTTCTAAGGAGCGCTTCAGGAACCCTTTTACTTGCATGTAGCTGTAAAACTCAATAATGCTTCTACTGGCTGGCTACAGTCTATCTCTGGGACTGAACATGTATAATGAATTAATGATGGCATCATTGTGAAGCTCTTAAGGGAGCTCCTACAAATCTGATTTGTATTAGATTTTGTGAGGCAGTTTTATCGTCTCGAGATGCTGCGATTGAAATCAGAAGTAAAAAGTGAAGTTGAGGAGATTCTTGTTTGTTCTCTCTAGGTTTCACTCGTTCTGCCTCAATCATTTTTTCTATAGGCGTCTCGCTCTCTTCACAGTTTAATACAAAGAATGAAAGATTGATATCTCACATTTGAAATCAAAAGGAAAGTGAGCGAAAGGTCAAGATGAATTAATCGAGCTTTATTGAGTAAAGATCCACTCCAAACAAGGAGACTTTGTGCTGCTTTTGTGTGAGGTTACTGAACCTCGCTTGGCTCATTGAGTATTTCCTTTACTGTGGGGCTCAAGGTAATGTTTTTTTTTTTTTTTTTTTTTTTTTTTTTTTTTTGTCAATCCAGTCAGTCTTTCAACTGCCACACATAAATGTGATGATGTGCTTTCACAGTCTCTGCCCAGGTACCCAATCTTCTCTCTGCAACCAATAAGTGCATCTTAAACTTCTGAAGCAATATGGCACAACCTCAAGAGACAGTGAACTTTTGACACAAGCAACCAGATGTGCTGCGTAAGGCAAAAGCAGGGGAGATCTCAGCATTGCTGGGTGTGTGCACATGCATGTGATATAGGCAGAGACCGTATGGGGCAGTCAGAAAGTCACCAAGTCGGCGTCACGCACGGCTTTGAAAACCATGCAAAAAGGAAATTTAAAAAAGCCTTCTTTTCATCTCTCTGTCATTTACGTATTTATCATATACTTCCTCTCATGCAATATTTCAACCCTGTTTCTTTATTCCTTCAAGCCGTTGTACTCTTCTTTCCTAATTGCCTCCCTCTTCTCTTCTTCCCACACGACCCTCCTTTCTCGTGTTCCTCTCTCTGCAGCGTCCAGCATTGATGTGAATCACATCTACCAGATGACTGTGGACACTACTTGACCACGTCTGCATGTTAAATCAGTCTTTCAAGCTCACATACACACACACACACCCACCCACACACACACACACACACACAAATCATGAAAGAGACTAAACAAAAAGGAGTGAGACAGATGACAGATAGACAAACATGGTCTTAGTCATTCTCATATGTCCTTGTGGGCTTTCATGCCCTTTTTAAGAGTCATGTTTTGCTCTGATTAACATTCCAAACCCGCTCTTTATGTTGTTTTTTCCCCCCCCTTTGTGGAAAATGGGCAATCTGTACTCGTCAAGAATCATTTCTTTCTTTATTGAGATAGATATGGGAAAGGCACAGGAGAGAGTGTCCTGACTGGATTCTTGGCTGGCACATCTTTATCATCTGTCATTTTCTTTGGCCCTTTTCAACCATTTCTTAATTACAACTCTTAGAGTTTAGCGTTGCCTGTTGATATATTCACCTCCCTTCCACATGTAATATGTACTTTTTTTCTACTATCTACTAATTCCTGTTACCATTCTGTAAAGACATCAATTACTCACTCACCGGATAATGATATTGATTCCACTAACCCAGACATCTGCTCACAAAGTCATCTATGGCCACATAGGGAGTCTTTTGTTTCTTTGTAATGATTGCCATTCTTCGTTCGTATTGCTCTCCGTTGAGCCCTCCTTCTATGGCAACAATATCAGTACAGCTGTCATCTGAGTTAGAAAGGAAATCCCATGACGGGGTTGATGTATTGGCTCACAGGTCTAACCAAAGCTACAAACCAACAAAGGCTTGGGCAGCTCCATTGTATCTTGGGATACAAGGATTTAATGCAAAGACAAAGCCACAGTAACTGGGTTAAGATCAGCTAGGAGGGAAAACCACAACATATGTACATATATTTCTGTGTACACCTAAAAAATTACCCATTCAAAATTATACACTGAAAGACAAAAACGTAGTCTTTTTGGGCTTAAGAGGACTCTACTATCTAGAGCAGCGGTCTCCCGTCTTTGTGTACCACGGACCGGTTTCAGGCAAGACAATTTTTCTACAGACCGGGGGGGGCAGGCATAACAAAACACACAATAAAGTGCAAAACACATCATTTAATTATTACATATATAATGTAAATGTAATTATTCCATTTTATATTATGCACTTTATTTATATTATTATTACATTTTAATATATATATATATATATATATATATATATATAATATAATACATAAAAATGTTTACAATAAATATTACCAACACAAAACGTTTTATTCTTTCTGTGCGGCCCGGTACCAAACGATCCTCGGCCCGGTACTGGTCCGCGGCCCGGTGGTTGGGGACCTCTGATCTAGACCACATAGTGAATATCACTATTATATGGTATGTGTATGTGTCTCATATGGATGATTTTGCACCTCACAAACTAACGCACACCATCACTCAGTGGCAATTCAGGAAGTAAAGTGCCCCATATGTGGCAATGTTTCAAAATGAAGGATGTGGAGGTTGGGGTGGTGTGTGGTGATGTCAGATTTGTGAGCGACGCCTAAAGAGGAACGAGTTAACTCGATTTGCAAGCGGGAGTGAGCTTCGAACACTGCTTCGGTCTGATGCATGCGCAGTTGTGCATCAGAGCCAGGTTAACTACCGAGAACGTCCCCCTGAGCCGAAGAATAAGTGAGAGCCGAAAGGGTTGTTAGTTCTCCCTGGATGTGATCCAGTATGTGGTCCTGTTTTTGTTGTGTTTTTCTAATTGCTTATAATGACATTGAAAATGTAGAAAAACGTTTGAGCTAAATCACCACCTGGAGAGCATTGTTGGTTAACAAGATTAATTAGGAGACGGAGTGAGTTCCTGCGGAGTGAAAGAGGCACAGCTGTACTTGGACATCATCGTTTATCCTGATGCAAACTGGGAGCCCATCTTGTGAATTTCAGCGTGGTCTTGCTATCCCTGGCTCCACACAACAAAACAAAAAGAGGGAAATAGAGCTAACTGGTCCCACAAAGCTGCGGCTATCAGCTTGCACAACCCAATTAGTAAAGCTAATTTCAATTCTTGTACTTTGGATCTGTAAGAAAATTAAGCCTATCATTACTACATCATCAGGTTACACTTGGCACTGAAATGTTCATTAAGATAGCTATAACTATAGCCACCAATAGGTAATGAGGTAATAAAACACCTGCTCTGCAAATACAGGGCAAATGTCTCATACGGCAGAGGCACAGCTTTGGGAAGCCACATTAGCGATATAAGCCTCTGGAAGCGTGCAAAGATAGGCCATTCCCTCTGCAGAGAATATGTCTCCGAGATAATAAATCATTAAGCAAAGGAAAGGTGCTCTGACAGCAATGTGAAGAGTACGTTCGTCTGTGCATCTAAGTAAAAAACAAAGTGTAAAATGTTGCGCAAAAGTGTGAATGTGTGCAATGTTTACAGCGTTCTGTAAAACGTCAAAGGGCGCATTTAAAAATTCTCAAACGAATGCGAGTGAGGGATTTTGTCACTTTCTATTTACATTTGCGCCATCATCTCGCTGATTGTTTCATTTTGTCCTGAATTGTGAAGCACTTTGTTCAGTCAGTTCCAACAGCGCTTTGAAGGAATCATACATCATCCTTTTGACATTTAATAATAATGATGGAGAATGAAGTGCAACAATGGTTTTCAGAAACGTGATGAATTAGTGGTGTGGATTGGACGCTGCACACGCCTACATCCGTGCGTGATAACAGTTGGGCTGGCACCGTTGGAGAACCTCGACGATGCGACACAGTCGGGGAAATTGCATCTATTTTTTGCTGTATTTCTCATTGACAGATCTAATGGTAGAGCGAGCACAAGTATTGATATGCAAACTGATGTTAAAGGGTGTTCCTGCATCCATTTATAGCCAACTCTGGTAGTGGAAACAAGGCTTGTGCGTGTGCCCCGTGTTCCTCAATGATTGAGGTTTATAAAAACAGAAAGAGACGTACGTGCAGCCTTATAAATCTAACGAAAACAATGCGTATGCATATTTTTGTCTTTGTGTATACACACCTTAAACTGTGTGTATGCACAAAGACAAAAAATATGCATCCGGCACCAGGCGTAAAAATAGTACAGAGGGTTTATACACAAGCAGGGTTGTGGTGGGCAAAGCGCATGAATTTAATATAGGCCTATTTATATATAAATAAAAACTTTCTTAGAAAGAAGAATATAGCAGGGATTATTAATGAATACAGTATCTGACTAGGGGACAAGTTAGAAACCCATCTCCACTCTCAGAGCGGCTGTGAAATAATCTTTCAAAGCGTTATTATTTGCTCCTACCTCAGAGCAGGAGAGTAAAGGTTATGAAGAGCAAAGGCCCTTCAAGCATCTTCAAATATTCATATGAGAGTCATGTTCATCACCTTGTGAAGCAGATTGCTGTAAGTGTCCCTATACACATCCATGCATGCGTGCAAAAAGGACCAAGGGCCACACTCTGTTGAGCTAGAAGTCGGCATGAGGTCCACAGGTCAGATATAATGTCACAATGTTCCCACAATGGAGAAGCCCACCTGAATCCTACTGGATTTAAAAGGAATGTTTCTGCTTTCATCTATATTGACTGTTAGCTTAAGATGCTAAAGGAACAAACAGGGTAGATGGGAAACAAGGCTTCCTGCCGGTGTCGGATATGAATCCCTGATCCCAACCCTTTCCTCTCTAAAAACAAAACAAAACTTAAAACGTTTTTTCTCTGATATGCTCAATATAGGATCATAACCTTTCAATCCATTGAACAAATCTTTCACGAAGTTGAGCTTGATTTGTGAAAGTCACAGTTCAAAGTTGTCACCTTTTTCTTTAATGATACTCCCTGGAAATAGTTAGACTGCTCATTTAAAAAGATTTGCAAAGGAAAATTCTATACAATGATGTAAAAAAAAAAACCTATATATATTTTGAAGCAAGATAGAAGCGAAACAACCTGCATTTCAAAGAGCAAATACTTAAGTAGCTGTGCCGTTGAACATGAGCCTTGTTTTATTTTCTCTCTGTCGAGCGCTGCGCTTGTGGGGTTTGATAAAGCAAGCCAACATAATAGATGCTCTGCAAGATTTACTTGCAATGATAAAACTGTACAGTCACAGCAATTAAGGGTGCTCTTTCCTGTTTATCTGCCAAGATTTTGAAATGATTAGAACATTTGTCACAACAACGAAGCAAAAAGTGCCATCAAAGACAGCAAGCCATGCCAATCCAGAGACCGTTCGTGGAGGACGGCGTCTAAAGAAACCAACTGGAAGTGAAATGAAATAACCTCTGCCAAAGAGGTTATGTTTTCGCTTTGGTCTGTTGGTTTGTTTGTCTGTTTGTGAGAAGGATAACGGAAAAACTGCTGGCGCTAAATTGGTGGAAAGGTTTAGCAGCGGCCAAGGAAGAACCCATTACACTTTGGAGCAATTATAATGCTCTGAATGTTGTTCATATAACTTTTAAGCAACTGGGCTGTTGGATGGGTTTTGACTAAATCAGTGCCCGTTTCTCTCCACTTATGCATCCACATGCATAGTGCCTCTGCAGATTAAATTTTTTTTTAAAAAGACAGGGGGTAGGCCTACCTTTTTGTGATTTATTACATTTTATGGATTACATTTCTTTATTGATGAATTTGTCAGCCAATAAGTCACGGCTGACAGGATATCAAAATACAATTACCATCAGCAGGGCTGAACTGGCCAGCTGGAAAAGCAGGAATTTTCCCTGTTGGCCAGTTGACCTTGCAGGCAAGCAGTTAGTGCACCAACAATCAATATGATAATATATCTAAGTTCCAGTTGTTTGATTTTGATTATTAGACCGTCTAGTTGGCTTCTCCCTGGTGTGTTATAAGAGTTCATGAGTTTCTTTTTCCACTCCTCAACTTTATTTTTATACATTTTTGCCTTTCTTACTTGGAACTGTGTTGACCTAACTGTACGCTGCCTCGACAGCAGGTGCCTGCTCGAAATAGCCGAATTGTAATGATAACACACCCACTCTTTCTGACACTGATTTAATCGAATACGGATAACGTATCATGCAATGTAAGCAAGCAATGTTCGTAAGTTGCATTTGAAGTCTGTCTTCATATAAAAAATAAAAAATAAAAAAAAAAGCAATTTTCTTTGGATTTACTGATGAAAGGTATGATATGAATGTGTTGAGAAATCCAAGGCATGCAGATGGATTTGGTGACCTTGCCTACACGCAACAACAACAACAACAACAACAAGCCGAGTGGAAGAGAAGGAAACACTCCACATCCATGTTTAAGGTGTGAGAGTCATGATGGTAAAGGACTTAATGTTGTTGTAATGCACAGTTTTAATTGTTCCCCATTCCCAGACATACAGTATAGTGTGCCCCCTACCATAAAACAAAACATTTCTCAACAATGTTACAAATATTGCTTCTTTAACTCTTTCAAAGTAAGCGGCAATTTAATAGTTTAATGAGCCAAGAGGAGAGTTCAGGCCCCTTCTGGAAGAAACATGTCTGGGAGGCAAAAATGTACTGAATATGACATTAATATACAACATTTCAAATATGGTTTCAAGGGAGGGTGATGCTGAATTTACATCTAAGGGGAGAGTCGTGTCAGCATGCATAAAGTTATTTTAGAAAACCATAAAGGTTATATCTAACTATGCATCCTAATAAGTATCAGTAGACGCAACGTCATATATTTTGATAATGCAGGAGGACATGCGTTTTTGGAGAATGTGTTTAAAGCATGATGGTTAATTATATATGTGAGAGAAAGATTCCAATTTATAACGACGGTACCTGCTGTGGGAACAAGTGCGTACAATTATATGAAAAGCATCAAACAAACTGGAGACTAATGGCTGCTGATGGCTACGGATATTTACCTGAAAAAAGAACTTGTTAAGAATCTGCTAGTTTGACTTTTTACTCCCAGCTCTGTTCGAATACAAATAAAATGAATCAAACTAAAGTGAACCTTTATGGGGCAATGGGACAATAACAGTCAGATCCCTGTCTAGCCTTCTGACATATGGTTACATACCCCAGTCTTTTAACACACATGTACTGGAGATTAAAACTAATGGATAGTCTGAATGATTTATTACAAAACTAAGTGAATCATCGGATATTGTCGACTGACCATATACAGTGCCTTAATCTCAAGGAGAAACAATGTATGTATGCAATATAATGTACGACGTATTCTCAAGGGTAAAGGCTGGTCAATACAGCCATTTATTTGAGAAAGTACTAAATGCTAAGATTAATTCCACCGAACAACTTTGTGTAGTCTAAAGTGGGGCACACTGGCTACGCCTCGAGGTTTTGGGCATAAATCATTGCTTTCTTTAATTTGTAATGTAAAGCGGAGACAGGTGCTCAGTGCAGCACAGAACATAGCCAACACAGCACTGGTAAGGAGCAGATAAATGGCAGCAGCTGCACAGCGTCACGTGCAGATACACACTGTACTGATAACAGTACAGAGATATATATGATGTATATATATCATATATATATATATATATGATATATGTATATATATATATAGGTGTATGACCACACCATCATAATCCATCATTATGTACCCAAATCCGACCTAAGCCAAAGTGGTAGTGGAAAGCAGTGGTGGAATGTTACCAAGTACATTTATTCAAAATGTGAGATATTGTACTTTACTTGTCACAGCCGGTGAATACAGCCAACAGGGGAAGGACCCAAAAGCAGACAAGAGCAGGCACAGAGACTCAGTTCAGTGAATGGGGGAGTTGCAAAAGATTACAGAGTCAAAAGGCCAGAAGGTCCAAAAGATGAGGCAGAGGTTTAGAACCAGCAGGTTACAAGTTTCATATTCCAGGTTTTTAGGTAACAGATAACAGACAGATTCCAGATGCTAGAAAGCAAGCACACGAGGCACATGGCAGCGTTGCCAAACTGACACTGACTTGGGGGAAAAAAGAGGCTGGTATAAATACTACAGGGCTTGATGAGGGTGCAAGTGGGGAGCTGGATGAGGAAGCTCAGGAGGGGGAATGAGATGATTGCAGGTGGGATTGGCAGGATCTGGGATGAAAGGAGAAAAGTCTGATGGCATCTGGTGGAAAGCATAATGCTGAAGGGGCCTGACAAAGAAAGGCTCAATAGGAAGAATGAGCAGGAATTTACAACTAAGGCGCACATTGTGACATTTCTGCAGTATTTCTATTTAATCCAACTTTATACTTCTAATCCACTATATGTCAGAAGCAAAAAATGTTCATACCTTTCCTTTTCGGTGAAAACCACGTAACTCCGAATGATGTCATTTTGATTTATTTGTGTTCCTTTATGAATTTAGACAAGTATCCAGCTTCTTAAAATAAATAAAACTATAAAAAAAAAAACTCTTGGATTAAGTTGAAAAGGCATCGTCACAAAGATTAAAACGGCTGAGCTCATTAAAAGCTGGTTACAAACATATGATGATCTCATAGAATATGATGCATAGCTGTAGCTTAAACTACCCAACAGTATATAAAGTAGTGTAGACATTTACAGCAGTAAAATGCAACGTATATTATTGCACCGGTAATAGTAATCCAACAACATCATTAATAATAGTAAAACAATGACGCCGACCATTTTTCTGCATGAGTGCTTTTACATTGATGATTTAAAGGTTCGATGTTTAGAGCATTAAGTTAACAGCAAACAACTATTTGCTATGTAAAGATAGATAGAGGAGTAATGGAGACCTGAGAAGAGAATGAAGTCACGCTCTCTGTGTGTGTTGTTATCTGATCTGCTCTGTTCTTTGTTCAGGTAGCGCTAACAGAGGAGCACCATTGACCCACCTTTTTCTCTTGAAAGTGGGTGAAACCGAAAAACGAGGAAACCAAAACACAGTTACCAAGTCACCCTCAAGCCATTAACAACATTCCCAGATACACGTTCTTTTTTCCACATCTGTTGATCTGCCATATAATGTACTTCTGCAAAGAGCAGTTTTGAATTCTATATATGTAAAGCCACATCAATTAATTCAGAGTGAAACCTCATCTTTAATTCAATAAAAAGAGACACCACTCAGGGACATGGGGCGGCGGGGGGGTTCCTCAGAGATGACACACAGCCAATGACGAAAAGTACGGTTTTATGGATGGGAAGAGGCGCAGATTAGAGCACATGCAGTGATTATACAAATCACAGCGGGAAGGCGTCTCAGTCTCATTGTTGAACTTCAGCAAACGTCTAATACCCTAAGTACTGTATATATACTCTCATACCAAAGTGAAGAGTGGAGATACTGACGCCTTCAGTTCCCATTCTCACTATCTGACAAAGCACATATCATCCCCTTATAGGTTGGCGAACGTGTGCAAACAGTTGGCTATTTACACATCCAGCAGGTACAAAGAGAATTATGCCAGCAGGCTAAGACTCACTGTCTTTCTTTGTTTAAGTGCACGTTGGCACCAGTCCTTGCTAACGACTGCAGAATCGATTGATAGCAGAGAGAAACTGCATTGAAATTGATATCAGCAGAGTGATTTTGCAGAGTCAGTCACTGAATAAATCAGGTGGTGATCAGGTCCATGAATAAGCAAAATATGGTTTGGCAAAGTATGCTCTCTGCTTTACTCAAGTATCACTTTAAATATTACGAGGATTTTTTTGATGCAATATGTGTGCTATACATAAATATCTGTGTCTTTATTGCTGTCTTTATTTTATTATTGTTTTAATGGCTTTATTTTCCCCTATGTGGATTGCAGACATTAGCTGCAGATATTATGTTTCAGTGAATATTGCAATAAAATATTCCACCAAAACAAGGATTGGAAGGAATTTAGAGGAAGTATAGTGAGCGGCCGTGACTTGAAAGATCATATTAGCATTATGTGGGTATGATAATGAGGAAAGGAAGGGAACCTGGGCTCACCATGCATACCAAGCTTAGAGTGATACACCCTAGACATAGCAGCGTGTTTATGAATAAAACATATAATCATAACAAGAGTAAAACCTTGGTCCTTAAAACCCGAGTTTACAGAGGCAGAGTTCTTCCTTCCCCCTCTTGTTTTTGAGGATCTGAAAAACTAAACATCTTTGTTTTGACTCGGTAGGTTTTGCAACTGTCATAATAAAGAAAAAGCCCCACTGGCCAACTGACATTCAAACTATTAAACTTATTCTCGAAACTAAGACTTACAGTACGTACACAATTTCATCACTTCGTGTTGTGATTACTGTAACTCTCTTTCGCAGCTCGTACAAAACGCAACAGAAACACCTTTAGCCTTTCATGACACGAATAAGCCTTTTATTTTGAAATAGCATCTGCTTTTATTAACTTTCTTTTCAAGAACTGCTACTTAGTGCAATACTATTTTATTACTTGAGTGAAGTAGTCTTATTGAGGTAATAAAAATACCCAGCTTGATCCATTTCTTGATGAGATAAAGCACTTCACACCAGAGGGAGTGTGAATCACTCCACGGCTTAGGAAGGGGGAGAGGGAAGGAAAAAAGGACAAAGAGGGATTTAAAGGAGAGATGAGGAGAGGAGAGGAGAGGAGAGGAGAAGAGAGGAGAGGAGAGGAAAGGAAAGGAAAGGAAAGGAGAGGAAATGAGAGGAGAGG
>CALSBV010011010.1:4092610-4103253 GCA_943590825.1 Bovichtus diacanthus
GTGTGTGTGTGTGTGTGTGTGTGTGTGTGTGTGTGTGTGTGTGTGTGTGCGTGTGCGTGTGTGTGTGTATAAGCAGGAGCACTGGCAGCTACAGAGCAGTCAACCAAGGGACACTGCAGTTTCGCTTCTGTATTTTTTCTCCTGAATTTATCGAACCACACCTTAGACTGCCATAAAAAAAAAAGTAAAAGACTAATCTTGAGGTACATTTCCCAATTTCGATATATTGACCCGTACCTAATGTATACAGAGCAAATGCACAGATGTGTAAAATGAGGTTGAGCACCAGACTAAGATGCTCAAATGTTGATTCTTACCGTGCTTCACCAGGGATATATGCTAAGCAATGCTTTCTTCACTCAGACATGGGTCTTTCTATGGTCACACTGATTTAGATGTTTGTTTGTTTTTTCCTACCAAGTGAGGTGAAAAGAGATTATTGATCATTCAAGGCTCTAAAGATGTTAAATGAAAAGGTGTTGAGATTGATTAGGAAAAGACAAATTGTTTAGGGCATTTTACACCAAGTGCATCAAGTCCTGTTTGATTTAATGTGAAAACAATGTGTATTTTTCCTTTATTATAGTGGGTTTTAGCTCTTTAAATGTTACTGGGCATTTGAGTCTGCATGTGTTTGTGGCCACATTTAAGTTAACAAATGAGGCGGGATGGACAGCAGAGCAAGAGGACGTGTCAACTGTCAAGTGGCTGTCAGGTTATGTAAATGCAGGGCGAAGTCAGGAACACAGCGAGGACACCAGGCTCAGGGAGCTGGAAAAAAAATATGCGTCACCGTTCAAAATCAATCTCCATCGATTCTCTGCAGTGACATGATCTTCCAATAGCCACTCAGTGTCAAAGGTACAGCACCACTCACATCCACAAGCCCCTCAAATAAACACAACTCAGTGAGCGCGGATGAAAAAAAATACATACATGTTTATTTTACAAGAAGGGCACATTTTTTTTTTTTTTGTACAAACTGTAAACTAAATACTGTAATTATTCGGAGGGTTATAATCTTTGACATCACGTTCATGAATGAACACCAGAAACATGTAAATAAATAAATATATAAATAGTCAGTGACTGCTGCATTTTTACCGTAAATCATAATCCCACACTGGAGAAAACATACAGCATGTAAGTTTGCTACGCACGTTAAGGATTTTTGAAGATAAAAAGCACTTGTGTTCATCACGACTACATTTTGAACATCATTGTACAATACTCTATCCCTGCACTCCCCAACCCTAAATACTGCAATTTAATTTTGTACATGAAGCTTTGTCACTGAATTGATGTCGAGGTAGGGACTCCGTCATTATCCTAGACAGTTTGAGTAAGCTGAAATATCATCACCACATTCCCGAGGCCTGGGAGTGTTGTCGGCCCTACATCTGCTGCGTCCCTTGGCCCGCCTTTGGAGGGAGATGGAGGGATTCTGCACCGTCAGATTTGCTTAAGTTGTCATACATCATGTAACTACACTGATTGAGAGACCGTGTACTGTCACCATAGCTCCCCAAAGCAACATGTAGGGCAACCTGGAGGAAATGCTTTGGATCAAACAAAACATTTCGCTTATGGGACTGTTGCCTGACATGGCCCTTCTCCAAAATCAAAGCAGTGGCATCAGGAAAGATGACTCACTGAGTTGACAAGGTGAGGGCTCAGGGGGGGTGAACATGGAGCCAAAATACAGCAGAGATCATTTCAACGCACAGCTGGAGGTATGTTTCTATAAATGTGTACATACAGCATATACGAAAAACATCCGGTAAACCTGTAAATGCCAATGATGTCACAACAAATGGCAGATTAATCTCTATATCGTTAAGAATACCCAAATGTTAGCTTATAAAACACTGGTTAAATCACAGCATAAGCTACAGTACAGCCACATTCAGCCAAAAATAAGAATTTTGGCAACAGCAATAATATAATATAATCATTATAATAATAATAATAATAATAATAATAATAATAATAATAAAAAAGCTAGGTGGGGCTTTGATTCAGCGCTTTGACTCAAACTACAGAAGGGAAACAGTAGGCCCTGTCCGTTTAATAATAAATTCAATCTGTGTTAACATCGGGAACGCTTATCAAGTCGACAGAGGCAGCCAAGAGAAAAGAAAAAGAGATGGAGGAAAAGGAGGGTAGAGGGTGGGGGTGGAGGTGGAGGGGGGAACCAAATGTTCTCCAAGGCAGTTCCCCTCTATGTCAAATCCTTACAGATTCTGTGCAGTTCACTTTTTGAATCGGATGTTTGAGCTGGCTTGTGTTTGGAAATAATTGGGGAGTAAATTAAGAGGAACTGATGAAGAGGGAGGAGGGAAGGTCACTGGGCTGATATGGTTGAGCATTTCTAAAAAAAAAAAAAATACATAGGAGCAAAGGGGGGCATTATAGTATATCCAAATAGACTTTGAACCACTCGGGAAATTCAATTAATTCATAACAAAAAATCGCTAATGCAAATTCCAGTTCATAAATGTTTTAAAGTGATGGAGCAGCAGCTAGCAGTAGCCGAGGACCGGGAGGCAGAGAGGACAATGAGTTGCTTTTGTGTCACAAGCCAAGTCACATATTGAGCTAAAAGCTCCCCCCGCCCCCCCCACCCCGCCCGCCCTTTGTTGCCATCTAGATAGCATTGGATTTTCCAGAGCAGGAAAATCAAATGCTTCGTTCAAGACCAATTGCTTTCTATTGGATCAGCTCTTCCTTTCTCTGATGTGCAACAGTTTCACGCCTTCATGGACACACACAGCATACGATGTCCGAAAGCATGCTGTTGAGCATTCTTTCCCCAGCAACACTAAACACAACAGAAAACTAGCTGTACAGGCTTCGACTAGAGAGCTAATATATGTCTGATAATTACGTGTACCACGCATAAACTTTGCATTTATTTAAACTCTGGAAAAGCAATTTAATGTAATTCCACCCATAAATAAAGAACAATGAACTACACATATCTTTGACATTATGAATGATGTTAGGTGGAGATAATGCATAGGCCATATGGCTTTCCCCCCCCATTCTCTACATTCATATTCGTATATGTTCTCTATCCTCATGGTTCTTTTCAAAGCAGAAATAAAACAATTTTCCTCTTACAAATGAAAAATGTAATTCATAAGCAACAACGTAGATCATTGCTAAATTAATTAAACTCAGGGGCTTTGCTGCTATGGCCTAACTTGGTCTGGTTTGATCAGTAGCTTATTGTGGCCAATGATAGCAAATATTTGCTAAGTATAGATTGATTTAGCTGAATAATGGTCATTACAGAGTCACTGATGACGCTACCGACACTGTGCTGCCTCACATACAGTTCTTGTCAATGTTAAGCAGAAGTTACATAGTCTCACTGTAAACTCAAACTCAACCAGCAAAAACAAATGACTGGGAGATGAGTGGGAATAAAAAAATATGTTCCATATCTTGCAGGTAAACCTCATTGTGGTGGTTTGGCCTGCAAACAGAGCGACTGTCACACTGCATGCTCCACATCGCTACTACAGCACAGCATGGCTCCCAACATGAGCAATTTAGAAAATCAGATATCTGCAAGTTTGCAAAAGGTCACTAAGTGTCAATTGCATTGCAGCTGAGTGAACTCTGCTGCTGCTGCTGCTGCTGCTGCCTCCTCTGTCCGAGTGCGGGAGTTTTAGTTTACAGAGACTTTCTTTTTTAACTATGGACTGATGACATTTGCCAAAAAATATTGAATCATCAGTACCGCATTAAGTGGGCGCAGAGTAAAGACATAAAATGGAGGGCTGCAATGAGGAGACGGTGAGGAGGAGGCAGATAGACAAAGAAAAAGATTAAAGGAAGGCATGGTGCAGGTGTAAAGGACCATGCTGACTGAGGGGGGAGAGAAAAGAGATGAGGATGACAAAGCTGAGGAAATAAGAAGAGTTTGAGGGAGGAAGGGACTCGACTTGACTGCTGACTGAGGAAAGAGGAGCAGGGAAATGGAAAGGAAAGGAGCCCTAGAGAGGGTTTGCTGAAGAGCAGCAGAGAGAGGAGACGAAGCTAATGAAAACAGGGAGCATGAAGAACTGGAGGAAAGTTCAGGTGAGCGAGTCTGATTTGTCCCAGGTGGGCATGACTGAGAATGGACCAGCATGGGAAGGAAGGAAAGTGGACCACAGGAGTGACTTTTTGTCATCTCTAGACACAGCAAGATGACATGGGCAGGGAAGGTGTAAAAATTAAATATTTATAAATATATGACAACTTGGCTTACGGTATTGAACTCCATTATTTGCCCCCTGCCTGTTTTAGAATTGAAGCAGAATATTGTTCCTTTGGTGTCTGAAGCAGTTTTAACTCAAATGCATCACCACTGCAATACAGGTGTTTTGAATTTGCAATAAAATAGTCATTAGAAAATGTACTGAAGAGAAATAACTGCAATAAACAACTCATTATACTGAACCAAAACCAATTTCCCATTTTACTGATTGCTCTCTTCCATGAAACACATACAAAGCACCTACCTACAAGACATTTTGCTAACAGTTTTACTACATCTTCCTCCACTGTATATACTGTGTTTAAGTCCTTCCAGGATTGTGTCAATACTGTACAGTATACACATGCAGATGTATACATCTTTGTAAAAGTAAAAAAAAAAGAAAAAAAAAAAGAAAAATGTATACATGTGCACATAGCTAGTGTTCTGCTTTAATATTCACATTATCAACATTTATCATCAAATGCGTCAATTTCATCAATAAATGCTGAGAGTATTTTGCAGATAGTTATATCCAGGATAAAGTGCCTTTACTTTAAAACATTCTGTAGGTTTTTCCATGTAGGTTTTTGTTGACAGTCTTAAGGTCCTGTAAATCCCACTCACTGTTTCCCTGTCATGCATGTTCTTAAAGATATCTGTCTCTTTTGCTGTCCTCCTGTGTAAGCTTTTCTCTCCTTTGTGCATACATACATGCCTCGGTGTACTCCGATCCATCTTTGCCTTTTCTCAACATGACACGGTTTTATGCTGTCCGTTCTGTGTTATGGGATTGATCTTTTCCAGCGTGACCTCAGTATCGCTGTCTAAATTCCCAGAGATGGCTGGAGAGAGCTTCTCCAGGGCGTTGTTTACCATTCCCACCTCGATCTCCCCTCCACATCCATCCTTCTTCTGTAACTCTTCCTCCTGACACAGGATGCTGTGGGGGATCACATAGTTGGCTGAATGGTTGCCCTCCTTTGGGATGTGACTCTTGGGCTGATACTGACAGTTGGGGTTCGGGGAAGGGGCGCCCATGTTGTTGTTAATACTGACGATCTCGATGGCGTTGCTCCCCGGGCAGAGCCGGTGGCAGCCCAGGAGGATGGAGAAGGCCTTGCGGAAGTCGGCGTTGAAGGCATAGATGATGGGGTTGAGCGAGGAGTTCGCCCAGCCGAACCACACGAACACATCGAAGGTGGTGGAGCTGATGCAGGGGAAGTCCGTGGCACCGTCCGGCAAGTTCGGCTCACAGAACGGAACCATGCAGTTAAGGATGAAGAAGGGCAACCAGCAGCACACAAACACTCCCATGATGACTGAGAGCGTCTTTAAGACTTTGGTTTCTCGTTTGAACGACATTTTGAATGAGCTCTCACTCTCTATGCTCGAACTATTCCCCATGCTGCTGTGACGGTTTTTGGCACTCTCTGCTGCCCGCTCCAGTGCAGATATTCTCCGTATCTGTTTCTGGGCGATGCGGTAGATCCGGGTGTAGGTGACTATCATAATAGCCACGGGGATGTAGAAGCTGATAAGGGAGGAGGAGATGGCGTAGGTCCTGTTAAGGCTGGAGTCGCAGTTGTCAGGGGGCAGATCGCCTTGGTATGTTCCATTTAGCTCCGCGTAGCTGGTGGTCTGAGCTTTGTGCCAGTTAAGCTGAACAGGAATGAAAGAGATGAGGACTGACAGGGTCCACGCCACACTGATCATCAGACACGCCACTTTAGGGGTCATCTTGCGTTCATAGCGGAATGGGCTTGAGATGGCCCAGTAACGGTCTACACTAATCACACACAGGTTCAAGATGGAGGCAGTGGAGCACATGATGTCAAACGCCACCCAAACGTTGCAGAACGCGCCAAATGGCCAAAACCCCACGATCTCGGTCGCCGCCTTCCACGGCATTACCAAGATAGCTACCAGAAGGTCAGAGATGGCCAGCGAGATAACAAAGAAGTTGGTGACCTTCGACCTCAGGTGTCGGAACTTGGTGACGGCAACGCACACAAGCGTGTTGCCTAGCAGCGTGGTGAAGATGAGGAGGGAGAGGAAGCATCCTGTTAGCACACGTTTGGACGAGTCTCTCTCTGGTAGCAGCTGCTTTCCATCTCGAACCGTTGAGAAATTCAGATCCATTGTTTATGTTACACTGCTAATAAAGTGAGATATGGGGTGGGTGAGGGGGGTGTCAACAGTCACCCCATCACATCCCCAGCCTGCAGCAGCTGTGCCTCTCTGGGGAGGAGTTTTAGACGGACGGCGTAGCTGGTGGAGAGGTCAATTGTCTCGGCACCAGCTCTCCCACAGACTGGGTCATCCATAGGCTCCTTGTCACAACCACCATCCTTGCACGAGAACTGCTATAAATATTTCAAAAAGATCTCTTTGAAAATTTGCCTCCCAAAAATGTCTGGTTCATAAATTCCTGCAGCAGCAGCACAGGCAGCAGACATTCTAGTTTGAAGAGGAGGAATATTCCAGCTGTTGTTTGCAGTTATTTTTCCAATCAGCACTGTAGTCATGAAATAGTATAAAGCAGCAGTAAAAAAAATATTCAAAAGGTGATGTCCGTGTTCCTTTTTCTCCTCTCTCTGGATGCCTCAGCTGTCAAGCGAAAGTTTCACAGCATATTGTTGCGGAGCTGTTGAGTAAACAGAGGCTTGGCCAATCATTAGCCTTATATACCGCCTCATCAATAACTTCTATTGATGGTTTTCACGCTGCATTTATCTGATTTGTTTAATGATTCTCTAGGCGTGTCCGTGTGATTATATTGGTGGCTGTATCGACGCTGATCCACCCCAGCTACTAGGTGTTGTGTTTTATTTTTTCATTTCTTTGAATGCAGCTCCCTGTCAGTACATGGCACAGTCTCCACAAAACATTCCCACCTGAGTGGTGAGCCATGAAATTAGGCTGAAATCGGCATTTAAACGTCTCAACGGTCCAATTTGATAGCAGGGAGATACATATTTAAAGTCTAATTCATGACATGTAGGAAAGCGCCTCAGCTCTTTTTATGCTGACATGTTGCTGTAATCCAGATGCGAGGTCATTTTTTTCCCCTTTCGGTTTAGTTCGCGTGCACATTTGTGTGGACACAGCAAAACGACCGCTCAGCTTTCAAAAACATTCAAGAGTTATTTTTGGCCACCTACCTAAAGTATCTATGGCAGTGCAATCCCTGGGTTGACGTCTTTGAAACAGAGTTCATTTTTTCTTATTTTCTAAATATTTAGACAGCGTGCGCTCCGCTCTGTGGACGTGGACAGCTCAGGACACGCAGCACCGTCTTGGATCGGCTGGAGAAAAAAAAAAAAAAAAAAATCTAAAAATCAACTCCGCTAATTGAAGGTACTAATAAAAAAAAAAATATTTAAAAAAATCAGTCCCGCAAAATCCACATCTCTTCGCCATACATCCAACTTGTATCTTGGTACCAAGTGAAGGAGAAGGAGCTCACCCTCTCTGCGCACTCCTCCATGGGAAGTCAGACACGCTCCCCTGTTGCGACGGTCCTCAGGTGTTTGGTTTTTTGTTTTTTTTGTTTTTTTTATCAGTCCTTATGCTTCTCTATTTAGGGTCATCCCCTGCTGTGCAACATTCAGTTACAATGTGATGTGTCTGCGGTCTGACTGGCCGGCGGAGAGTGATGGGAATGACTCTGGTCTCTCCAAGACCCGTTTTCACGCGCGCTCCTCTCTCTCCGCTCAGCTGCAGCCTGCTGCGGCTGTGCGCCACGGTCGTTGCCACAACTGCTCCATCTATCCAGGGAGGCTGTGGAGGGTTGTGTAAATTCACAACATATAGTACTCCTTTTGTTTGCTAAAGAGTTTAGCTACATAGTGGTTTGTGATAACAAAAAACCTGCACGCCCTATAAATAACGTTTATTATTGGAGGACATAAACATTTTCTCAAATTGTGTAAACGGTCTGAAACCCGGTATGTCAGATTTTGACTTTCTCTCAATCACCAATATAAGCTACATCATTAACTCACTGTTACATTTCGTACAGTAACACAAACGCTTGGTCTCCCCGTGCTGCTTGCACTTTATGTTACACTTGCACACTGACAAAAAACTGGAATAATATCACTGCTGTAAATTCCCAAAAAGAAAAGAGGAGCTAAACATGAAGGTGACTTGTTGTCCTGAGATGAACTTGTAGCCAGCAGGCATGCACACAGAGGCACAATGAGGCCATCTACTGGATGCAAGATTGCGGGAGATTATGTGAGAGTGGGAGCCGAGAGAGTGTGCATTAACGTCACCTCAATAAACATGACTGAACAACTCTGAATTAGATTAGAGTCCCATGAGCCACTGCAGCAGGAAGACCCATGAAGTAAGAGAGACAGTGAGTGTTGAGATGTGTGTGTGTGTGTGTGTGTGATAGCTAATGCTATCATGCCTTTAGCTGCCTGGCAGGCCTGGCCAGTTTGAATATTAACTATTTAACAAGAGGAAATTCTCAATGGACTTTGTCCCGTTGTGTGTGTGTGTGTTGTGTGCGCGTGCGACTTGTTATGCATGTGCGTCTGACGTTATACGTGTGCCTCTATGACTGAGCGAGTCTGTGTGTGTGAGTGTTTGCGGATGTGTACACATGTATTTGTGTGTGTATGTATGTGTGTGCGTGTGTGTGAGTAATGCATGTAGACAAGCCAAGTGTAAGAGGCCTGGCAGACACAACGCCCACATTTCCCATTTCCCTGTAGCACAGAGCAAGGGTGTGCGTGCAGTAGACAAAGTTCAAACCAAGACCACGTCACACAAAAAAAACCACACACAGACTCGCTCACTCACTCACTCACGCACGCACCCACAACCAGCCATGCAGGGTAATTTATGTCTGCTCCAAAAAGCAAACAAAATAGAATGGAATGGAATAGAATAGAAAAGTCTTTTTGGGATGACTTTTTGCCACATAAAAAAATGGGTCAGATGTTTAATTTGTCCTTCAATCTTTGTCAGCATGACTTTATTGTTGTGTCACTTTTCCATTTGCTTTGCCATGTGGTAGTCTAAATGAAAAAAAAAGTTACAAAAATCAAAAACAAAAGCACACCCTTTAGTCATTCGGCTTTGTGCATCAAAATTCAAATCAGCATAAGTCTCTATGATTAATTGAATGTCCTTAATGCATTTGAAATGAGCAGCAAGAGTCCTCTGACACATGCTGGTTTAATTCAAATTAATGCAGCAAGTTTGCTAATGAACCGGTGTAACAAAACTTTGTGTAACTTTTCCTGACGCCCAGAGAGTGTGACAGCTCGCCTCCTGACAGGAAGTTAATCAAGTGACTCTATTTGCCATTCTGCTCACCCTCAGGTATTCCTACCGGCGATGAATCGCAGGACATACCCTGAAGACTCTCCGGCAAGGTTTCTCACCATGCCTCTATGGTACACGCTGATCCCTGTGGGGGGAATAGTGGCATACTTTAGTTTTCAAGGATCAAGCCTAAACCCTGTCCAATTTTTAAAATATTACCACAAGCAGCGATTCAGCCATTCAAGCCAATATGGAAATGCCAAAGATTTAAGGCAGTCAGGGGGGCTGAAATCTGCAAGGGACAGTTTAAAGATGAATTCTTGGCACTCACCACAAGTTTCATCACAGACACTTGAATATTGAATAAGGTTCCCGACAGCAATGATCTACAGACATGCACATACATTTATTTTATTGCTTCCATAAAGGATAACTGCTGTCAGAAGAGGGTGGGGGGGGGCTGCCAAGATGCATCATTCAGCAGCGCACAGATGAATGTATATACAAATTGGTATCCATGCACTAATGCAAGTTCCTTAAGTTAAAAAAAAAAGCTTTTGTTGTGCAACAGTTGCAATACACAGCAGGAGACAGTATACGATTCTAAAATGTACAAATAGTGCAAAAATGTTTTCTATAAATATATATACATAGAAAAATAAGATGAGATGAGATGGAGTCAGGTGCAATATTCAACAAGATGAGGTAAGGTTGATAGATAGATACTTTATTGATCCCAAGGGAAATTTAGGCATCCAGTAGCTTAAAAGACATGATTCTATATTACATATAGACATATCTGTCCCCCCGCTCCCACCATTAAAAGTAAGAAAAAATAATAAAATTGAGACAAAATATGAGAATAAAGGCTGTTACAAATACAAATATACACTGCAACATTGACCAGCGGCTGTGTAAACCTGAGCAGATTTCATGCAAATATTTGTGCAGTATTTGGCAAAATAACAACATAAAAAATAAAAATGACCAAACCAAATTAAGTATGAAGAGGTAAGTAAGCAACATATGAACCTAAATATAAAGAACAAAGAAGATGAAGAGAGGAGAAAGAGAGAGAGAGAGAGAGAGAGAGAAAGAGAGAGAGAGAGAG
>CALSBV010011010.1:4104397-4116333 GCA_943590825.1 Bovichtus diacanthus
CTCTCTCTCTCTCTCTCTCTCTCTCTCTCTCTCTCTCTCTCTCTCTCACCCAAATCCTCTTTGTCAGTGTGACATCCATCAGGTCCCAGGTTGTTGTTGTGGGGACTCAGCATGAAGCAAATGCTGTGAGCTAATCCCACCACTGAGATTCACCATCTGAGCCACACACACACACACACACACACACACGCACAATCTGGGTGCACCATCATGTGTATTTTCTGCTCTTTACAGTGTGTGGCAGCAATGCTTCTAAAAAATGACCCCAAAGTGATCTCATTTAGCCAATTCTTGATTTCGTGCTTTGCTTGAATTCCCTCCGAGCTAAAGGGATATTTATTTACACTACAAAAGATAATGGGGACAGAGGAAATAGCGTGTACAAGTAAAGAGATGACAGGCAATGGGCAGGATAAAAGGGGACTTTTCATCATTAGTTGTAGCATTGAGATGGCAGTCAGGTCAGATCCTCGGGAATTTAAAAATTATAAAATGTGCTTTTCGAGACAATACATTTAAAGTTTCACTTTCTTTTCAGAAAAACGTCTTTGGCGGAACCATTTATTATGTGGTGGCTTTGTAATACGTGTTTAATCTCAGTTCCCAGTTATGCACGTACTCACATACGCTGGCAAGCACGTATGGTCTTCATCACCCGTTCTTCTTCTTCTCACCCTCCCTTGTCTCTTTCTTTTGTATCCGAGCATAATAAATTCAGAGTGGTTGATCGTATTTGGACCATCTGTCGCGAGTTTAATTTGATAAAGTAGGTTTATAAAGAAACGGCGGCACCAGTCACGCAAAAGGTCAATCTGTAATATAACACACACACACATGCATACTGATCTGATCTGTTTTCACCTCTTTTCATGCAGTGGCAGGTTTCACACATATATTTGAAGTATTGCAGTGAGATTATTCACTCCAGTGAGATTTAATGGCAGTTTTCTTTGACAGTAACTTTCCTTGTTTTTTTATTGAAAGAGATGGTCAGTAAACAGCTTATTTATCAGTATTTGCTGCTTTACTTTTTTTTTTTTTTTACATAATTTCAAAGGGTATTTTTATTTTGAGCTTGTGCACAGCACTCGGAAAAACAACCTTTGTGAAAAATAAGATAATATTATAGTTTTTGAACTCTGGTTCAACCTAGTTAGTGTAAAAGTTTCAGTTTTCTTTCCCCCAGTGCTACAGAAACAGAACAGTTCTTCTCTTCCAAATGTCACATTTGATTGTCTTTAAAGTAATCGTTCTGAAAAAATGTTGTACTGCCCCATTCTTTCACAGTGATTGTTTTTTCTACAGGGGACCCCTCCCTTGATGTCATTACTTATTCAGATATTAAATGTGTGTGTCACAAGCCCAAAGACATTGAATATGATTATGCAAACTTGTTGATTATGCAAACTTGTTCTTTTTCATTTACTTCCACTCGATCGTCTACAAAATTCGCTTTGACCGAATTATACGATTTGTTTGGACCATACTACAAAAATATCTGTATTTTAGCGATACGTTTTGTGTCTTACAGTAATAACCCTCAGTCAGTTTGCCTCAGAGATGTCCTAAGGCGTACCATATGCTGGTGGATTTCACCAAAGGATCAGACAACTGAGGAAAAGCGCTTTTCATCTTGATCTTGCTGTGGCAACCCGGCAGGACACCACCGCCTGTTTTGAGATGGTTTGAAATTTTCTTTGCCCTCTTTATGAATTTTAATTGCTAAAGGGGATTCATTCATTTCTCGATGCCACATTTTTTATCTTTTCTCGCTCTTGGCGTGCGCACACACACACACACACACACACACACACACACACACACACACACACACACACACACACACACAGTAGAGGTTTGCTTCCCACCAGACATTTCACAAAGTATTGCATCGGTTTTTTTTATCAAGACGGCTTTGCAGCTCAGCTTTAGTGCTCACAGCTTTAAATCCAAGCCAGTGCAGCTTACATCCTGCTGTGGAATGAACACAACAAGTTTAACTTCACTTAATTCCAAGGTAGGGATGTTGTGCTTTTGGTGGTGTGTGCGTATCTTATTCGTCACAGCAGCAGTAATGAGGGAGACAAGCGTGCAGTGGCGCGAAACAAGGCAACGCACAGAAAACGATGATGAATGAAGCATCTTAACACCCTGGTTATGTTGAAATATTTCCTTCTTGACACATTTTTGATGTTTCGTTCTAATAAGGATCTCCCACTGTGGCTTCTGGCTGTACAACTAAAACGTATGAAATCTGTGCCTCTTAGGGGCCGTGGAGAAGCAGCCAAGGGGTATAATCATAAATGAGCAATGAAAGGAGAAAAGGCACCGTTGGGAAGTAATTTTGAGGAAACACTTTGAATTGGAAATAACCCAGACGTAGAATAACTTTTCCAAAGATGATTATCCTGGCTGATAGTTTACAACAATACAAAATAGAAATTAGTTGCGCCATTAAGTATCCAATTGTATCCAATTAAAAAAAAAATAATTTAAAAAAAAAAAGGCACAGAATCACTTCAAAATAAGTTGTACAGCTTTCCATTCATTTGGATTTTGGATGTTAAAAAACTTTGATCTCATATTCAAATTTAGGCGACGACTTCCCACAACTCCTCAGAACCCAGATGGAACTTTAACATTCTACAGTTTAATAAGTTAAGATACATTTTATTTAGAATAAATTCATTCAGCAACCCTCTTATCAGTTTTATTTGTATTAGCTGTTTGTTGAAACCTGACAATATTTAAATGAGAGGTCATTTCTATGCATTCATCCATCACAGTCTCAATGGTAGTATTGTTCCTCATCAGGTCCGAATTCACCCAAGGGCGGGGAGTGAACCTGGCTGGGCTCTGAAGATCAAAACATCACTCAACATCAATACAGCGGTTTTCATCCGCTGCTGTGAGCCAGACTTTCATCAATGCTGTTGTCACTCTGATAGCGGCCATCACAGTATGACCTGGAGTATTGTCTATAATAAAGCTTCAGAGGAAATGTCAACACCTGCACGCTGAGTGAGACTGACACAGATAGTAAACAAATATGGTGGTAAAAAAAAGTTAAATCACTTAAAAAAAATCATTCTAACATGCATGTGGGATGGAGTAACATCATATACTGATGAATCATATCGGATGTTAACTGGCTGACTTCACAAATTCCAATAATCACTGTAATGACTGGAATATTTACACTTTAAATATAAACAACATGCTCAGTATTTGAAATGTGAGCAAAAATTGATTTCTTCACCACAAGATAATTAATTCATCAAGCAAGACGAAGAGAAGCACGAAGGGATTTAAAGATACAGAGAAACATGTAGAAGTTGACTCCAAATAGATTATCTTCACAACTACTGTATAGTGCAGAAATGTTTTCTACTGTAAGTGAGGTTAGTTTATTTATTTCCAAGTAAAACTTAGACCAACCCAAACTGAATTTGCATTGTTTTTATTGTTGTTTTGTTGTTTATTTCCATAATGTGTCACCTTCATCAAATGCTCAGTTTGTGGCAAAGGGAAGGGTTACCACTTCCATATTTTCCACGTACTGGGTTTTAAAAAGATCATGAGAAAAGAAAAAATAATATGAAGGAAATTTGTTGATTTTGCAATTATTATTATTATCATCATTATTTGTATATGTCCACATAGCCGGAGGGGTGTACATTTACTTGAATCCCATAATTTCATCTGCTTTGTTACTTAAACAATCCGATATTCCTTTTAAACTAAATGCTGTACGTAGGTATCAGTGACTCATACTTTACCTTCTCTCTGTTCTGCTACTTTCTCTCTGGTCACGCAGGTCCAGCTTGACTTCCAGAGGTGGAACTCCTTGCCTCTATTATTGATAGGTAGCATTAATGCAGTAAAAATAATCAATGCCCTGCCTAGATTTGCCTCTTTGTTTCAATCTATCCCTTTGTTTTTGCCCATACATCCTACTATTGGTACATATTTACAAATTGACTTTATTGGCTTCAATCCCAGCGCTGGTTATGGTGTAGGTTTGAGGTTCAATCACGTTCCTCATCTTCCTCAATAGTTCTACGCACCTCCTCCCTACCAATCAATCTTTCCAGCTTTACAAGTAGCCCTGTGATGCTGTCTGTCTACCCTTAGGATTTGGTTTCAATTCAGATGTCATTTTATGTTTGTCAGCCTCCACCCTGATGCCTTTAGTGAAGAACCACCCATTTCCCCCATCACTCATTGGTGTTACTTATGTGTTGTGGCAAAGTCAAGGCATTAAGCTTTTAAGAGTCCTCTACAAAGATTGCACTTTTTATAGCTAAAGATCTATCCTCCTTAATACGATTCCATCAGAAATAAATCGTATGCAAGATTTATGAGCAACTCGTTGCTTTTGACCGTCATTCTGTTGCCAAAACTAGAATTTATTGGGAGCAGGAAATGGGTTTGGACTTTACTGATCAGTGGTGGGATAAAGCTGTGTACAGAATCGATCAAGCGCTCCTTGCATCAGGCTGGTACTTATACAATATTACACAGACTTCATTTTTCTAAATCTGCAATTTTTCCATCTATTCTAGACTAATGCAACAGATGTCTTATTTTAAGATGACTTTAACTCTTGACAAACTTTGCCACCAGACTAATCCCCCCTGCCCTTTATATATATTTTTAAATTCATACACACTAAAATGACTAATAGAATAGTTTTAATTTTCTACACAGAGACAATGTTTTGTTGTTCTTGTTGTCAGGTGGTTGGGGCCCCTCTTTGAGGCCCCTGGGGACATCATTTCACAACAAAACGGTTAAGATTTGTAATTTTATTATTGTGTATTTTTTTTGTACTCCCAATAAAAAGATTTATGAAAAAAACAAGCAATGGGGAGTGTGCAACCCTGTCTCCTGCAAATCGGTTTTATAAAAATATAATTTCCAGGGAAACTAAACATATCATTTCATACAATGAATGACAACACGAAAACAGATGAGTGGCTTCGATCAGCAACAGTAAGAGCCCAACAGCATGGTTACCTCTCTTGTTCTTAATAATTGCTTCCTTTCTGCTGGCTGTCTTGGGTGAATTCACTTGGCAACTTTATCTCTGCTGATTTCACGCACCAGCTCATTTCCCATCATGCAAGTTCCATGAAAGTGGGGGAATGGAGCTCACAGCTGAGATGAGATGGCAGTAACAAACAATGCAGCGACAGATTCCAACAATGGGCCCTGAAGCATCTGCTCAATACATTCATATTTCTCTTCCAACAAACCCATGTCTGTGGGAGTTGAGATTCAGAACAATATGAAAAGAAGCCTACGCAGTGTCAGCTCAGCTGTCATTCTGTTTTATGTCATGTACACAACTGTCTGAGTTGGCTGGTATGTCGGCAGTAATGCACGGCAAGACTCAGACAAACCTCTGCGATCAAAGTTATCATTTGATCGGAGCGTTCGTTTATGATCATTTGCCGCATGTATGATAAATAAGTAATTACCTAATAGTTCAGTGCAGCCGAAGGCATGCTTGGTACAAGGTGTATCACGGCTAAAGCTGTACAAATAATGACGTAGATATGACGTGCAGACACAGATTACTTTACTCAAGCACATAGCAAATCTCTGTAAGTCCATTTCCACAATGCACTGAAATAAATGGAGGCCAGCAGCTGCCTGAAAGATAGGGAAAAATATTAAAACGGTAAGATACTTTGTACAAAATGGCACTAATGTAAAATGTTTTACAAAATGAAGATTGAAACTAAAAAGGACAAAACTGTACTAATGCTATAGGAGGTCGTGTAAAGTAAAAACTCCTTCAGAGCAGATTCACTGAAAGCAGATTCAATTTCTTGCTGTCTTCCTCTCTTTCTCCCACCCTCCTTTTCTTTGTTGCAGTGTTCCGGTTGCTCACTGTTGTGCCATCGATGCTGTGTATCTCCTGACACCACTATGGCTCAGCAGAGGGAGGCTAATTTATCTCCCATTACCAGGTCCGGCACATGTTCCCCCCTCTCTCACCGGCTTTGTGTGCTCGTGTCAGCTTCACCCGCTCTATCTCTGTCTGCAGCGGTCTCTCTCTGTGTGAGCATTTGGTGCCATAAAAGCTGAGAGAGCAATGTGTGTGTGTGTGCGTGTGTGTGTGCATGTGCGTGTGCGTGTGTGTGTCTGCCCGTGTAATGTGTGTCTATCTGTTGTCCCCCTTGTTTTTCTTATTCAACAAGTAATGTGTATTATAATTGTACTGACCTTTATCTTTTGTGCAGTTTACCACGCATACATTTACTGAATGATAATTCCGTCAGGTGCTGTGTGCCTCTAAAATCCCCTGCAATAGGCTATTCTCAGTGAGTACATGGCAACTCAGGTGTGACTAAACACATTAATAATGGTTGCATTCCATTTGCCCGCGCCACTTCCAGGCCCCTTTTTTTTTTTTTTTTTCTTGTTACAGGGGACATGTTGACATGGTAGGAATACACAGGTGTAAACAATGAAATTAATGATGGCCGAATTCTATTCCATTGTCGCAATTTCAGGGTCCTCGTATTGTGCACGCTGGCTGACTGTCACACTGTCACACTGTCACGTCTAACTGGGACACTTTGGTGTTGTTATTAGTAACACCTGGGCCTATTGTGCATGCTGCACGTACTTGGAGACTTCAATAAAACAGGGTCTTCGTTAATGTCATTAGTTACATGTGCTAAGACAGAGCACAGATACACTTTACACTCCTGTGTTTGCTGCTAGTGTGCAAAGGCTGTCATTCAATATCATGTTCTTTCTTTCTACCCAGCAGCCACTTCTGTCACCTCCACCTTTTCTGTTATTAGAAGAGAAATAGAGGAAGCTATCTGTAACCCCACTGCTCTGTGGTGCTCTCTCTCTCTCTCTCTCTCTCTCTCTCTCTCTCTCTCTCTCTCTCTCTCTCTCTGAACTCAAGAATCCATATGCTAATTATGACAATTTCACACGAATGTTAAATAGGATAAATTGATAAAGTGATGACATTATGGAACGACATTGATGTAAACTGGAACTTGACTGGTTGGTGGAGGCTTACAATCCCGAGGAGGTAATTATAGTTTAGATATAAGTTATCTCTTAGAATAGCATTTGTTTGGTACTACAAGTCCGTTTTACAGGTAGCTGACTGACTAATCATGTACACTTACAGTAAGTTAATAAAAAATAATACACCGAGCAGAGTGCCACTCTGTGATGACAAGTGATGAAGCATCTTGGGTAATTAGTGAAGTGTCTTCAACAGTGACAGCTACTGCCCAGTGCCTTGAATTAAACAATGTACCCAGACGCTTGTTTAGCCTACCATTTAATATCAAATAGTCCAAATGTAGTCATGCGCTCTGGGCTTAAAAGCAGGTTCCTTGAGTTATCTTTGTGTTTAGTGTTATTTGTGTGAGTGGTTACTCTGAATGTATTTGATGAATGTAGAAATTATTATAAATAAATGTATTTACTGTAAATTTGCAAGCTGAATATGTAATGTGCATTGATTGATGCTAATCTAAAAAAACATAGATGAAGATATGAAGCTAGCCAGCTAGATTAGCTTAGCATAAAGACCAGTAGCATGGAGATACAGCTACCCTAACATGTTAATAAGTGAGTAAGTGTTAATAAGTAATAAGTCGACAGATTTTCGAACCTTTGAACACAGCCAGGCTGTTTCCATTGTTTTATGCTAGCTAACCTCGCCATCTCTGGGCTCAAGCTCTATATTTAATGTACACACGTGGTATGGAGCTTCTCATCTAAAGCAAATATTTTCCAAAGTGTCAAACTATTCTTGGAAAGTAAAATATTGTCACACCTGACACAAGCCCACACAATAGGAATTGGACAGCTAGCTTGTGTATCCAACAGATAGCTAATATTATGGTTGTTGGAATAACATTTGAGAGTGTATGCATGGAAAGTAAACAAGAGTGACAGAAAAGCCAATAGCTTTGGCACCAGGGTCATATTCAAAACCTGCTGCATGACAAAAGAATGGCTCACAGACAGACCATTTTCACAGAAGTGTCATAAGCACAGCTGCAGATAATAAGATGAATAATGGGCCCATGTGATTCAGGTGTGCCAATATGCAAGCACTGACAATAGACAATTGTATTGTCAAGCAAATATTGATAATTGGCTCACCAAAATCCAAAATACCCATCAATAATGTCATTGCTTGCAGCTGCCCATTATACAGTGCATATGCCTTTTAGGTTACTTTGTTATTAATGTTATGTAGCACACAGTAACACAGAGATTGAAATACAGACATAATACAGAGAGGACACTCGAGCGACCTCATTACTGCCATTGACAAGCAGGACTTGTGTATTCATTATTTCCTTCCACCTCTTTACCCATTTCACTTGCCTATATCCATCACACTCTCCTGCTCTCTACCTTCTCATGATAATTGCATGGTTCAAAATCAATAGCATCCACTTCTTCCTAATTAGAAAGTCACCAGAAGTGGAAACACACCCAAGGGCATAGAAGCAAGTGCGCTAGCTCGACTATCTGATAAGCAGTTGCTTAAGGCAGGGTAAAAGACCTGCAGCTATAGAGAGATAGTAAGAGAGCGATAACCTTTAAGTTGGGGATAACAGCACACGCTTTTGGACGATCCTTCCTTAAGAAGTATACATAGTGTTGGTCTTGTCTCTACACAAAAGTTACAGAATTTGAGAGATTAATAACATTAAATATTGTTATCACATTAGCCAGAGACATCTACTGACTTTGTTCATGCAGTATATACTCAGCTGGGGATTCTAGATGTATCCTGTCTTTATCTTACATAATATTTAATACTGTCATCAGTCATGTCCTTGGCTGCCTTTTTGACCCAAACTGAGTGAATAAATGTGTAGCCACGCGTGAAGACAAAGAGCAGAGTCTTTATTGAAAACCATACTGATAATGGCTTAAAATACAGCCTGCTATAAGGCCAGGGATCATTTCTGTTCATATTAGCTGATGGGAGTAAAGTGGGGTCAAAACAAGTCTAAAAAGGAGGGAAAGATGCAACAGAAACTTACCTTAAACCTCTGGGTGAAAATATATATTTTAGATTTTTTGTTATTGGATTAAATTAATGAATGTGAGGCGCTATTAGAGGTAATTTGATCATTAGTTGTATTTAATCTGTATACGAAAAACAAAATAACTATTTGTTCCCGTATTTGTATTACTTTTCCCCTTAAAATAAACGCCAACAAATGCTTTTTGGAGGAGACAGCCTCCTCCACTCAAAGTGAAGCTCATTTTGACAAATCCTGACTGTGTGAGAGGTGCTGTGCAATATTAGATAGGCTATGCACAAGTACTTTAAAATCAAAAAGGGAAAAGAAAAAAGGCATTCCAGTGCTTATAATGCCCTGAGCATAAGTCAAACAAATGAAAATGTCACTCTGACAGAGTAAAATCACAAAACTACACCAAAAAAAAAAAAAAAGTTTCTCATGAAAGCACTAGAATGTACTGTAGATAGGTTGCTGGGAGAAGATTTAAAACCAGATGTATATGTACTTATTTCACATGTGTTGCACCATAGAGGTTCAATTGAAACGTTGCGATTCTTTTTCGTGTAGTTAAAAAGGATTTCAGCCTTATTGTCCTATGTTATGGATGTAAAAGGAAACAGTAGAGAAAGCAGAGCAGAGGGAAACAAGAGAGGACAAGTTTCTATTTATTTGAAGCTGGGGAGATGAGGGAAAATGTTGCTTTTCAGAACTCAATCCGTCTCTATTTTAGAACCATTTTAAACCCATTGGCTATAATGAGCCCTACTCAGAACACTCAGTAGCATAGAAACTGAGTCCAGGAAATCTTTGAATAAGAAAAGATTGTTTTGAAAAACTAGTAAGAATTCTAGTAAAAATATATAATCGCTTTAAAACGATAATTGTCGGTTACTTTGCCGTTAAACGTATTATTTTAATCCATCACGCAGCATTCGGACCCAGAGAGCACCTGCTGATGCATCAAATCAATGAGCTTTTCTTCCTCTTTCATATCAACTCTCTCTCAGTCTTGAGACGCTTACCATCCATTTTCCATTTGCCATCAAAACAGTCCCTCGGGATTTAATAAAAATATTGGCGCCGCAATTTTTGTGAAAGGAGTTTACAAAATGTGAAAAAACAGATGGTTTAGTGGAAGGTAAGTCTGTCAGCTCTGCTTCATCGTCTACCACCGATGACTGCCGTCAGTCCACGACATCTCATTCCTTTATTTAGAAGGAAAATACAGCTCTCTCCACCGTTTTTTCATGTTATTGCATTTATGTTGTTTCCCTTCTAACTTCTTCCCCTTGCTCATTTGAGCCCTTATATTTTCTCTCCTCTGTCCTTGCTTGCTCTCCCACCATATTTTGAGAGAACCAGCTGGTTCCCGATTCGTCCATGTGATTATCAAAAACGGCAAGTAAACCAATTCCATTAGCCATTTAGACAGGGAGGGTGACCGTGGGCACGTGGGATTAGGCTTTCACACTCTAACACATAAACATAATAACACACACACACACACATATACCTCCAGTGGCTCAACACAAGACACAAGGTCATGGCATTTTCATGTCGGGATGAAAATAGAAAGAGGGCCATGAGCTGGACAGACTGAGGCACAATGAGTCAGTGGGCTGATAACACAGACAGACTGAATCAGTGGGCTGAAAGCAGAAGGCGGTTTGTGGGAGTGTGTGTGTGCGTGAGTGTATGTATTCTTTCAAGGGGGAAGAGAACAGAGAGGAAGTCAGAGAGATGATGTTCTCAGGTTTCGAGGGGGTCAGCTGCAGGTGGTGATCACCCGTCCTGCAGGTCCCTGTGGACGGCTACAAACTGTTCCTTATACACCCCAAACACAGGCTCAAAATAACTCATGTCCCTTTATCCCGATTAGATCTATTCACTCCCTCCCTTTCTCAGACACAAATACACACAGTTTCTTAGCCGTCTTGGAAGTTTTATGTTCTTACTCAGCATCGGTTTGTATTCACTTTCGTTTAAGTACTGGACTGGGTAAGAAGAGCTCAGGAAAGATATTTGTTTAAAACATTCCTTTTCTTTGTAAATGTTAAAGTTTAAAGAAAATGGATTGTTTTTCTCTACAAAATTATACCATGTTGTATTCAGTTTTTACATTAAGGGTTGCCATTTTTTTTGAATGTATAGTATAAATTATGGAAATGACTCATTAAGTAAACAGAATAGGCATCTCATCTGCATCTAATTGGCTTCTAATAACTGAGATACAGCAATGGCCAACAGCCTATCTAGAACTGTCACAGCAATACTCAACATGTGCCTAGTAATATGAGGAGAGGAGAGGAGAGAGGAGAAATACTATGGTGTCATTTGTGAGACTTGGCAGCGATGGCTTTTCCACAGGGAAACACTGTCCTCTTGTGGTAAACGTTCTGAGATGCGAGATTTCAGAAACATACAATAATAGAAAAAATCTGATGTTTAGGTAGGAGGACTAGTCAGGATCAGTTCTGGATTATTGAAACATATTGTTTCATTACAATGAACATAGGCACTGTAGTTTATTTTGAGTCAATCCCACATATCCCTCCCTGTTACTGTAAATACTTACTAGAGCACCACATTATGTATTAATCCACTCCTGAAAATAGTCCCCAACAAAATACACTATATGTTCATGTTTTAGTACAGCCAACTTAAATTACAGTGTCAGGAAATAACTCAACCGTAAAAAAAAACAAGTGCATCTAATGTGTGTATCATTGATTATGAATTTTACTTTGAATTTGTAAACGGAGGATTGTGTTAGCTCTACTTTGAAAAGTTACATAATCTCATCTCACAACATTTAACATTTTTAGATGTTGTTTTTTAGAGCGGATAAATGAAAACACACACACACACACACACACACACACACACACACACACACACACA
>CALSBV010011010.1:4116343-4138587 GCA_943590825.1 Bovichtus diacanthus
ACACACACACACACACACACACACACACACACACACACACACACACACACACACACACACCGTACCTCAGGTGGGGATTGAATCTGGGTCTCAGCGTTGGCGGTCTGCACCTTCACCACTGGACCATCTCCAGCACTGACCAGCACAAAGAACCAGAGAGAGAAAGAAAGTTCACCTTCATCAGCCTGCAGAGAAACAACGTCTACAGACTGAAGCATTGAAATAAATATTTCAAACAATTATTTAAACCATGCTGATAATCCATTAAAGACTCTTAATAGAAACGGTAGGATTGGCTCAAATCAAAAGCCAGAAAAAAAACATTAGCTCTCAACATAACTATACCATTACAATAAAGGCATCGTAAGAGAGTGACTTAGAGTTTCTTTGTGTTTTCTTGCGTATTAGGTTTTAAGGGTAAAAAAACCTTAAATGATAACCAATCAAAAACCCTTTTTATATATTGTAATACATCTATTTATGCATTAAATATCATAGAACCTGCAGTGAAGCCCCACACATGTAGAATGACGCCCTGAATGTGCAGCTGAACTGAAAAATGGAGGTCACCTCACAGAAAACTGAGCTCAGCTGCTCGGGAAACTTCTCCACAGTTTGAAGGTTGTGAGTTCAAATCCCTACTGTGCTCTTTGTGTTTTCATTCTGTCAACACTCAAGAGGACTGTTTCATAAAGAGGTCTCTTTATGTGAAAAGCTTGTGTTGAAAGAGCCTAACTAATCAGTGCGATTCATAAAGACATTTAGAGCTTATCAGAGCCTGAACTCATCAAAACGTCTCAAGAAGTCAGTCCCAACTGGACCAGAGTTGTCAGAGTGACACATGTTTGGTCTTCTTTCAGGACGGAGAGTAAAAGCATTCAACTTGTAAAGCGACTCTTATCTCAGTTGAAATGTCTCAGAGCTGCAGAGGAGTTTGAACCTGTCAGCAGCCAGCAGTACACAAACTCGGTGCCAAAAGAAAGCAGGACATTTGTAGAGTTTGGATCACAGTTCTATATGTTCGTATTCTACATGTCCACTTTCGCACTCCCGGAAGTCGTCAGAAGTCGCCGCTATTCACGTTCTTACAGCGCGAAAACTTTCACGTCTGGACCCCAACAACACTGAGGTGAGTTTAATTCATTTATAGCAAACATACGACTACTGCAGCTCGCGAAAATCATTCCTGTTTCACTGCACGGAGAGGCACCCTGTTGGACAGCGAGTCGCTGACTGTCAAACACCGTAACGTAGCATATAGCCACATTTACGTTGTTAGCTAGCTGCTAAGTTGGCAGATGCTAGCTTCCCACACATCCTAGCTACAGTTGCACATTCAAAACAAACACTTTCTGATTCAACCCAAATACCTCAGCACATTAGAAAGGGTGTGACTCGTTGAGCACCATAAGTCCGCCTCTAAAGAAAACATTAACTCGGTAAAACGGAGTCTTTCTAGACTTATATTCTTTAATTGACAGTGTTATTACTGTTTGTGGAGACCAGTAGTTGGCTAATCAACTTTGTAGTACACGTGCATTTTCTTCCCATCTAGAAATCAGGTAGATGTCCAGAATTAGAGCTCTTAACGACAAAACATTATATGGAGTAACGTTAGAGCTGATGTGAAGACACATTAATTACAATATCATGTCTTATTCGGCCAGAGATCACAACACTTTTCATGCCTAAATACATATAAACTGATTTTATTTTTTCCTATTGTCAGCAAACTCCATTAAAAGAGTAAAACCAACAGTAAATGTATCCTAAATAACTATTGTCTGTTTTATAGATACACACACATATATATATATATATATATATATATATGTGTGTTGTTTTATTATATGTTGTGGCCAATTTTTGCTGCAAAGTGCAAACTGACTGCTACTTCAAAACCAACAGATACCACTGGTAACTGTGATTAACTTGTTTATCAGTGTAGCAGCAGATACATTTTTAGCGAATTTTTGCTTGGCCTGCCCTATTTTCATCACTGCTACTGATTTTATCTCACTGCCCTCGTCTCTCTCTTTCTCTTTCTCTTTCAGAAAGTAAAAATGTCAAAAATAGACAAGATGAGCATCCTAGGGGTGAGGAGCTTTGGGATTGAGGATAAAGACAAGCAAGTCATCTCTTTCTTCACTCCACTGACTGTGCTAGTTGGACCCAACGGAGCAGGGAAAACAGTATGAGAACATGTTTTGACAAGAGCAAAGGTTGACTGAAGCATGACCTGTAGAGAATGAACAAGAAGTTGACTGTATGCATTGGGATGAGGCTAGCTGGTCTGGTGATTTGTGCTCCTTTTTTTCCCCATATAGCCACAGAGAAAGCTGAATAATATGACCCTTTTCTTTTTCCAGACTATTATTGAGTGCCTTAAATATGCAACTTCAGGAGAACTTCCACCTGGATCTAAAGGAGGTGCATTTGTTCATGATCCAAAGGTGAGCGCTTGTACTTAACTGCTAAATATGCAGGGATGTTACAATTTCCACCAGTCCACTATGCTCTATTCACACTTTGAAAAAGTACTACTAATAATAATAATTAAAAAAAAAAAAAAAAAGCAAGTTTCTCACACCATAAGTGTAGTCTCATGTGTTAAAGTAACACTGACAATGGTATAATAACAATAACAAATATGTTATGAATAAATATAGATCGGGTGACACTGTACATTTATGAACAAAAGGCAACTTTACAGCTTATTTCTCTTCTAGTTATAGTATATTTCATAGTTTCAATGATCAGGGGACAGTTTAAAAGCCTCTGCTCTGACATATTTTATTTTATCACCAGATTTTTAGAGCTTTGCTTTTTACTGCCGTCTTAGTCAAGTTTCATGTTTGTGATAAAAGTTTCACACAATTTCCGACTTAATTCATTATCTTATTATCACATTTGATTTGTATAATGTTTTGTAAAAAGAAAATGTCCGATTTGGGATAATATTTGTTTAACTCTCCGATACATTTCCCACGTACATGAATATAACCATAATTATAAACGTATATCATCAAACATGAGTTTAACACTACAATAAAAAAAACACACATTTCATTGGGGGCCCACTCAATTTCCCTTGGACCCACTCAAATGAACACCCGTGGGTCCAGGGGACTCACTACATTGAACTATCAACATCACTGTTCATGCTGTGTGAATTCCAGGACGCCCATGAGACGGACGTGCGAGCACAGATTCGACTCTTGTTCTCCGACGTCAACGCAGAGAAAGTGTCTATCCATCGCTCCATGTCCTGCACTCAGAAGGCAAAGAACTACTCCTTCAAAAGCTTGGAGCAGGTCATTACAAGAATGAAGTAAGCCACAGTCGCACGTTCCTTCCGTTTTTGTAGTTTTGTAGACATTTCTGATGTTAATCTTATGTGACCTCTTTCTTTACATGTGACCTCCATCATTCTTCCAGAGACGGTGAGAAGGTCAGCATGTCATCAAAGTGTGGCGAACTGGATCGGGAGATGATTTCTGCACTCGGTGTGTCGAAGTCAGTTCTGAATCATGTCATCTTTTGTCACCAAGAAGAGTCTAACTGGCCACTTAGCGAGGGCAAAGCCCTCAAAGACAAGTTTGACTCCATCTTCGCTGCAACCAAGTAAAGACCACTCATTCTTCCATTTTTGTCTATTATTTTTTTATGTTAAGCATCACATTACATCAAATAATTCCATTGCTATTAGAAGGGGAACTCAGTATAACTATGTCTTTGTGTTTCTCCCAGGTATATCAAAGCTCTGGAGACGATGCGTCAGTTGCGTCTCAAACAGAGTCAAACAGTCAAAGAGTGCCAGGTGGAGCTGCGCTACCTGAAGCAGAACAAGGAGAAAGCGCAGCAGATTAGAGACACCGTTGCCACCAAGGAGGCTCAGCTGATGACCTCTCGAGACAGCATCCAGCACATAGAGAGCCAGATTGATCCACTGGAGGTTGGTTGATGATGTATGTTTGTGGTGATAAGACATGTTTCAAGAAAAAGACAGCGGATGATGGTGTAGGCCAGAGACTTTTCACATAGTTCCGTTCTCAAATGAAACATTTAATTTGTAAGCTTTCTAACATCGTACTATTAGTTTTCACAGATCTTTTGATCATTGCAAAATTACACATACTCTTGAATTTTACGCAAAGCTGAGTAAGCAATGTTTCTTTGTATAAAACACAGTGAGGGATGCTTTGATGAATCAATAGACCACTTGTATTTATCTAATGTTTTCACTGCTAACACAGTATTTCATAGTAGACTGTCAGTTGTCAGTATATCTGACAAGAAAGCAAGCTGCTTTGCACCTTTTTGTTTTCAGGGATAAAAAATGATATGTTCAGAGTTGCAACTGTCATTTTCACTCTTCTTTATGGACTAATACACTGAAAAATAATGGCAGATCGCCATCACAAGTCAAGTTGATGATTTAACAAAGAGAAAAGTTAACGTTCATTTTACAGCTGTAATCAGCAGATGTATTGTATTTAGGCCTTGCATTTTAGATATTTGACTACCACAATTAATTACAAAAGAATTGTAATAAACAAAGTCAATCAATCAATCAATCAAGTATGAGTTTCAGCACAAAATATTGTTATCACTGAAAAAAATCTTAGAGTCATGTCAGAAGCTTTGTATGTATTAAAAGGAGAGATGAAGGCATTTGGTCAACTGGAGAGCCCAGCAGCTGAAATCACATGATGTAATCTAAACCAGACGGCTATCGTATGGTTACAGGTGTAGGCGTATCTGAAGTATACCAGTAGTGCCCCTTAAGTTATTAATTAACTTTCAATAATAACTTTCAGAATCGACTGACGGATATTGACAGGAAACTGGGGAAAGTGATGACGCTGGACAACGAGATCAAGGCTTTAAACAGCAGGAAGAAACAGATGGAGGACGATAACAAGGAGCTGGAGGAAACAATGGAACGGGTAACCTAGAAATATGTAATATTATTATTATTAAAGTTTTTTACTTTTATGATGTAAAAATGGCAAATGAAACATTTGACAGAGAGCTTGAATCGGATTGAGAAACACTGGTTTCAGCACTAAATCGCTGCGCAACCTCCACATTTACCACTAATTGTGGAGGGAACACATTTACTAAAATGTTTTGGGAATAAATAAAAAATAAGACAGAAAATGAGATTTAAAAAGATGAAAACAAAGAAAGCCTCCATAGTTGTCTCGCTGTCTGAAGGTTTATTTAGCTAAACACCTGCCTAATAATACTCCAGACTCCACTTTGTAACTATCATTAACCTAAATGTGAAACTAACAGAAAGACTGCAGATGGTGAATGTGGTTGTTGTCATTCTGTGATCACAAGCGAGGTCATCACTGGCCTGCGTCTTTTACGACTGTTGGATGTTTCTCCTCCTCTGCCTTACGGGAGATAGAAACCTCTTCCTCCCATCTGTTTGGTGCTTCTCAGCCGTGTTTGTGTCGCCGTGCGTGCGTGTGTTTGTTTTTGTTTGAGAGAGTGAAAGTGTCAGCAGCCGAATTGTCCTTTTGTCTATGTGTTTTTTTGTGATAGACGGGTCAATTGTCAGTGTGATAACATGACTTTGTTGGAAATTTGAGGGGCTCTGTGTGAAGAATAAGAATTTCTAAACATTTTGTGTTTGTCAGAATTACGATCGCATTTACCATTTGCTTTATGTTGCATATGTATAACATGCAAAAAAACAACCCCGGCTGGACTCGAACAGCTGTAACCATTCGGCTATCAATGCACTCCAAGTCTTGCTTGTTTACTGTATGCACTAATGATGTAATGCTATTACTGTATGCAACCATTGTTACACCTGAATTAGATATATGCTGTGCGTTTTATCCAGGTCAAAGATCAATAGTGCATATGTTATCATAGACGGCCCCAGTGGAGTCAGACCTCTGACCCTCACAGTGTGCTAAGCTGTACTCATTGAGCTGCAGAGCCACTCTCAGCCAGTGAACTGTGTATGCGGCAGGTGTTCCAGGGTTCAGACGAGCAGCTGCTGGAGATTTACCAGAACCACCAGAGGACGGTGAGAGAGAAGGAGCGCAGGCTGACAGAGTGCCAGAAGGAGCTGGAGAGAGCTGGTCGGGAGTGCCAGAGACTCAACAGAGTCAAGGCTGATCTGCTGGTAGAACAAGGTAAACACAGCTTCACATGTGCCAGGCTTCGTACTGGAGCAACGAATAAACTTGTAAAAACGTTTTCCAGAATAGGTTTTTCCTGAATTTTTAAGCACAACTTACACCTATATGTGTCATTGAATGTATTTTATTCTTGATTTTTATTTTTATTTTTATTTATTTATTTATTTATTTTTTTGTGCAGCATTTTTTGAAAGCATACATCCTTGAGTGCACGAGCAAAATGCCAGAATCAATCGTAGAAAGTCTGAGGAGAACTTAAAATTTGCTGCAGCAAAAAACATTATCGGCGATAAATACAAGGAAGGATGGACAGAGAGGTGGAACAAGAGAGACATCTCCTGCTGAAATAAGCTGCTGAAATCCTGCTCTCTTTTCCCAGGTCGTCTACAACTAGAGGCTGACCGCCACACTCAAAACATCAAGAACCGCGACACTCAGGTGAGTGAGAAAAATCTACCTCTATGCACTTTTACTACAGCCCTCTAGCTCTTTTTCCCATAGAGGTCGACTGCACTTTTTGTCACTTCAGACAACAGTTACTGCAAATGAATGTAATGTAACATAAGGAGCAAGTGAACTTCATCACACACAGCCAACACTGTCCGTTCAGGTAATGTACATGTACCATGTACAGTAACTACACTAAAGACTAAATATCGAGTGCCATTGTTTTTTATTCAGTGCATGGACTGTACCTAAAGATAAAATAAAAAATACAGTTAACCATTTACTACTAAATATAGAATACACTGTATATAGTTCTGAAACGTTTAATGCAGGTACTCTCATCTCTCTCTCTTAGGTTCGTTCTTTGTCGTCCTATCTGGAGATGGAGGGTTACGACCGACCACCCTTTGCCACTCTTCAACTTGAAAGCTTTCATCGTCATGTCACAGAGAGACTGGATCAGGAGAAGGAGACAGTCACTCAGGTTATGGTAAGACATTCTCGGTTTCATTTCTGAAAGCAACACAAAACGAAACGTGACAAAAGTCACAGCACTTCTTCTCTCCATGGTGTATATAATATTTTATACCACAGTCATGATGTGATGTAATTAAATGTGCCGTTGATGATCGTAATGCCTGATTCCTCCTCTTAATATTCTGTCTACTCAGATGGACCTGCAGGAAAAGGAGCAGCAGAAGCAGCAGTCCATTGATGAGATAAGGGACAAGAAGTCTGGCCTGGAGAGAACAGTGGAGTTGAAGAGAGACCTGCAGCTAAAGAAGCAGCAAGAACTGAGGAACGTCAGGACAGAGCTGCAGAGACTGGAGGGTTCGTCCAGCCGACTGCAAGAACTGGAGAATGAACTGGCTAAAGTGGTGGGTACACACACACAATGGCTGGGATGACGTTTCCTTGTGTCAACTTTGTTTTTTTTAGGTTTTTTTTCTCTTTGTTCATATTTCATGTTTCTTTTTTTTTTTTTTTTTTTTCCAGAAAGTATTTCTCTCACCGAAACACACAAACACTGTATTAATTCTAAAATACAACATGCAGTTCCTTTTTATCCTTAAGTGTCACTTAAGGGTCACTGTTCTGATCGCATCGCTTTGTGTGTTCTTTCCTTTTCAGGAGCGTGAGCTGCAGAGCGCAGTTCAGAGCTGCAACGTGGAGGAGCTGAAGGCTGAGGTTGTGGAGCTCCAGAGAGAGAAGGCTGAACTTGACCGCACACAGAGACAACTCGACCAAGAGATGGGGATGCTGAACACGCACACCACCGCACGTACGCAGATGGACATGCTGAAAAAGGACAAGGTAATGTGTAGCTTTAAATTCATTGGAACAACTGGTGTTGAACATTCTCCTCTGTCACACTATGGAAATTCTCCAAAATGTTACCCTCTTCATCTTTCCCCCCTCTTCAGTACCGGCCCCTGTCATCTTTGTTTTTCTTTCTATCTCCACTCATCTTTCCTCTTGCGTTCCTCCAGACTGAGAAGGAGGAGCAGGTTCGTAAGATCAAGTCTCGTCACAGCGAGGATCTGGTGTCATTGCTCGGCCACTTTCCCAACAAAAGAGAGCTGGAGGACTGGATCTATGCCAAGTCTAAGGAAATCAACACTACCAGGGACAAACTTGCCAAACTCAAGTTAGTAAGATTTTATTTTTTCATTTAAGCTAACGCATAATAAAAGAAAATGTGTGGGGGGGGCGGGGTAATTCTATGGCACTGACCAGTACTATGTCATGATTTTAATAATTCTCAGTAAGGACCTGGCATCAAGTGAGCAGAATAAAAGCCACATTGCTGCAGAGGTACGGAAGAAGGAGCAGCAGTTAGCCATCGACCAAGAGAAGTTCTTCAATGTCTGTGGCAGTCAAGATCTGGAGCAGGACCTGGGCAAACTGCGAGATGATCTGGAAAAGATCTCCAAACAAAGAGGTGAATGCTCCAAAATTTAAATTAGAAGGCACTTTTGGCATAGATACAAATGGTAATCTAGACCTGGGGAAGACTCAACATACAATGCTTGTTATTTGATGCAGTATGTGATTTACATCTATGTGACACTACTGTGATGAAGGTACAGACGGTACAATAATCTTGGACCAGATTACTGTACTGTGTAACAGACACAGTACAAGTGGTAGAAGTAGTATAAATGAATATATGATACATTTGTTCTCTCTTCCTCCACCTGTGTTTTTATAGCCATGCTAGCCGGAGCCACAGCCGTGTACACCCAGTTCATCAGCCAGCTGACGGAGGAGAGAGAGCCCTGCTGCCCTGTGTGCCAGCGGACGTTCCCTTCAGACTCTGATCTGCAGGAAGTTGTCAGTGACATGCAGTCCAAACTACGCCTGGTGCCAGACAAGCTGAAAAACACAGAGCAGGACCTGACGAGGAAGGAGAAGAAGAGAGATGAGATGATGGCTCTCAGACCGGTCAGGTATGCAGAAAGCTGGCGGTGGCAAGACAGATATTGTGTAATAGTGAAACAAGTGTACTGGACTCTCACAAAGTGATTGTCGGATCATCGGACAGTGTCCTACAATTTCTCTAACTAAGAAAGTACAAAAGACTTGCGATTTTTCTTTTGACAGTCTGAAAATGTATACCATTATTTTAGCAATTATCAAGTCTCTCCGTCTCTGACTGCAGTTTTTTTGTCCCATATTTTAGTGTGGCTATTTGCTCTTAATGATTTTGTTATATTGTTAAATACACAATTTCACAGAACCCAAGGTGACATCATGAAACATACACTCAAAGTTATTCAATTTACAATGATATAACACTGAGAAAATCAGCAAATCCTTAAATCTGAGAAGCTGGAACTAGTGAATGTGTGACCGTTTTGCTTGGTATTAAAAGAAATTGCAGCCTTTTAAAAATGGTCATTCCAGTAAAAGGCATTTTTTTTGTATTGTACTTCAAGTCCTCAAACCAAAAGAAGTATGAACAGGTATCAGGTTGGCACTAACACAAGGAAGCAGTGGCAATACATGCAGCACATGATAAAACCAGCATACTCTTATGAAGGCTTAGACATGTCTCATGTGTACCTTTCTTCTGTTGTGTCCATAAACAAATTATTAATCACCTTCATTAGTGGATATGGTTCCGCACTAGAGTACATAAATTACCCATGATCAAGACATTTTAAAACCGTAAACAAAAAAATCTGATGTATTCATCCAGTCACCCAATCATGCACACACAACAAACTTGTCACACTAAAAATAGACATTCAACTGTGTTCATTCAAGCAGTTTGGCATGTAGAGAAAGGAGGATGCGTTCTCACCAGCCCACTGGGGCTCTGTACAACACGATTACTTTATTGAATTTAAGTCATGAAAATAAAAAAAATAAGCAAGGACAAATATAGAAAATATATTTTCTGCGTACTGCCATTTGTCAGAATTGATTTTCTTAGTTTTCTATAACTTGTTTCATAACCTCGTTATTCTCGTAAATGGAGGACCTGTGTTTTCATTCAGTTACTAATATTCCACTTGATTTTATTTCATTAGAATCAGAATTTGTTATATTGCCAAGTAAGGTTTAACATACAAGAAATTTGCTTTGCTGTATTGGTGCATAACAACATAAATATAGAATAGATACAATAAAAATATGAAAACAATACTATTAAAATATGTACAATATATCTGTTTTTAAAATGAAAAAGCTGAACAGTTTTAGAAGTAGTAGTTGTGTGCATTAATGTGCATGTATTTACATCATTAAGACCAAAAGTTATCGACAATTAATTTGAAGTATCCCAAATTGCTTTCAGCTTTATATGGATTGCCGTGTGTTTTTAGATCTTGTAAGTGAATTTTTTATTTTTATTTTTTTTCTCCCATGCGTTTTTTTTAAAGAGTAGAGCACAGATTTTATGACATGTGCCGCACTAGATGGAGCCAGATCCTCATATGATTGAGGTTGTATTTATTTTCATGACCTGAGCAGAACCCTATTGTTAAGGGTTTAATCTCCCAGCAGCCTCTCCTTTGGGGGGGGGGGGAAAAAAACACTATTTATATCTAACCTTGCATCAAGTGAGATGGTATTCAGAACTATTGAGCCTATTGAAATGGCAGAGGAAAGCCTATGCAGAATACAAAGTACATAGCATAAATATATGTTTAATTGATAACTCTTCCCAAAAATGCCTGCAACCAAATCATATGTTTGGGGTACGGTGTACTCAGGTAAACATCTATCTTGCGGTTCAGGGGTCCAGTAGGCTCAAGTTGAACATATAATGTATTTTCATTACAAGATCCACTTGGGGTTTTCTCTCTGTTTATCTGAATAACCAAGTAAGATAAAGGATCGTCCTGTACTAATTTAGTGGAGACGTATTCAACTAACTTTAGTGTTAAACTTTTTCTACTGCACAGTAAAACGTTTGTGAAATAAGTTTTATTGAATGGTTTTGCACACTTTGACTCTTTATTTATTAGGTCATTGCTTAGGCCTTCTCTTTGCATTCTAGGTTAGGCAAACTCTCAGGACTTCCAACCCTGGACAGTTCTCAGATTATCTGGGTGTGTTAAGACTTGTATCGTAACACAGTAAAAATTCCCAGAGAAAGTGGGCAAAAGTGCCCTTTTTAAAAACAAAAAATGTTTTATCACTCCACAGGAGACTTCTGTGACTTCTATCATTCCCTGAATAACAGCAGGGTGTCATGAGGAGAGAAAGTTGCATGACAGTATCCTAAATGTAAATGTAACCTGCACCTTTTTATTCTCTGCTCAAAGTAGTATATTTGTATTCTCTTTCATGCCTCCCAGGCAGTCCATTGCACAGTTTCAGGAAAAAGAGTTGCCTGAGTTGAGAAACCGCCTGCAGACTGTGAACAGAGAGATCGAGAGGCTGAAGGGCGACGTGGAGGAGCAGGAGACTCTGCTTGGTTCCCTCATGTCAGCGGAGGAAACGGCCAAGGCCTGCTTGCAGGACATCTCTCTCATGGACAGATACCTGGTACCAACCTTCTGTCTGTCTCTTCGCTTTTTGAACGCCTGTCTTTCTGTCAATCCTGTACACACTCTTTCTTTTAATTTTCTCTATCTTTCTGATATCAAAGTTACAAATAACAGCAGTGCCGGACAAGAAAAGTGATAACATTGCCATTTGAGTTGTGACACTGAACAATATTGGTGATTTAAGAGTCATCCCTTTAAGACAGAGGTCTTCAACGTTTTTCAGGCCAAAAAAAAACAAACTGATGGAGAGATGGAGCAGGGACCCCTTACTATATATATTGTATAAAATTGTGTTTTATATTAAACTAGTGCCATGAATAAACAGAGCTACCCTGTTATTGTGCATTCAATACTAAGCTATTCAATTAATACACAGGTTCATATATTCATGTAAATTTGTGGGGACAAAATTGTTTAAAAATAATGTAATATAAAGAATTGTCTAACCCCCTACAGTACCTGTTGCAGACAACCTGTTGAAGACTTCTGCTTTAGGTCATTTTTTCAAAATCAAAATATATTTTTAAAATTAAGGTAATATTTTTTTTTTAATCAAAAGGTTTTTTTTCAAAATCAAGTTTTTTTTTTTTGTTTTTTTTTTTTTTTTTTTTTTTAAATTTCAAATTTTTTTTTATGGGAGTTGTTTTTGATTTTTTTTATTTAAGCCCTTTTTCGATAATCAAAAGTTTTTATGAAAGCTTATTTTAATTATTTTTAATTATTTTTTTCAAAATCGAAGGTTATTTGAAAGTTGAAGAATTTTTTGAAACTTTAGGTTTTTACATAAAAGTTATTTAAAAAAGTCTCCCCCTGCAGTACTAACCCCTGTTAAAGACCTCTGCTTTAAGACATTGACAATTCTTGGAAATGTCTATACTCCCCCCTTCTCCTCCTTGTGCTTCTTCACCTTACTATATATTTTTTTTCTTTCCAGATGGACCTTAAAGAGTTGGAGAGGAAAATAGCTCCGCAGGCAGCCAAACTCCAGGGAATAGACTTGACCAGAACCCTCCAGCAAGTCAGTCAGGAGAAACAAGAAACTCAGCACAAGATAGACACAGGTAGGATGACATGCATGCATAGCCAGTTAAAGGGAAATTCCCTTTTTCTACAGTCTGTCTACCTATGTTGTAGTTGTGTCCCCACTGTTATTTTACTCATTTTTACTTTATGTATCACACAGCTTAAAATGAAGTGCACAGGGTAAACGCATGAACGATGGTAAACAAGTCCACTAACCTTTAAATTTGAAGTGAGAAGAAAGGTGAAGACACAGAAATTATTCATGATAATCGTCTCTTTCATTTGTTATCAGTCTAAAAGATAATTTGGGTTATCATTTAAACACTTAATTTCTCTTCTTAAAGGTATTCATTCCTATAGTATTGACAGTTTCTCTGTATAATTCAATACAGTTCACCCGCACCACAATCTACGTCCTCCAAAATGATCATAAAGTTGAATCAACACCTCTCTAAAACAATGACTACCTTTTATGAAGGTGGAATTTATTGCATGACTGCATTAGTTTTTGCTAGGTGTAAATAATAAACTGGCAACTGTGTTTATACTCTGAAGTCTTACTTCAAAAATAGGCTAAATATCTCAGTGATGCAGATGTACAGCACTGTATTCATCCTAAAGGGAAACTACAAACATTGGTTCAAAATTTGAGGAATTTTTGTCTCATTGGTACAGTTTCTTTTTTTTTTTTTTCTTTTTTTTTAAACTTGACTTGAAGCATGCTTAAAATTGGTAATCAATCAAAGTGATTAGTATATATGCTGTATTTAGGCGTTTCCACCATTAAAGCCTCAATTAATCAAAAAACCCGTTGCATGCTTTGGATGCACAGCTGCAGATCGTTGACCTCAGCAGTCAGATGGACCAGGAAATCAAAAAAATTATTATTTTTTTGTGACCCTGCAGCCTCCAGCAAGATGGATCTGAAACGTAAGCTGATCCAGGACCAGCAGGATCAGATTCAGATGCTGAAAAGTGCTGTGAATGAGACGAGAGCGGAGAAACTCCAGCTGAGCAGTGATATGCAGAAACAGCAGCAGCTGGAGGAGCAGTGTGTCGAGTGCACCACTGAAATACAGGCCTTAACCAGGGACATCAGGGTACATTTTATTCTTTTGTTTTACATGAGCGTCTTGGAAAATGTTGAGAGGCACACACACACAAATATGCAGGACACTAGATTTTCTGTTCTGTACACTTTTCATCTCTTGAAGTTCAAGTTCACCCTCTAGTTTTATTAATGAAATCATATTTTGTCAATTTGCACGTTTTCATTCCATACACTGACACATTTCTTAAATACATGCAGTATCATTTTGGTATATTCTCACTGCGCGCAACCTGCAATAATTCACCTCAGTGAGTTCTACTGCCATGTACAAGTACACAGTAAGAATAGTCCTGTGTTGTGTACCTTTTGACATTAATCTTAAGTAATCTGTTTCTGTTATTGTTTGCTGATTTTCACCTTTTTCTAGGTGAATTGTAGGGCTAGGTGATAAGGGCCAAAATCTTTTGTCATGATATAGGTCATTGCATATCTCGATAACAATGTATATCACAATATATCATGTTTTCTTGTAATTCATTAAATACATAATCTGTATGTCTATACTCAACCACTCCTTTGTATACTTTATTGCAAAATGAACATATAGGACAACAGGATCAAGTGAGACAGATATAGCTATGGCCTATAACTAAATATAAGCCTCAGCTATGTCGTGACAGAAACACTATTACAACATTTTTGATATGGTTTTGACGATATAATCGACATATTGCTCAGCCCTAGTGAATGTTAAGAGTCTCTATCAATATGCCATGTTTTCCTTTTTCTTCCCACATCATGTTCAACCAGGAAGCGAAGGAACAGCTGTCCCCATTGTCTGCTTCTCTGGAGAAGCTGCAGCAGGAGAAGCAGGAGTTGGTGGAGCGCAAGAGGCAGAGGCAGGAAGAAGGGCAAGAGAAGGTGGACACATTCTCACTTTGGTGTCTCTGTCACTGTACTCTTTCTCTGTTACTCCCTCTAATTTTGCTTGATCGGGAACAGCCGAAGATGGGCCTTTACTCTGCTTCCGCTTTTATTCGATATCTAGTTCCTTCCATTTAACCACTATATATTTAATAATGAAACAATATTCAAAGGGGAGTCAGCATTAGACTTATACAATTACCTATTGTTGTGGCTTTATACTTAAAAAAAAAAAAAAAAAAAAGTTAACATCTAACATTATGTCAACTACGTCACATTTCCTAGTAATGATTGAAGTCGGATATTAAAAGTCTATTTTGGAAGCATTTTTTTTACAACAAATAAGGCACCACAACAAAAATGGTAAGGATGGACAAGTAGTTAAAAACTTCTTCTGCTACATATGATTCATCTTAAATTCACTATTCTAACACTTTACCTCTGACAGATCAATGCCATTAAAGAAAAAGTGAAGGCGATCAGCACCTTGGAAAGAGACATCGGCAAATACGTCGATGACGACAAAGACCAATACAAAGAGGTAACTTGTTTGCCACTATCATACTCTATACATCTGTGTTTCTGGTTCCTCCGTGGGTTATTTCGTGACGGACATTGCATACACATGGTCATCATAATGTCGTCTTCATTCACTATGAAACACCAGCGTTGCTTTTTTCTTTGAATAACGTTTGTCGTTGGATTATTCATTTTTGAAAGTACTGAACAACTTTTTTTTTGACACTGACTGTTGTTGCTGCAGCAACACGAGGCTGAACTTCAACAAACCAACACTCAGCTCCATGAGGCTGAGAAGTATAAAGAGAAGATCAACAAGGAGATCGGAAACATCCGTCAGGACATAGACACTCAAAAGGTACAGCCTCCTGAGGCATCCTCGTCTTTCTGTCTCTTTCTTCTACTTTTTGAAGAACGTTTGTAAATTCAATCGACAATTGTACTGGTTGGCGCAAATAAGGCGTTAGTACAGTCTGAGTTTCGTGCACAACTTCACTACTTACAAGATGCGCAGAGAGGGTAAGCAAGGCTGACTTATTTTATATTTTTTAGGTCCAGGAGCGCTGGTTGCAGGACAACCTGACCTTGAGGAAACGTGTTGAGGAGTTAAAGGAGGTTGTGGCTAAACGCGAGGCTCTTATGAAAGACATGGGCAACATGCAAGTCGTGGAGCTACGCCAGTAAGAGCACTACACTGTTATTAATCATCTGTAATACATTTGAATAAAAGGGAACCAAGCAACTGTTCAACACATCCCAATCTCTTAACGTTACTTGTGGTCAGGCTGGAAGTAATACAAGAAGTAAGCCACAATGTTTTTTCACCTCATCACTTTCTGTGGTTATCCAGAGAACGACGAGAATCCGAACGCAAGTTAGAAGAGTTGAAGAAGAACCGCAGTATTGCATTGGGTCGTCAAAAAGGCTTCGAGGAGGAGATACTGCATTACAGGTGAGACCTATTGTTGGTTCTACATAGCACAGAGCTTATCTGAATTCAGCTGCCATGTTCGATATTGTGCCAATCTGGTATCTAAGGCTGATTTATGGCAGTGCAACTATAGTGCTGAAGAAATATGTGATTGCCCCGGTAACATTTTCATCCCTTATGACTGAGCACCAGAAACACGGGTAATTGTTTCGCTGGTTTCATGTCCAGCCCTTTGGCTACTTAACAGTGGGATTACAGTGGAGGCGGAAGTGTCGTGATTTTTTTAGAAAAGCGCTGCACGCATCCCTAGTTTCCGTAGTTTCGGCGTCTGGTCTATTTTTTCAACGCGCCGTGAATAAATTTGGCAAGAAAAACACACTGATATTGTATATGATATAAATGATCTGATCCTAAAAAAAAATTAAAAATTAAATATGCATCCTACCTTCCTCCCCTCTCTGCCTCCTGTTCGCTCTGTTTTTTTTATTCCCCCTATTATGAACCTGACACATCGCTACTCATGAATTGCTGATTTTTTATTAATAATTAGATTTCTTTCATGAGTTGAACTTCCTCTTTGAACTGACTGCTTGCAGAAAAGAGCTGCGAGAAGATCAGTACAGCAAAGCTGATGAGCGCCACAAAAACAAGATGATCACAATGAGGACTACAGAGCTGGTCATTAAAGACCTGGATCTCTACTACAAGGCCCTTGATCAGTAAGTGTTGTTTGAACATAGCACACACACACTTATAGTCGTGTGTTAACCATATTAACCACAAAGTCTTTCTCAATTTAATTCAAGTCTCACTAATCGGGGATTGCAATGGAGCATAGATATTAGTGTTAGTAGTGTTATTGTTTTGTGAATTATAAACAACAATTTTGTTGTCTAAACTAACAGACACAAATCAATTACTAACACATGCCTTTTTATATTAATAATTAATCACAATAACCATGATATAATATTGTCATATTTCCCCCACAAATATCAGCGGGTGCTATTAGTACAGGCAATTGTGATGTTTTCTCCGTGTGGTAAAGTGTAAACGTACGTATACAATAACATAAACCGAAACGGATCGGATGGAATGATTTCAGTGTGAAACCACAGAGACGAGCGAAACAACCACATGTAAAAAGGCTGGAGAATTTATAAACATAATAATAATAATTTACTTTAATTATTTAATGAATAGAAAACACAATAATAACATCTACACTCGGCATTTGATTTGGTTTATAAAAGGGGCTTCGTGTTTACAAGTAGGTAGTAGTGAGTGTGAGATTTAGTGTCAACTTCAGTACATCCGTTGTCGAACTATCTAATAGTTTTCTTGTTATGAGAAATCTGTATATGTCCTCCTTATTGAGCCCTTTTGATGTTCGCCCACCATAGGGTTTTTAGGTTAATGGCATGAAATGAATATGCCTCATGTTGGGAGACTGAGTTTGAACAGAGTCAGTTCTCTTGTACCTCTTCCGGCCAGTAGCACTGGAGTCTTTTAGAAATGTCTCAGCTGGAAAGTTTCACAGTTAAACAGTTTGACTATTACTAATGAGTGCGACAAAGTGATGCAGTGTCACCTCGCAGCAAGAAGGTTCTGGGTTCTAACCTGCCGACCGGCTGGGGCCTTCCTGTGGGGAGTTTGGATATTCTCTCAGCATATTAAATTTATTTCAAACACATAAACTCATCACCTCAAAGCTCAGAATTTAGACCTCCAGTGAAGCAGCTCGTCCTGTCAGTGTGTGAAGCTAATGTTGCTTTAAGCAGCTGCAGTGCACAACTGTCAGCAGTAGCATTAAAGGAATACTTCACCCACAAATGACTATTTGTGTACCATTTACTCATCCCGTGTTGCCTTAAATTCTTGTAGAAAACAAAAAGAAGAAGAAAAAAAAAACGTTTTTCTCTCATGCCTCTACGGTAAACAAATAAACAAAGAAGGTGTTTGAATTGAAGTAAGTGGGTGCAGCGTTTAACAACAGCACAACTATATTAAAATATCAGGTGCTCTACTCGCCCTGCGAGTCTGCACAAGTCCAAATTGTATTAAAAATGAGGTTTCAGTGAAAATGCACGTGGTTTGTGTTCAGGCGTCTGCACAAACCAATGCATGCAAACTGTTTAAACCGCCGGTTTAAACCTTGATGAAGATAAAAAGTGATCATCCTTTGATTCGTTCACATTCTTAAGGCACTTCGTAAAATGTCAAATATTTGCTGGTTCCAGCTTCTCTGATGTGCTACTGCTTTTCTTTGTCACACATCATTGTCAACCATCTTTGGGTTTTAGACTGCATTTACCTTTTTTTTAATTCTGAAACAAATATAAATTCACAGAAGAACTGTTCAAGATATCCCCAATCTCTTGTGCCTCGGCAGTCTCACACTTGTAAAGGTGAAGACTTGTTGTAATATTATAAGTTAGCCACGATGTTTTCACCTCATCACTTTCTGTGGTTGTCCAGAGAATGACGTGATGCAAGTTGGAAGAGTCAAAGAAAAATGCTCATTTGAACATTTCAAAAGCTGATTAATGATTATTTTCGATCATGTGGTATACAATACGAGGTGTGTTATTAAAAGAGAATCGGCATTAGAATGAAATACAACCGATACATAAAATGAATTATTAAATATGAAAATTGACGGTTTGCCTGTAGAAAAAGTCTCAAGAAAATAACCCTCTTACAAGCAGGCAAATTGTCATGTTCATTTTGAAGAATATGACCACATTACTATCGTTGGCATCATTGTAATGGGGCATGAGGTTTGCGTTTGCAGTTTTGAAAAAAAAGTATAAATAAATGACTGTCAGCAGGGCATCAAAGCACGACAATGCATCTTAAAACGTTGAAGAACTGTATCAAAGGAGTTTTAATTTGAAGTTTGATTTGCAAATAAAGCGCCAATAGGTTATTGTTTTATAAGGTCATGATTCAGGCATCAAGGCCTTTGCTCACTATGCTTTCTTGAATGGCTTTCTTTCCCCAAAACCATTCTTTCATCCCATCCGAAATATAATCAAATTCAATATATGTAGTCAATCGTAGTGGCAAAACATTTTTTTGTTGTTTGATTGATGGATAAGTCTGACAGAGATGCTAACTGAGGATGAAAGGCATAAGAGAGCCTCAGTAAGGAAATGTGAGCTCACTCCTCAGATACCATCTGAGAAGAGCGCAGAATCATCATTTACCCAAATGTGTGGGTAAATACATCGGTGTCTGTTATCAAAGACGGAAAACAGACGATAGGACCGGGTTCCAGTTTCTATCTGAATACACAGAAAATGGTTTCATGGTGAGATTCTTTGATTTGGGACTGTGAAAAAAGCAATATGAAACTCCCTGCGTCACTCACTTTGGTGTGTGTGCGTAATGGGTCAAAACCTGCGACTATTCCTTTCGTCTTGTTTTTAAATTTTATTATTGTAAAATCACTTTGAGTCAAAACTCATTATATGAGTATGTGTCTGTTTTATCTATTTAGTGAGCAGTGCACATTATTGTCCATTGTCAATTTTATAAAAATCCCTGTGAATTGTCCCAAGTACCGTAGTAATTTGTCAAATCTATAGCATGAGCAGCTGGGAAAACAAAGGCCAACCAAAACGACAAAACCATAACTTTAAAAAAGTGTTAAAGTGATTTTTAAATATACTCAAGGATCTGCAGACAAACTAAAGCTGAATTGTAGAATATCATATAACATTATGTTATAACTATATCTTATAGCTGTCCTGGTGACTCCCTTGAAACACATTTTAAAAAAACTTTTGACTTTACTACAGTAGTTTCCAGCGGTCTATTTTATTTTGTTTTAAAACAAAAATAAATGTTTAATTTGACTAATTTCAATGGGAAACATTTAGTTTCATACGTCGTGGTTACAGCTCCATGTATTACTTGTGATACTGAAACAGAGTCCATGATGATCAAGTACATTTAGGGAATTGAAAGTACCTTGAAGCAGGCTACCAGTTTCCTGGAGCGCAGATAGAGAGCGGTCACCAAATATTGTGTTTATTGTTTCAGAATTTCTGTACTACTTAAATGTGATCACAAAAACATATTTCAAACCATTGGACTACAATCTGGCTTTTACAGTAAACTGTTTATCAAACTTCTGATATGCAACCCAGTGGAAATACCCAAACCCCTCATATACAGTAAATGTTGTTGAAAAGCTGTTTAAGTAAAGATATTTAGCAGTATCTCTCGGGAGCAGTGTTTTAAAAATGCTTGATTTGTTTAATTTTAAAATACAAATTCTTGTAACATTGCAACCCTGACATGACCGTATGACCTCTACCTTCTTGTTTGCATCTCATATTTGGTTGTAAAAACTGACATTTTAAATCGTTATTCACCCACTGAAGCTTCACATGGAGACATGCTCTCTTCTTCAATAATTCTTTACTTAACAGACCGTAACTTCGGAAGATTCCCACTTAATTAGATTAGACATGATATTAGCTCAGCCTTATATTAACTTCTGATAAACTTTGGAAAATATCATAGCAAGGACTGTGGGTATTGTCCCACATGTCTTACATTGGAAGCATATTAGGAAGGGAACTTTTAATAGGCCGTATAAATGAGCAAATGATTGAACACGTTATTCACCCTAATTTAATATTCTTAAACCGTATAACAGGAAAAGTCCAAGGAATACTTTTAATGGGCCTTAATCAGCAATACAATATATCTCAAATTTAAAATCACTCTTATTATTTTGATCATGTCATATTTTTGTTTTCTAGAAGTTGCAACAGGAAGTTTAGCCATGACTTCCTTCTGTTGCATAAACAGTGTAAATACATAAAAAGATACAATAGGCCAGATGGATGGATAAGCTCTGCTTCCTCTGTCTTTTCTTCCTTTCTTCATGGTTTGTCGATTTGTCCACCATATATGGACTCTAGAAGGAGCACTGCTGCTGTTATCACTCCGGTGTTTTCAAACCACATTAGAGTTTCTCATCATTACTGACTAAATGATTCTTGGTATGCCGGAAAGCTGCTTCCAGTGGGCTGCCTTCATATCTTTTATATCAACCTATATATTTGTCAGGTATCAAAATGGTAGGAATTTAGTAAATAAAAATTAATTTCTGCCGCTATCATTCTGTAACCAAATGATCTCAGAGGGGCTCTATACAAAGCAAATGTGCTCATTGTGAACTTTGGGAATATATATATACAAATAAAATATTTTATATATATAAAAAAAAATTTTTTATATATATATTTTTTATTTTTTAAAATATATATATTTTATATATATATATATATATATATATATATATATATATACCGTATTTTCCGCACTATAGGGCGCACTGGATTATAAGGCGCACCGTCAATGAATAGTCTATTTTCGATCTTTTTTCATATATAAGGCGCACCGGACTATAAGGCGCATTAAGCGAAACAAACCAGTCAGATAAGTCAAACTTTATTAAACGTGTTCACAAAAACTCTCAACATTGTTCAAACGTTAATGAGCGTATTCATAATAACTCCCAACCTTGTTCAGTTGTAACACGTAAAATACAACACAATACACTCACTTTTTCAGTTCATTCCTCGTCCACAAATCCCTCAAATTCTTCATCTTCAGTGTCCGAGTTTAACAGTTGGGCGATTACGGCATCCAGCATGCCCGGATCCCTTTCGTCATTATCCGAGTCAGTGTTGTGCGTGCGTGACTGATAGCCTTGAGTTTGAAGTCCGCGTCGTAAGCGTGTCTCTTGACAGGCGCCATTTTGGGGTCCTTATACACACACGCTGTAATATTATGGTGAAGCACAGTATGTATCACTCCGCGACGCTCCTGACCACGGTAGCCGTAATGCTGCAAGCGGTGCAGCTTTGTAGTTTACCAAAGTCGTACTAAAACATTTTGACTGAGCGCCGTGTACCACACAAAATCGCTTCGAGGTCAGTAAGCACAACCAGAATTAATCCATATATAAAACGCACTGGATTATAAGGCTCACTGTCGTTTTTTGAGAAAATTAAAGGCTTTTAAGTGCGCCCTATAGTGCGGAAAATACGGTATATTTTTTTATATATATATATATTTTATATTTTTTTTATATATATATATATATGTTTTATATATATGTTTTTTATATATATATATATATATATATATATATATATATATAT
>CALSBV010011010.1:4139624-4150929 GCA_943590825.1 Bovichtus diacanthus
ATATATATATATATATATATATATGTATATGTATTATATATATATTTTATATATATAATATATATATATAATATATAATATATTAAATTGTAAATATATATATATATATATATATTTTTACAATTTGATATTTATAGATCACAATCATGATCTGGCTTCTGTCTTGAGTTTGTCATTTGATTGTCAAAACATAAGGTGAAATGTCCAACAAAATGATGTCTTTTAGATGCCTGGATTTTAGGAAGGTAAACATAGTATCTAGTCTACTATTGGGTTTTAGCTTTGTTTTCTTATTGTTTTCCTCAGAACCATCATGAAATTCCACAGCATGAAGATGGATGAGATCAACAAGATCATCAGAGACCTATGGCGCAGCACCTACAGGGGTCAAGGTGCATTTCACTTTTAAATCTATGATTTTTATGTAGTATTTGTATGTACATAGTTTGTATTCCTCCCTCTCTCTCTCTCAGGCTACATCCACACTAATACATTTTACTGTTTTAAAACGAAAACGATCTCCGTGCACACAAGCGTTTTAGCACCATTTCAGAAATGATCTCCGTCCATACTGAAAACGCATATCACATGACCATTCACGTACAATGGGCATGCGCGTGCCGTAACAGGAAGCAGATTGATGACACCGCTGAATTGCTCGAATAATAGCTTGCCTCATGCGCATGTACAGTGGGCAGTAGTAGCATTATACAAATGCAGAAGTTAACTTCACAACAGCTGCTAGCATAGACACCAAGGTGAGCCACGCCTGTAATTCCTTATGGTTAATTGAGAGAACCACTCGTGGTCAAGGCTGGTCTCATTTGTTTTCTTCCAGAAAAGGGTCACGTGATGGGGGCATGATGAATCGGAGAAGAACACGCCGTAACTGATGAGATGCGTTCAGAGGGGTCTGCGTCATTGTTTTCAAAAGTCTCCATTTCCGCCAGACTAAAACGCAATCCCGTAATTTCTAAACTAAAAACAGGGTCAGCAGCATTTTCAAAAGTCTCTGTTTTTACGGGTTTAAAAAACGCTGGTATAGTGTGGACACCAGGCGTAAACGTAGCAAAGGTTATGCATTTTCAAAACAAAGCTTTATTAGTGCAGATGTAGCCTCAGCGTTTCATCACTCCCTCTCCAGACATCGAGTATGTGGAGATCCGGTCGGACGTGGACGAAAACTCGTCTGCTGGAGTCAGGCGGAGGGTTTACAACTACAGAGTAGTTATGGTGAAAGGAGACACAGCTTTGGATATGAGAGGACGCTGCAGTGCTGGTCAGAAGGTACCAGAAAAGCATATTCTCTATTGGCACACGCATCACATAAAACTCTTAAATGTGTTCATAAAAAAATACAATATTATGATACCTAGCGTTCATGTGGTTTATGTGTTTGATTGAATTTTTTTCCCCCACAAATGTGGCTGTGTGACTAGGTGTTGGCATCCCTGATCATCCGTCTAGCTCTGGCAGAGACCTTCTGTCTGAACTGTGGGATCCTGGCCCTGGATGAGCCCACCACCAACTTGGACCGGGACAACATTGAGTCACTGGCACACGCCCTCGTAGAGTCAGTACACACGCACACAATGTTTTCAAATTCATGAAGACCCTCATTAACATGATGCATTACCATAAAACCAAGTCTTGATCTTCACACTGAAATTTGAAGACGTGAGAATCGACCTAAATGTTCTCTCTTTTAAGGTTTAAAAATAAATAAAATAATAGGTCTTAAGCTCAATAAGGTCCTCGCAAGGATAGAAGCAAACAAAAAAATACACACACTGTGACTGCAACATGCTTGCTCTCCAGCCTTGCTTTGCTTTAAGGCTGTTATTACTGATACGACAGTTATTACTAAGCTCTGCATCAACAAAATACAACCGGTGGCTTTGATGAAGTGTGTACTAGTACAGTGTGAACTATAGCAATTGATCTTCTTCTTCTTCTTGCTCGCTCTCCCAGAATCATCAAGAGTCGCTCTCGCCAACGTAACTTCCAGCTGCTGATCATCACCCACGACGAGGACTTCGTGGAGCTGCTGGGGCGGTCCAGCTACATTGAGCACTTCTACCGCATCCGTAAGAACCAGGACCAGAACTCTGAGATCACAAAGTGCAGCATCTCCTCCCTCTCATCCTATCTCCACTGAGCTGACCAAAGACTAAAAACAATGTTCAGCTCATTTAAAAATGTTTACAATGTTAGTGTTTTTGGAGCCTGACGAAAATCTACTTTCAACTCACTCCTTCTTATGGGTGGAAAGTTGACTGATCTGCGCAATACTTAATAACCCTTTTAAAAACCATAGACACTGGCAAATATTCATAATAGAATATATGACATTTTTGATCTGCAGCACAGCCTTGTCATCTCAAGGCAACCTCCTGTCTTTTTCTTCATCCAGCCGGAAAGACATTTTCAGAAACTCTTTGGAAGCATACTGTGTTGATAATATTCCTTTCTAAAGTCACTGTTCCATAACCTAAACTTCATATGTACTCAACACGATATTAAGTCCTCCATTCCACCAAGAAAGTACTAGGTGAAGTATCAACAAAAAGTCCATAAATCAAACTGACAATAAAAGTTATGATCCTCATCAATGGCACAAACCGCTTCCATGCTATGGATCATGGCTTTTTTTTATTTTTATATATATATATATATATATAGTCTTGCATATTTAGTCTATATTAGTCTTGTGGTCTTCATAAAGTGACCAGTAGCCATCTGCTGTCCCGCAGTGGCAACAGAAGGATCCGTCCTGCTTAAAAATGTCGGCAATATTGCAGTTTGCAGTTATATTTCCATGTTTGCTATTTTGTTGAGCTCTTTACATTCTGTCATTAAATCTTGGCCTGGCTTGTTATTTCTGACTGTCTCTCTTTTTACTGGGGTAAAAGAATGTTTGTTAAAGGGGATTTTTTTCTTTTACTAATATGTCAACCAACCCTATAGATTCAGTTCAAGAGAATCATAGCTCTGTTTTTTTTGGTGAAGTTTCTCATCAACCAATCAACCACAGCTTATTCAAAAGGTAAATCTTATCTTGCACATACTGCAGACTCATTGCATGTATCTTTTTGGGTAATGAAGGAAATAGCGTTGAAAAGGCGTGGGCAAAGCATGTATAAATCTGGTGTTCTCAGCCAAGACCTCAGAACAAGCGGCAAGCTGACAACTGATCGATCAATTCAAAGACTTGAAATAGCTTCTTCCAGAGGTCGACCGCCACCAAGCGAGTATCATGAAGATGATGATGTTTCTGCTGGTATCTGCTGTGACACTGCTGGTCAGTCCAGCTGTTCCCTGTCCTGCTCATCACAATCCTGCAGATAACTTGAACCTTATAATTGACCTGGCTGCAAAGTACAATCAATCTGTCACTGAGGTAAGAGCTCATCTGATAAGCTCAACTGTTCCCTTGCTTGTGAACTCGTTATTTTTGCAACAATTTATTGGTTCATTATGCAAGTTTCAAGTCGGGGGGGGAAAAAAAAAAAACTGCCCGAAGTAATAAATTGTCTCATATTTCCATTTATGTTTTGAAGGAATACTTTGTGGAAGATGTGACTCAACTGGTCGAAGACGGCTGCAAGGTGAGAAAAGTTGTCTTCGCAACATTGTTGCTTATAGTTCAAGCAAAACTAATATAACATTTGAAATTAGACCATAGCACCAGTAAAAAATGTTTATATTTCAGTTAGTCTAGTACCTGGTTTTCTGATTGGCACCATACACAGTGACTGAAAAAGACAAATTGCAATGGCCATTTTGCATAATTTAATAATGTATTCTTGCTTGTGTTCCCTGCAGGATAAGTTCTTCTGCAAAGTGTATGATATCCTGCACAAGCATAGTCACTTCGGTAAATGGGAGACGGAGAAGGCGCTCATGCGGAACTTGAATATGTTCATCGTTGGCAGAAATGTAAGAATTCCCTTTTGACATCACATTTGCAAAATTAGAAGACCAATTCTGTGTTACAGGTTTAGAGTACCACACACACTCTTTACCTTTTTTTTTTTCATTTTTATTCAATTTTTTTAAAAGACAAAGCAAATGCAATGTAAAGTGACAGTTAATGTAAAAAGGTAGAGCACTGAACCAACTTTATTTCTTGTCTTTCAGCTAAACTGTACAGAGTTACTAAATGACGTTGCACTTTCAAGCACCAGCAGACCAATTCCCAAACTTATGGAATATCTCACCACTTGTATCAAGCAAATTAACCTCAGTGGGGACAACAAAAGAAAAGCCTGAAAACCTGCCAGACCTGAGAACTGTCAGCGGATCACTTGAGTGTTTTATTTTGATTTTCCTATAAGTGCTTAATTAAAAAAATTAGATACTTGACATAAAAACCAAAAAAAAAAATGGCCTCGATAATGACAACAAGCTAATTATTTTACTATTTATGTTTACGCTATATGTTATGTTTTGTTTCTTGTTAATCAGTTATGATAGGTTGCCAGTGACATTTACAAAGAGCGAGTGTTATTGAGTTATCTTTAAGCAAATTTGTATCTGCAGTCCTTCGGCACGACGCACAGACGGATGAAGTGTGTGGGCTCAAAAGGCTTTCCAAGTAGAAAACAAAACATGGGAGTTATGTCTGGGCACTATCAAATACACCTGCATATTTATGTTTTTCATTGTATTTATCTTAAGTTAAGGCTCTTTTAATATATTTGAGTGACATATTTATTGTAATATCATACAGCCCTGAAATAAATGTAAAATAAATCTTATTGCCCATGAGTGGAGTGTGTATGGAAGTGCTTTGTACTGATCGGTATGTAAATCAGCATTTACAGAAAGATGCTTTTTATCACGTTTATTCAGTTCTCTTTATTTTTTTTGTGTGCTGGGAATTGAAGTATTTTTAAAAAAATATTTGTTCACTTTTCATTTCTTTAAATTTAATATATTTGTAGCACGTCTATTGACCTCATGTTGATCTCGGGTTCTAAGTGCTAAGAAAAGATGAAAAAAAGTCTAAATGATGAATCCAACTGATTGTTTGATCAATAAAAAAAATAATGAAAATAAAACAGTTTGGTATCTGGGGAATGGGGATTCAGGCAAAATAAATTGAGGCTGCCATGTGGGCACTTGAAAGCAACTAGGTGTGCACACAAAGCACAGAGTGAAGGGGGTCAGGGCGCCCCCTGGTGGGTTAATCCCGCCATTACTGGCATAAAATGAAGTCTGTTCACCTGCACATCTGGATGAAATTGAACTACCATTCAATTTCATTGCAAATGTTCTACTTCAGGTGACCCAAAATATTCTACCTTGGAAACCATGTATAGAAGCAGACTTTTTTTTTTTAAATAATAATAATTTTTAGTTATTGTAATTTTTAAACTTTTTCTCCTATTAAACCTGACCCTGTTATCTGTCAACATAAGGATATTGCTTTATTTCCATACCATGTTAAGTGATTATAAAGTGATTTGTAAATGATCAAACCAGGTTTCTGAGATGGTAATTAGCAACATTTTGGAAACATAGTTGACACTAGGAATTAGGGATATTTTAATATTTACCAGCAGAAGTGAACTTGATCTTTTCTAAATGTGTCTCTTTGATTTATAACGTATATGCTGCATGTTATACTCCTGTGGGAAGATGTATTTTATGTGACGGGAGGCAGCGGCAGATGTGAGGTGAGGACAGTGATGTGTGTTTTTGAAACATTGTTGGTTGTGTTTCATGTGCTGGGCTGTTTGTCGTGGGAAATGTAACTTGCAGGTATTGTGTTCGGGGCCACGATTTCAGAAACACTGATATCATGAGTCCAAAATGTCACTGTAGCAGAACCCCACCCACATGAGAAATTATGCATTAGCCTCCAACCCAATTATTATTAGACTTTTTTTAAAACCTTATTGCCCTTCCTTATACTCTAAATGTGGTTTTAAGGCATTGCCAGCAATACTGATGTAGTATACTAAACCCCTTTATATTGTAATTTATGTCGTTTCTGTCCTAAAAACAGTAACATTTTAACATTTAGTTAAAAAAAACAAAAATACAAGGACAGTCAGTGTCCTCAATGGTAGCTTTTGCACTGTTAGTGTAAGTCTTTACATTTTCTGATTAGCAATAAAGGGAAAAAACAAACAGCAGAAGTTATAGAAAACAAGCAATGGTCATTCTACACCGTACCTATTTGTGTGGCTTTTTTTTTTTTTTTTATGCATTTGTTTTTGTGATTAACTATTGATTTATAACTAATAGTACAATTTAGAATTTTTGGGGTTTCCTGTATTACATGGTTATAACAATGATGTATCTGTATGCCAAGACACACTTATGCACATGTATAATAATGTTTTTGCTTATGTTCTGTGCAGGATAAGTTTTTTTCTGCAAAGTGCACGATATCCTGCATAACCAGGAAGACCTCTTTTGAAAGAAAGGACCATGAGAGAATCCCGAAGATGTTTAATATTGACAGAAACGTAAGAACTGGGAGCACTGTGTTCATCGGACAAACATTTATGAAGCCCTGACCTGACTTCTCGTCTTTCAGGTGAGGTCTTTTTGAACATCTCAAGCACTGTGTCCAGCAAAATAACAAACAAAACAAAAAACGTCAGTGGCACCAAATAATAGCAGCCTCTGAATACCAGCCAGAGCCAACAAAAATGTGATATTCAAAAACAAAATTGTCAACCAAAATGAGCAACAGCATGTAGAGAAATACAACATGGTAGTTGTTGGGGTCTGGTCTGAATACTATAAATTACACCTGCTTATTTGACACTTTTTTTTCTACTGTATTTAACATAAATTATGAAGCTACGGCTAAAATATACTTAAATTCCCCCACAATGTTGGAATCGTATGCAGCATTGAAATACAATTGTTAACAGTAAAATAAATCGTATTGTTCTTAAATGGAGTGTGTGTCATTTTGATCAAAGTTTATAGAAACACGTTAATATTTTACATTTTTAAACACAATTGGTAACATTTACCTCATTGGACTTTAAAAGTAAAAAAAAAAAAAAAAAAAAAAAAAAAAACAGTCACATTTTATTGAATTCAAAATGGATTATGCCGAGATGATTATAAAAAGTCAACACCGACAAATTAAAAACAAGAAACGGTCGAATGATGCTTGAAAATCGTGGTCGGTTGATCGTTTACTTTTCAATAGGACCAGTGGGAACCGCACAATAAAAGTATTATGTTATTTATGCGCGTTGCAGAAATGGCAAGACGGAAACGTTTAGAAGTTCAAATGATTGCTCAAATATTAATGATTCTGTAAATCATTCAGCCCCCACAGAACTTCTGAAGAACCCTGTTTTTTCGTGGAGTGCACTCAACCAATCGCTGCGCCCCAGAAACACATTTGTGTAGCTGCTCTCTGCCCGGCTGTGGTGACTGACTGAGGAGCTCTCTGAGAGAAACATTTTTCCCCACTCTTTTCCCCCTTGCCCTGGACAATGTACCCGTCACTCAGTGACTTGATGCAATGTGAGAGCTATGGGGAGGCTTGCTCTTGGTGGTGGTTGGGTCTCTGTGTGGTGTTCGGCTGTGTGTCTGTGCGCTACTGAACCGTGGCTCCCTCATTACTAAATAAAGAGAATCACTCTCTTTTTCAACAGTGCTTTTAATAGAACTGTTGGAATATTCCCAATACTTTGTATAACCTTCCCTCCCAAGCTTTTCTTGAAGAACTTCAAAGGACAAATGCACTTAAATCAGTTTAATGCACAGCAGGGCCATTTTTCTTCTGTAGACCGTAGACTGAGTAACATTCAGAGCCTTCACTTCAGGAAAAAGAAATACATCATTACGGCAGTAAAAGTCCTGCATTCATAATCTTACTTAAAAAAGTACAGAAGTATTATAAGCAAAAAAAAACTGTTTAATTATCAAAGGTAAAACTACTCATTACGCAGCAGCATGGCTTCTGTACATTATTACTTATGCACCCATGTGTAAGCAGCATTTTGATGTTGAAGCAGGTCAAAAGGAAGTAATATATATTTATATAATAAAATACAATCTTTATTGCTTAATATAAGTCTTCTTTATCAAAAAAAATGTTTTAAAAACTATTCTTTTAAACCCATCCTTTCTGCAATCACATCATTTAATGTGGAGGCAAACCCTGACCAATCTGCTTTGTTCGCATGCTTGTAATTGACAACATATTAGTCCTCCACCATTAATGGAAGTGAAACCCACTCAATCACTGTTGTTGTTGCTTGTTGAATCAGAGAACCACATGTGCTCCCATGTTCTTAAGTGATTCAAAGGAATCCGCGTTGCCAGTGGTATCATGTGGCCTCATTAAAGGATAAAATAAGATTTGCTTTAGATTAATTTAGACCTGTTATCATGGCTACCAATCCAAAACCCCCATGTGGGAATGTTTGAAAGTATGCAAATAAGCTCCAATCACCCCAAGGCAATATAACCTGACCCGCTATCCAACCATATCACACCATCTTTGTTCTTCTCCCTCATCTGATGGGATCCAGCAGCGGAAGGATGCGCACTGCGTCGAGCGTCTCGTAACGAGAGTTAAAAAAAAAAAAAAATGTTTTTTTTTTAATAAATGACCGGCGTGGTGTAGACATAAATCAGCTGATCAGGAGCATTACTTGTATTTCGAGTGGCTTGATGAATATCGTTATGTTACGTTCTCCATCGTGATCTGTACGCGCACATCAGACGCACGAGCTCAGCACAGGCTGCCTCGGCTGCTTTCTTCATTGTGTTCCTGGTCGATTAGCCTCGGGGCTGTCTTCAGGGCTCGGGGCCGGTGGGAGCAGACAGGGGGGGGGGGCGGTGGCTGCATCTGCTAGGGGACTTCCTTCAGGGGCCCCACTGTGGCCTGGCTTGGTTTTCATGTCTGTCTTCAAAAGCACAGCACTGTGGATGGGAGGGGGGGGGGGGGGGGGGGGGGGCTGCCACTGTTATTTACCCACGCGCCCTCTGCCTGTGTGTTTGTGTCTGAGGTGGCGGAACATGTCAACACCCAGCTGCTTTTCACTTCCTCGTTGACATGTTTTTCATCCTCAAGGTAATCAGAAACACAGAATGTAGACTGTACTATCAAAATATATGTTTCCGTCCAATGATGTGGGTTTTTATAAAAGCCACCTTCTTCTTTTTTTTATTTTTTTTTAAAAATAATTTTACTTGATATTTTTTTCTGTGAAACTGTACGGTGATGTACACTTTATTAGCAGCAGGACTGAGCATGAACTCAATATTGAATAATAATAATAATAATAATTTCTACGGCCTGTTGTGCTTTTAATATTTTTGAAGAGGGCCTAATCTTTGATTTATTTTAGTTATACAAAAATACTTTGTTCTCATCTCCCCAACATTTCTATTTATTTATTTAAATATACGGTATTTTCTGGGATTTCTGGTGCAGCAGACATGTTTCCAAATGAAGAAGTAGAAGCAGGTTGCAATATCTGGTATTTCTATCCAGTTTGTCTTGTGCACAAATTCAAAATGAACTTAAAACATCAGTGAAGAGCTCATTAACAAAAGCCGTGGACAGGATGTGCAGGAGGACGCAGCCTCCTCGTAGCTCCTCTCCTGGCTGCGGGTCCTCTGGGTGCTCCTGCTGTCACACACGTTCAGTGTCAGGCTGGGACGTCGCACTCACCTTGACATGATTTGTCTTTCTTTCTTTCTCGCTTTTCTCTTCTCTTTCCCTCCTACACATGTCATTTCTCTCTGTCCTCCTTTCCTTTCCTCCTTCCTTTCCCTCTGTCCTTCCTGCCTCTATTGTGCGTCTCCTTCTTGTTCCAATGTATTTTTCTTTGGTCGTCTTCTCTTCCCTTCTTCTGTTCTTCAACTCATGCCTCCCTCGAACAATTCTTTACCCCCCCCCCCCCCTCCTCTCCTCTTCCCCTTCTTTCCCCCCCCATCTCTCCACACTACAGCCACATTTTCTTGGAGAGGATTATTATGTTCAACAGAACTGTATGGTGATTATATGTTCATATACTCTAATCTGAGTTTGTGTGCAGACTTGCACCAGCTAAGTGCTTTGTAGAAAAAAAAAATCACGCCACAGTGAGTTATTTCTGGCTGGGTTAATCTTATTTCTCTGGGCACTTTGATAATGGAGAGGACTTGAATAATGAATGGGGTGTATAATACTGTTCTTCAGGCCCGCTGAATGAATTAAGTAAGTGCCTATAAGTGAGTTCCTACGAGTGTCTCTAATATAGCGCCCTGCATCCATACTTTATCCTTTGAATTCAATGCTCTTATTTTGTAGTTTTTGGAACTGGAAACAGAAACATATACACTTCAGTGGTAAAGATAATGCAGGATTGAAATGATGGCATGCTATTAATGTTTGCTGAAATATAGATGGCACTGTTGTCTCTCTCATACCTTATCTGTGCTCACATCTCTTCGTGTATGTGTGTGTGCGTGCGCGTGTGTGTGCGCGTGTGTGTGCACATCTCAACAGTCGCACGGTGTGTAAGTTAAACACACAGTTTGACCTCACCGGACATCGTGAGACTCTTAATGCTGATGAGATGATGATAGAGATGATGCTGAGTGCAATTCCAGATTAACAACCACGTGTGAAGAGGGAGTGTTGACAATATATTTCATAGACGTTTAACTCCGTAATTATTAAATTGGTTTATTCAATAAAACTGCAAGTAGGGACATGGGCCAAGGATATGCTTTGAATTCACCTTATAGTAGTTAAGAAAAATGACTTATCAAATGTGTTATTGATTCATTGTCTGTCAGTGGATGAGTTTATAAATTGATTAATTGAGTAATTGTTTCATCGCATATCCTAGAGATCCCATTCTGTAAAATGCTCCATTACAAGTAAAAGTCCCTGAATTCAAACGTACTTTAGTATTTTGTATTATCAGCCAACACTAACTTAAAGTACATACTTTACTTCTGTTGGGTAGTTAAATTTGTATTGCATGTGCTTGTTGTATGTTTTAAAGATCCCTTAAATCTTCCTACAATTTAATCTACTCACTATACTTTGGTGAAGTAATTAGTTATTTCCCACCACTGATATCTTTATCCACAATAAGCATTCGCGTTGCTATTATCTGACAACAAAACACACACTTAATGTGCATTCACACACCACAGTGTAGAGATGGGAGAAGGGAACAGGAGCTACAGATGGACAGCATCTCCTGCTATACCTTTTAAAAGACATCCATCACCCTGGCCTCAAGTTTCCATAGAGTAACACAATCTCACTCTGTGTGTGTGTGTGTGTGTGTGTGTGTGTGTGTGTGTGTGTGTGTGT
>CALSBV010011010.1:4150939-4185397 GCA_943590825.1 Bovichtus diacanthus
TGTGTGTGTGTGTGTGTGTGTGTGTGTGTGTGTGTGTGTGTGTGTGTCCATGCTTGTGCTGTACACAGGTATGCTGTAGACTTCAGCCGTAGGTTGGTCCCGGGCTGGTTTGGCTTCTGATGATAATAGAAGGTGACTAATAGAGAGCGCAGAGGTTGCTGTCTCCCTTTGCTCTGGTCACATTTGTTGCTACTGGCATCGGATGAATTATTGAGTTTGGGGTGTCTTGGCTCCCAACGCTCCCCTCTTCACATTCCCTCACTCTGCTCCCAAGGATGACAGCCACCCTGTGTGTGTCTGTGTGTGTGTGTGTGTGTGTGTGTGTGTGTGTGTGTGTGTTAAAGTGAATGTATGTGCATGCATTCTTGAGCAATTAAACAGAACTTTCATCCTCATTCTGTCAAAAAAGGCCTTCCCTGCATGAAAGCATCGCTCTCTCTCTCTCTCTCTCTCTCTCTCTATCTATCTATCTATCTCTCTCTCTGTCTGTCTGTCTGTCGCTCGCTCTCTCTTTTTTCTCTCTCTCTCTCTCTCTTTTCTCTCTCTCTCTCTACCTCTCTCATTCTCTACCTCTCTCTTTCTCTACCTCTCTCTCTCTGTGTCGCTCCCTCTCTCTCTCTCTCTGTCTCTCTCTTTTCTCTCTCTCTCTCTCTCTTTATTTTCTCTCTCTCTCCCTAACCCTCTCTCTCTCCCTCTCTCTCTCTCTCTCTCTCTCTCTCTCTCTCTCTCTCTAATTGTGTAATCTTTTTGTCTATCTCTTTTTCATTTCCACTCTGTCTCTCACCCTCTGCTCTTTAATTCTGCTTATCCATAGTCAAGTTTGAGCTTGAATCAACTTGCATAACGTTAGATTCCCAGCGAGTTTTCAAATTAAGCATAATGCACACATTGGGACCAAGGCACCTCCATTATTGCATGAGAAAATGCAATATACCTTTCAGCTGCTGCTGAATAATTCAAGTGCCCTCAGTCGCCACATGCCGCTGACGCTCACGAGCCTTCAGCTCAACTTACCACATAGCGAGTAGCGTACGTTATGATATCAATACGGGTAATACAAAGATCAATTATTCACACGCCGAAGCACCTTTTGTAACCTTTGAATTTACGTCAGACACACACAAAGGTGTGGGGCTTTTGGGGGCCTAATTGTCTCATTGTTAGAGGGTTTGATGATTTGTTTAATTATTATTTTTTTTAATGAGGAAACATCGGCTGACACATGCAAAAATATATATTTTTAAATAAATAGGTTATGCGACACGGTTTAGAAAAAGGCATATTAATGACAACAATTAACATTTGCATTCCTCTTTAAAGAAAAAAAAAAAAAAAAAAAAAAAAAAATCATATTTAACACCATAAATTACAGACTGCAATTAATCACCTCTCAGCATCAAAGAGAATATTAATACTAGCCACAAACGTTTCCGCGTAATTGCGAGGTATTGATCCTCTGGCTGAAACAACCCGCCGACAGTCTCCCTGGGAAAACCACACAACCGCAGGCCATGTTGGCTGTGGGAGGAAGCTTTTAATTATGATCATGATTCATATCATTATTATCATTATTATTATTATTATTATTTTAGAACATTTTTGTTAATATTAGGAGAAAGTGGTCATTGTTGTGAGCGAATTTACTTCGCAGAGAATAAAGGAATTCTGAGTAAAATTTTATATAAGCAATTTGAATAAAATCGGCCTAGAGTGGATTGACTAAAATACGCGGGAAAATAAATGAAATACAATGAAGAGTCGCACTAACTTTTAACCACAATACTAACAATAATAATAATAATAATATAGCACTGTTTGTTAATTGGATAATACAACAGAATTGTCCCCATTATCACATCCTCTGAAGTAAAAAAATAAATAAAAATAAGAGCGAAAAATAACACAATGAAGGGGGAAAATACTTACTTAGTCAAACGAGCAAAGAAAATAAAAACGACTTTAACTTTCCTGTTTCCTCCGTCAACCTGTTGTGTATCCAGTGTGTCTCTCCCGAGAGTTCCCAGTCTGACTTCTACTCCCAAGTCCTCCACATTACTTCGTTTTATACCAATATATAATTAATATTGCATCGTCATTACTTAATAATTCCAAACCCCGTGCACGATATAACCCGGTGACATGAGAGCATCCATAATTAAAAGCGCACTAATCAGAGGAGGAAGAGGAGCCATTAGCAGCGTGTGGAGGACGCACATTCTGCGCGCCGCAGTGTGAAGATTACTGTGAAAATGAAGGGCCTTTATTTTTCTGTGTTGCTTATATCATTTACGATAATACATATTTAATCTCAGCAGAGGTTTGGGGAGTTATAAATAAAACACTCGGGCGAGGTCCCATAAAACAAACAAAGATTTTATCGTCTGGATGCGTAGATGGGAAATAAGTTTGTTATGGTTCATAACCTTAAAAAAAAAAAAGAAAGTCTATTAAACAATTTACATGCCGCATTTAAAGGCGTCAAGATTAAAATAATACAAGTTAATAAAGCACAAAAATAAAGTCGCTGCCTCAGAGAATGTTTTTTTTTTTGTTTTGTTTTTTTTACAAAATAACCAATAATTTATTAAGCTTAAACTTCACACATTTTTTTTTCAAGTGAAATCAAGAGTGAGGAAAAAAATAAATACTTAGATTAGGTGATACTGTATATATATGGGCTACATAATAAATATATAGCTCACCTGTAATGCTCCAAAACATGTTCACATCAAAATACTCAAATATAGCAGCAGCCAAAGCCACACGGATGTGCCTTGTATATGACAGTGTCATTTCCATTTCTAAATAATTCAAGATAAACAGACTCAGTGTGTGTGTGTGTGTCTGTGTGTGAAATTACATTATTGTAATTATTCATATTTGTGCGTAAATGACCATCAAACAGTTCACGAAGAGAGTAGATTGGTTTGCAAAAATAAAATTTGTGGTGTTAAAAAGGTGAATTTTTGAAACCCCTCATCATTGAACTCACATTAGTTTGAATTCATAGATTTAAAAAAATAAGTGAGAACACAGTTCAAGATATGATGGTGTACTTGCACATGTGAGCCAGTGATGTGGAGGATAAACTAAACCAACATTACAAAAAAATCCATTATCATTTCACAAAATAATATATTTGTTTAAATGTTCATACCGCATCAGTTTAACACCGCTGGCAATTAAACAGCCCACAAATGTAAAATGCCTCTAAACTCCATTTCATGGTTTAAAAAAAAAAAAAGAAAAGAAAAAAAGTGACTTAATTTCCCTGAATGTGACAAACTGTCAGGGTGGATTTGCTGAAAGTTCATATTTAGTGTGTGCAAGATATACACGATCAACAACATCAAAATCACCCTCCTCACAGATCTATAACACAATCATTTATGAGTCCCATAATAATAACAAAATCGAAAAAAAAGTGCAACAGCGAAGAGTGAGTGACACGAAATTAAAAATTGAAGTCTTTTTGGAAATAATCCCAGATGAGACGTGAAGAGCTGTTGATAAATCCCTGTTAGTTAGGCTACTTAGGCTATTATTAATCACTCGATCAAAAATGTAGTAGGCTATTTTATTCATGATGTGTGAAACTCAGTGCACCGCAGAGTACTTCATTCGTTTCTGTTTTTGCCGCTGGTTGCAAAACCACACTCGAACCACATTCTTCTTCAGGTCCAGTTTTTCGGCGATGGCCGCAATTTTTTCCGAGGAGGGGCGAGGCTGGATGGCAAAGTAAGCCTCCAAAGAGCGCTTCTCCGGCGCGGCGATGGAGGTGCGCTTTCTTTTCCTCTCGTTCCCGTTGAAAAGGTCCGGCTTGTTGCTTTTCTCCCGGTACGCAGCCTCTGCTTCCTCCAGCCAGGCCTGGAGAACCGGCTTGAGCGCTATCATGTTGTTGTGGGACAAGGTGAGGGACTCGAACCTGCAGATGGTGCTCTGGCTCAAAGACCCCACTCCGGGGATCTTGAGGTTGGCCAGCGCCGACCCGACGTCCGCCTGGGTCACTCCGAGTTTGATCCTCCTCTGCTTGAACCGCTCTGCGAAGGCTTCCAGCTCCCTGGGATCCGACTCCACGTCGTTGATGCACGCCATACCGCCGTGCACTGACAGGGAGTGAGGGTGGGCCATGTTGGCCATCGCCTGGTGCAGCTGCCCCATGGTCTGCAGGTGGTGGTGAGGGTGCTGGTGGTGGTGCGCCGACGTGGTCATCCCGGGAGGCTCCGGAGCACCCATCCCGGTCACGGCCAGGCTGCTGGAGAGGTGGTCCAGGAGGTCCCCGGCCTCCAGGGTCTGTCCGAGGTGGTGGTGGTGATGGTGGTGGGAGGCGATGGTGGAGGGGACGTGGGAGATGGGCACCGTGGTGGAGGAAGAAGAAGAGGCTGAGGTGCAGGGGACACTGCTCATGGTATGGTAAGTCACGTCTGGTTTGAACGGGTGACTCTTGCCGTGAGAGACAATGCTGTCAGCAGCCGCCAGAGCCTCTGCCCGTGCCAGCAGGCTCTCATCAAAGCCTCCGAATATATTGCCCTGCAGCTGCAAGCAAGAGTGCGCATACTGGAGTCAGTGGGGAATTCTGTCAGGCAGCTCTCAGGATCTAAAAAACATTTTCCAAAGGCAAGCAGCGCTGAGGAGAGGAGAGAACTCTCCTCAAAGCACAGGTCATAAAAATTAATATGAAAGCAAGAGCAATGCTTGAAAAGACATGTGGATGAGAGGGGGGAGGAGGGGGAGTTGGGAGGGAGAGAGGGGGGATACAGACAGAGGAGGGGGGTGGGGGGGTGGAGGGTAGCAGATAGAACAAAGTCCTGTCAAATCAACTTTACAGACATTTCCAGTGTGATATTTTCCCCTCATCTCACCCAGTATGCTCCCATTCTCCCCGGACCTGAACGTACCTGCGGGGCGGGCAGACAGACTCTGCGCATGCCCTCCGAGCCTGAGTGCAGGCCGGGATACTTGGGCTCGTGCAGAGCCGGGTGCATGGAGAAATGCTGCTTGCCGTTCATGGTCATCATCCTCCTCCCAGCAAGCACCTCGCAAGCAGTGTGGCCCCTGACATGAAAGCCGGGGAGCGGACAGCTACAGAGCTCCTCTGCTCTCCTTCACCAGACTGAGCTGTTAACGTCGACAGCGCCTCCCGGCATCTCTCCCCCCCCCCCCCCTCCCCCTCCTCTTCTTTCAGCCGCCCTCCTCCTCCTTCCCTCCCACCTGCTCAACTTTCAAGTTGCAAAATGTTGGCCTCTGTGCGCAAGCGTAACAAAAAAAACACAATGATATTCGAATAAAACGTTGTTTATTGGTGAGATCGTTGTTATGACTTCATGTGACATTTGGTCAAGTTTTACTGATGATGACATTGAGCGTGGCAGAATTAAAACCGTGGATTCGATCCGCTACAGAGGTCCAATTGTTTCAGCACCACGGACAGCACCGCTGACGTTAGTGCATGTTGCTCCAGGGCTGACCGTGGTGCCGACTGTTCCCTGGATGGATTCAATAAAATGTAAAACGCATAAAAGCCTACCATTATAGATGGTTAGTTTTAGTACATGCTTCAAACTGTTTCTCGGGCCTGCAGGTTGTTGACCAGTTACCTTTGCCTACTCTGCTGCCATGTCCTCGGGGCAGCTTTACAGCCTTCTCATGTGGCTGCCTGGTTTAAACCCAGAATGCCGGGGTGGACGGCCCGAAAGAGGAGCCAGGCGGGCAGAGGCGGCCCGATGACACAGCGGGTCCATCCGATCCTGCTCGCCGCCTCTCTGGTTCCCCAGACTCTGAATAATTTAGCTGCACGGTGGCAGGCATCCATTACCACGCTGGCAAGTTCTTATTCATTACACAGATTAAAACAGGCGAGGTCTTTTTCTCACCATGCAAACCTGTTGCAGGCCGGGGAGCCAAACTTTAAACGTTGCATGCAGGGGAGAGAAAAGACATATAGATTTAACTCGGTTGTGTGCCATTGTGTGGCTGGAGATACCTTTAAACATTTAAAAAAAAATAAGAAAAATAAAAAAGTTCGATTGAGATCTTTAATCACAGTGTTTTTCTTTTTTTTTTTATCAGAGGAGTGTGTCATATGTAACCATATCGCATTATTAAAATGAATCATTTTCATTTTAAAAGTTAGAGAAATAAAAATGTAAGTAACAACAACACGTGAGCAGCTGTGCGTATGGGTCACACTGAATTTATAAGATGTTTGTGTGAATAAAGCCTGGAGTCCCTTTTCTCACCCTCACGTCACCCTTCCCCTTTTCTTTTCAATTTATAGCTGTTATCTAGCCGGGAACTATTCATAATTTAGTGGCCAATGTTTACAACTCTGTCATCTCTGTGCTTTTTTCATATTCTGAAGAATGCATCTGTCATGTTTTATGAATAGCGTTGTCATAGTGTGGCCAAATGTGACAGCGGCTCTTTTCTTTTCACCCCCCCCCCCATCTGTCCTGAATACACTCAAGATGCCCTAACTACTGTCCCAGCATGCATTCCTGTTCGCATTGTAGTGAGTAGTTTCAGTACAAACTTCAGTTAGCTACACAATAGCAGCCCTTTGTGTTTCTCAATAATCATAATTGAAAATATGGACCTGTTTTACACATTTTAACGGCATCAAAAAAGCATGAATATCTTGTATTTATTATCCATATATGTTATTTTCTTTCATAGACATGAACAAGTTAAACTTCCATTGTTTGATTACCTAGGCCCTACTGCATACATTTCTTATGCATTTCTCATCAGTATCTCATAACTTGACTTATAGACCTAACTATAAACTGTCTCGTAATTTTGACTTGTCATATTATTATTATCCTTATTATTATTATCCTATACTATGCCAAAATGTTAGAAAAACATTAATTCTAATTTTAGTTAAACTATTTTCTATGCGTTTATTTTTTGCATGTGTACCGATGTGGATGGCAGTAATTGTCGTCTTCACATTATACCAGTGCTGCTTCAGCTCCCAGTCACCAGGCCGCGGTGGGATCTGCCCGGAACAGTGCGCCGCTCAGGTCCCATTGAAATCTCGTCCCCCGGGGAGAGCCGAAAGCTCCTGCAAACTAAACAGACTGAGTGTTTTTACTTGACTTCTTAAATTAAGAAACGCTCGTGCATTATTAATGGAAATTTGAATATGCATTCGCTGGCTGCTGTAATTAAACCGAGTGTCAGAGGTCACGGTCTGTACTGTGACGTGTGGGATTTGTTTGGGGGCGTGGGTGTTATTGATTGGCTTATTCTCTTTAGGGTGGACACAATGGAAGCTGTTAAACCTTATTGACTATCCAGTTAAGATTCACTCTTATGAAATGTGTTTTATATGTTTGCCCAAAAAATGTAAAAAGATTCTAAAACCTGCCGCAACACATGTGTTTTGAGGAATATTTAGAGCCCTAGATTGATTGTTTGGGTGCATTTTATTTTTTGTACCATGGCCACATTTCTGATTAGCTGGCAAAAACCCATTAAAATCACAAAGAAACGTCAAAGTAGCACTGTTCAATTTACCATCAACTTCCATTCCAAACCAGTGCTCAACTGGTCTCTAACATTGTTACAGTTGGTACTTGTTGAGTCTCACTGGTGAAAACGACCTAACATGGTTTTAACTAACACCTAAGTAACGTTATAGACTTCAGTCACACAGGTGTTTTAAATGAATGTCTGAGTAGACCTCAGTCACACAGGTGTTTTAAATGAATGTCTGAGTAGACCTCAGTCACACAGGTGTTTTAAAGTAATCTGGTTGATTAGTCCTCTTCTCAGGACTGTGTGGGCCTGTATAGACTAATTGATTGACATCTTTCAGAGTCTTCTGCTAGCTTTGTTGCACAATTAGGGCGGGACAAATTAACCTTTATCATTCTTATTGGTAGATGAGCATTTGTGATGATGACCGAATGAATTCCCCTTAAAACTCCAGCCCACTTTCAACTGTGCACGTCAAGGCAGCCAGATTAATTGTGGGGGGGAAGAAGAGAAAAGACAAAGGCTTTTAAAACAAATGACAATGTGTTATTACTTCATGTCTGCAAATTGTTGTATTAACATATTCCTATAAGATAACATGCAAAATGAAGGAGTCCACACAAGAGTTTAAGGTAATATTTTCTGGAATGCTTTTGCTTGCATTTTTTTCCCCTTGCCAATGTTGACTTCTTTTTTTGTTAATTTTTTTTCTTTCTCCTAGATCCAAATCAAATTGTTTTTCTTTCTTTTTTTTTTTTTTTTTTGATCATCTTCCAAGCACCCCATTCCTCCATCTTTATTGGCAAAAGCAAACATGCTAGTAAATTAGAAATCCATTTTTTTTTACAAACAAAATACATGAAGAAAATACATCCACATCCTGCAAATATAAACAGTAACAAATCCAAAACTATTATCCAATAAACATTTTACATTTTTTACACCGTTGTGATAGTAGCATACAGAAGATAGTACAAAAAGTGGAAGAGAGACCTTCTCTGAATCCTCACTTACACAAGCAAGAACCCTGCCAGTGTAGGTTTGTCCTGTACAACCGCCAGTGACTTCATAAAAAAATAAAATAAAATCACATGAGCAAATCATATTAAAGTACTAAGTGCCACAAAGAGAAGCTTCCGCTTTCTATCGCACACTTGAACTTCATTTTGAACGGCACAGAACTCAAAGGTTTTAAATGGGACAATGAGGTCACTGGCAGGAGGCTTCTGAATCATTAGTCAACAGTGAGATATGCAATCCAAACAAGAGCGCTACCGACATTGTAGGTGGGAGGAAATCACGTTGTGTTTCCAACAGTTTTGCATCCCTTTACATGTGGTGCTGGTTAACGTTAAGGAACAAAAGAGATCACTTCTGTTGTAAATTCTGTTACCGACTGTATTCCCATGCGGGCAGAAATCTGCATGTATATTTACATTCAGATTTCTATATACATGCAGATCTCTAAGTGCATGTTTGTGTAAAGTAGACTGCTACAGTTAACTAATGAGTCACTATCTGTCCTTTTTTTTTTTTTTTGGTGCTTCCATCCGACTGGTTGCGTTATTGGATATGATCAGTTTAGTTGAATTATGATAAGCATTTACGTCGAACACCACTTCATTACGCTGCATGTAAACATAGTTATTTGTTTCAGGGAAGCACCAAAAGTAAAAACTTTCTAAAAAAAAAAAAAAAAAAAAGTGTCCATATTTCCACATTAACTTTAATTAATTTCATTCCTCCCACCCTGAGGATTCTAAAATACAGTATTTGCAAAGGCGGCAAAACGCTAAATAACATCTTCTTGTCATGAAAGGTGCACATTGTGGTTGCCCTTGTAGAGTGGGTTTAGAGCTTTGACAATATTCAGATGCAGGCAAAGCTGCAACAATGCACAAATTTTGTGAGGTGCATTACTTCGGCTGCCTTTCAAATGAGTGTTTTCTTTTTTATGAAATTAGTCATTTGTGAGAATTTAGTGAAATAACGTGGACTGGTTTAACTCAAAAAAAAAAATTCCTGTGAATAAGCAGAGATACTAAGCACTCTTGCTTGACCTTTACTACCTGACTGAACCTTGCCATTTGTTTAACATGACAGAAAAAGAAACAAAAAAAAAAAAGTACAACAGTAATTTCTCTTTCAAACATTTACAAAATTTACAAAAGTAAATCACACATCTTGTAAAAATTCAGCCATCCGCTGATTGTGTAAGGCAAAGAAATTATATATATATATATTAAAATCAACTGTTCAGTATTACATTCGAACACCTGTCTATAGATCTCACATTTTAAAAATGGGGGATCTGATTCATGTCCTGCCAGGCCCTTTGGAGGACCAGGAGACAGAATAAAACAAGTGAAAAATGTTACACACTCTTAAAAAATGTAGAACACCCGTGTGGATGTTTATATTTACAAAGAGTGGTACCGGACATTTAATAAGGAACAAAAACACAAGCGGGGAAAATTTGAATATTTACTACCAGACTGTATCTGACGTGCATGGCACGGCAATTTGTAAACATAGTTTAGATTTTTCTATTGCACTGGTATCCTTCTGTACCTGCACTGGCTCAAATATGGTAATGGTACAGAATCAGCACCTGTGGGTGCTGGGCAGGGGTGGCTCTGTTTAATTAGAATACAACATGCGCAAACCAGCATGTATACATGCCAGCACGGTGAGTCACTGTCAAAAATATTTGGATCCTTTAACATTTTGGGCTTCCCCATTCCAAAACAAAATTAGCAAAGTGAAATGGAAAACCATACCATACTGTGCCAATATAGGTACGGCACAGTGCATTTATGCAGTGGAAAAATAAATAAATATCTCTCTGGTAGCAACAGAGAACGTTCTATTGTTGAAGGAATGGCTGTCCCTGAATAGAGGACACGATTTTTAAAAAAACTGGTGAGAAAAGAGCTTAAATACAGTATGTATAAAAATACCTATTCACAGTAGACACAAATGTTGTGCATTACTGATATTAATCATCTGGTATGCACACTGAAACTTACATAGGTTTTTCTATCTATGAGAACAACTTAACATTTATCTTTCTCAGCAAAAGTGAGATGTTTTAAATAATTGTTCAGTCGAGGGATACAAAAAGTGTCGGCCCTCTAAACTTCTTTTGATGCACAGTAAAGTAAAGACGCTTTTACTTTGATTAGAGTCTAAAATGTACTTAAGTTTGAAAATACTGGAAAGGAAAAAAGAAAAGAAAAAAAAGAGTGAGTTCCGTTCTGTTGATTTCCTCTGCATGTTGAGAAAAGTAACGACTGATTCTGCTGGAGTATAGGTCATGACGAGTCACAATGCCTTCATCGTCTCCAAGATCGGCTCTCGTACTCGTCATCTTCATCGTCGTCCTCCTCCTCTTCCTCCTCCTCGCCGGGCAAATAAGAGCTAGCTTTCTTCTGTTTGAATGAAAAAAAGAAAAAGAAAACCACAAATCTACAGGTTTAGCTTTGAACACCCAACTGAGCTGCAGTTTAGAATCGTGCAACGAAAGGAAGATTTGGTTCCACCCGTCCTGCATGAGAAGCACGTCAGTAGGTCGAGGCTGAATTTAAGTAACAATGGAGAACTTTCTGTGAGTTTTCCCACGTGAACCACTTGTGGGTTTTGTTTAACTGTCCAAGTAAAGCTTCCATCTCTTTCTCTGAGGCCTGAGATGCCAGCCTGTTAACACCGTTTATCAATACGTTCTCTGTTGAATCATTTTGGTGCCACCATCACAAAAAGGTCAACCCCGTTAGGTCATAAAACTTACTTGACACTACACAACGGAGACTGCAACCTCAAAAACTCAGCCAAAAACAGGAAAATACAGTATGAGGATTTCACCTGACAGTAATGCAGTTTTACTCAAAGGGCTAAGATGCTCTTAGTACTGAGAGGCTTGCCCTGATTTTCCATTGGGAGCGACAGTGAAAAATTTAGAAGCACTGGAAAGAAATGTAAGAAAATTAAATCTGTGAATATTTTCAAAACTTCCAAAAGTTTCCTCACTTAGAATTCCAAGTTGTATTGTATTTACTTTCCTGGTGTCTGGGTGGCTATATGTTACTAATGATAACACAACAGCCGTGTTCCACATGAAGTGCCTGGGTTTGTGCGTCATACCGTATTTTCCTCATCTTTAGCCTCTTCCTCCTCTGGCTCCGTTGTAACAGAGGGCGTCTTGGGCTTGTACCAGGAAATCTGCAGCACACGACCTTTGAACTTAGCTCCCTGGTTCGCTGCCTAGAAAACAAAAACAGGAGGACAGTTGCAAGTTATACTTCCATCTTTCACTGCTTTTGTACCGGTTAAACCAAAAAACCTTGAATGTTATTTATTTGATATTTTACTATTTCAATAACCGTAGATAAGGAAAGTAAAAGAGAGAGAAAGACAAACTGGTCTGATTTAGAGTAGTGTGACTTACATTCTCTGCTTCGCTTCGCGACTTAAAGGTCATGACAACACTGTTGGCGTCTTGGTCACGGACATCTTCAATCTCACCAAATTTCTAATAAAAAAATAAAATAAAATCAGTGTAATTCTTCAATCATCAATTATCTGTGTAACATTTATAAGTATTAGTCCTGAAGCTGTAAGTAAATAGAAAAAAACACCACAGTAACAGTCCTCACCACAAAGTGTGGCATTAGCTCTTCCTTCTCCTCCTGAGTGACCCCCAAAATAGCCAGGGCTCTGGGTCTGTGGTCGACCACCATGCGGTTCACGGTCCCACTTCGACCCATCATCTCCCGGCTCCGCCCCCTGCCACGGCCCACGTGCACCGAGCCGGGCTCCAGCGCCATCTTCCCTCGGCCCCGACCTCGACCCGTTGGAGGCCGTATCAGACCCAACCGAGTCGCCTGAAGAAGGACAGTTCAGGTTTAGTGTTGAAACAAGTGCTGTTTTCACCCCCCAACACACAGACAATATTATATGGGCGCCACCTGATGCTGCTTTTCAATGTGAAAAAAAAACATGCCAGGAAACTAGTGTGTTTATTTATCGTTTTTCTACACTGAATAAATAAATAAATCTAGCAACAAAAAAAAGAAGACATTTTCCTTATCCTTAGCGCATATATATTCTCTACACTCCTCTCTGGTCTCCTCCTCTGTCACTCTCTGCCCTTTACCATTAGTTGTCACTCCTCCATTTTTAAAGTGGCATCTACTTGCTTCCCAACCACTCCAGACTCACAACCACTCTCTCATCCATTTGTCCCTCGCTCACTTCTCCCTCTAATTGTCATCCCGCGATTTTCTTACAAGGACCAGCGGCTCAAACTTTAATGAGATGGGGCTCCATCAGTGTAGGACGGGTGTCTGATTTGGCTTCGTTAGCGGCTGTTCCTCTGGGCTTGCTTAAGTGGTTGCAGTTTAATGTGCAGGAGGGTTGGGTTTGGATGGATATGCATTTTTAATAACTAGCTAATTCAGGACCCACAGGGGTAGAAGGGGGGGGGGACATGCTACGCAGGGTGTTGCTAACAAAAGCTATGTTCTTGTTAGGCTGATCTTGTGACACAGCCGACCTCGTCTGCATTTTTGTTCGCTGCAGGTTTAAAAGGAAAGAAGAAATGTGGGCCAAGTCTGAGCTGACTAACAGTCTTGGATTCAGCTTGGAGCGATTTTTTCTTTTCAAGTATAACAAAAAAAATAAATAATTTTTTTTTATTCAGCCTCAGCAAACAGACTCAGAGATTCATTTACTTTTTGGCTGTGTGACATTTAAGAAATAATGATCAACTCAATTATTACAGAATAAATAAGATGTGCTGGTTAAGATTCATACGCTTCAAAAATGTGTCAAACCGTATTTCTAAAGGCCTAATCCTTTATTAGGGTTAATAATCCGCATTGATTAAGAGTGTGAAAAACAAGACATATGGGGATTTTCCACAACTGGATTGATAACAAACAAAGATGTCTGTGTGATTGCATATTGCCTAGCATACTTTTAATAATAATTATGCGCCCTTTTTTTCGCTCATTTGTAACTGGCTACTTTCATTGAAAAATTGTTGGCAACATTTGGCTAGGTTTATCTGAGTAAAAAAACACTTATTCCTACCAGCTTTTCCCCTAGAATTGATATAACATAAACTTGATTGTGTGCAAACAAAAACACAACTGAAAGTTTGTATTATTTATTCCTCTCTAGGGAAAAAAAATGTTGCTTTTAAAATTTTTTATTTGTCCTTTTATTGATTGATTCACACAGTGTGCAAATACTATGTGTATCCTCCCTGTGCAAGAGTGCTTTTCATCCAGCACCTGTGAAAAACCTATTTGTGGCAGCAGTGCTTGATATCTTTTCAGACCGCTGCTCTGTGGTTATGTACTGTGTGTGTGCGTTTGCATTACCTCCACCTGTAACTGTCCCAGTTTTCTCTTGAGGTCTGTTGTGTCCTCTCCAGAGCTCATCTTCTTGTGAAAGTCCAGCTCAGCATCCAGCAACTCCTTCTGGGCCTGGTCACACATTGTGTAAAATTAGAGGACTTTGTTCACTAAATACATAAAAGCAATGAAAAACTAATAGCTTCAAAGTAAGCCTACAGTGGCCAGACATAATTCCTCTTGGCTGCCTCCGTTTAAAGAAAGGAGATGAAGCACTCCGCCATGCTCCTGACCGAAAAGACTTAAACTCACATCAGTCTTGGTCTTGGACTGGCCGTGGTTTGGTTTGGCGCTGGATACCTGGGAGGCGGGGTTCATTTCATTCTGCAGCTGCGCGATCTTCTCCGTCAGCTCCTTCAGGGTCTTCATGATGTTGGCTCGTTCCTCGGGTTTCATCCCTCGGTTCTTCTCCAGGCGGTTTATCAGGGCCTGGAGGAAGAAGGACAAGCAGTGAGAGGCAAGAAAAAGTGGAGGGAAAGAAAAAGAGGAGGGAGAGAAAAAGAGGAGGAAGGGACGGGGCAGCAAGAGTTGTAGAGAGAAATGGCTGGGAGAAGATGTTTAGGCTGGTCTTACCTTCTGACACTCAATCTGTGTCTTTAACATCTCTTGCTTCTTCTTTCTCATGTCCTGCTGGAGTTTTAATGCCTCCTAAATAGAACAAAAAAAAAAAAAAAGACAATAAATAAAATACATTCACTGGGCTGGAAAATACATACACATGTTGCTGGACATTTCATTAAAAAAAAAAAGGTATAAAATGGCTAATCCCAGTCAAAATATGTATTCAAAAGTTAAGCCACATGCCTGTTTCTTCTTGTGGACTTCCTGTGCTTCAATTGCTTTTCCCGTTCTCCCAAAGCTCTTTGAGGACGACTTGAGAGGCGTGGAAGTGTAAGGGCCCTTCTGGGTGTTTGTCAGTCCAGGCACCACCTAAGAGCAACAGAGAGAGAGACAGAGAGAGAAAGATTTAGGTAAACAGCTGCAAAACACACAAAAGCAAGCAAGAATGCATTGTTAAGTGAGAACAAATGATTATTTCTCTATTCTCCTGCATTGCTCCTATTCTTATATCCTCATAAGCTGCGCGACACTGGCTGGGCAGTGTCACTGGACTGCAATCTTCATGTCTCTGGGGCCCTTTGGTTTCATTGTGGTAACAGTTTTTCCCTGTTTGCAATGGCACACACACACACAGACACACAGCAGGGCTGGCTGTGTTGATCCTGATATTGGGGTGTTATTAATATTCCACCTACACCGTTCAGCTCTGAGGAGCGCATTAGCACCTGTGACAGAAAACTGGCAGACAAATCTCTCCTTGTTATTTGGAGAGCCTCTAGAATGGACGCTCTGACTGACAGCAATTATATTATTGGACTGAGCATGCCAATACACTAAACTAAGATAGTTAACATTATACCTGCTTAAACTTCGGCTTGTTAGCGTCGTCATTGTGAGCATGTTAGCATGTCGACATTAGCGTTAAGCTCAAAGTACAGCCGCACAGAGCAGTGTAATTTGTTCAACTTTTGGCAGAGACACGACGTGGCTGACATTGTCTGCATTCTGCTGAAGACGTTAGCAAGTGTGGTATTCCAAGCTTTGTTGAAACAAAATAATTATTTGAAATTGGTATTTTGTCCAGGTCTGGCATCCCTGAATAAGACCAACACGTACAGTGACAGCGTCTGGGTTTGGGTTCAGGCTGTCTGGTTTGGTTGTAGCTGAGATCCCAGGCAATGCTGGCACGCGATGCTTGGGTACAGTCTTGTTCAACACGTAGGCGGCTGGATTGTGCTGCTTGATCGCCTGCTGGTAAAAGAAAAAAGGAGAGGATGAAGGGTCGCAGAAGCGTGGTGAGACTAAGAGATCACCAGCATTAAAAAAAATGGAGGGCTTCGATATTTGTCAGTTCTTAATACTAACCTTATGCATGTTGCCGTGCTGCAGCCCCTGGCTGGGTGCTGACCCGACCGCCTGGCTCCCTGAGCTCTGCTCCTGCTGCTGAAGCCCTGTGGTGTTGGTGCCGGGCTCGCGGTGCCAGTACACACGGATGAAGCGGTTGTTGAGGACCGCCTCGATGCTGGATATGGCCCGCCTGGCCTCTTCATTCTTTGTGTACTGGATCAACGCTGCCTCTGGATCTCCGCCAAACACCACCTGGAGTGAGAGTAGAGTGTGCACATTAGACATGTGTATGTGATGAAATACATTCTTCTGCAGAGCTGAACTTCATGAACTCGGTGCTGAACATTGAGCTGTACATTATTGTAATGAGTCTAAAAGGTGCATGTCAAATTGAGACGTCCTGTTACATTTTATCCTTCAACTTGTGTGAATCCTGCAACGTTTGTCCGTCATATAAGGAAAATGCTAAAAAATAAAAATGACTTTTGCTAGACTTTTTTTGGCAAACTAAAGTCTACCACTCTACTACTACTAATGTTGCCTAACCTTGCAAACAAATGATCCCTTGATCTGTAGCCCTTTGCAGGTTTGTTTCGTGCAAGGCAGAAAATTATGCATTTTACCTGGATATTGACGATGGTTCCGAACTTGCTGAAGTGCTCGTTGAGCTTCGTGATGTTGTTGAGCTCACGTGGGATCTTGCGCACCTCCAGCTTGGTGTTCACATAGTAATACCTCTTGGGAAAAGTGTTCTTTTGTTGGTTGGTAAAGCTTGGCCTAAAACAAGGAGAAGACTGTTGACACCTGAAGTTGGCCACAGTATTTGTTTTTGTTTTTTTTAGAGAAATCTTATTAAATGGGGGGAAAAAAAGACAAGCCAAACTAAACTTTGGGCAAGTTCACTAACAAAGACTCAGATTGATGACATGAGATTCGAGTTTCTGCCTCCATATAGAAGTTCCTTAACACCTCAACCTGGTCGACACTTAACATGAATTACAAGTAGAGCCTTTGCAAAGGAAGCATCCTAATCATGAGGACGCAAAAGATAGTCTCCTGACCTACGAGTCACCCCGGCTTGAAACAAGGCTCCCATTGCGGCAACAGATTGGGGGAGGCACGGCTTTGTTTGATCAAATTTCAACTGGTCAGCTAGTTTCTTCACAAACCAAAAACCTGTTGAACCTGTGAATGTGTCTATGATCACACCTCAGATTTCCTTTCTTCGCAGTGCTTTACTGCCATGGCATATGAGGCCACAACAACTTATTAGTTTTGCATAGCAGATGTGTGGGTTTGTGTGATTAAAGTCCTTATACGTCAATCTGATGCAGTACAGCTATCCAAAGCTTAAGAATGTCCTCCCTTTCGAATTTTAACATTTTTATTGATGTCCACATCTTTAAAATGCTCACTTCTCCATCCAGGGTTTCTTAGCTGCTGGTCCCTCAGCTGTGCTGGGTCCCATGGTTCTCTTCCTGTTGTCCTGCTCCGTGTTGAATCGGGACAGGTTGCTTCCAGGAGTGCTGGCTGCAGTGGCAGGCTCTGTCTGGATCACTATGTTGGCAGCTGGAAGACGCGCACAGAGAAACAATAATAAACACTAGGATCTACACTAAATCCACCATAAAGCCGTCCATCAACATACAGAACTTTTATGTTTGGACAGGCGTTCATATTTTCCCAACCAAATCCTAATCGGTCTAAACAGTGCCCGGGATTAGTTTGGGGAAGAGTGCGAGTATTAAGGAGGCCAATAGTTGTTACCTCTGGAGCCTTGTCCTTCGTTAGACGTGAGGCCGATGAGGTTGGAGCGCTGGGTCTGCACCCGGGGAATGAACTGACGGTACGGGTTACGACCTGCTGCAGTCAGGCCGGGCGATTCTGGGTTATAGCCCTCTGGATCATAGTTATCTAATGTGTAAAAATTAACAGACAAGATTAGATGGAATATGAAACATTTTTAAAAACAGCCGTAAATGTGAAAAAAGACAAAATTAAGATAAACTGAAACTACAGACTGAAACCAAACAGTCGTGTATAAATAAATAATTACTGCCCGACATGCAGTGACTCATCTAGCGCACAGCAATCTAGTACAGAATGTGATGAGTTTAAATGTGTCAGTGACAGCAGCCTGTGACAGTCTAGGATAAATGAATACATCTGAGTACTAATTAAAATAAATATGTAATATTGAGTATAAATATATACAAACGCAGAAATTAAGAAAATAAATGAAATTACAATTTATACTAAAAGAAAACAAAACAATATCATATGATAATAAAACAAGATGAAGCACCATAAGATGATCATTCTCATACCGAGCCACAGTTTACTGTAGCAAAAATGCAAAATTTAACAAAAGGGGACCGTTCATGACAGCTATAATTTTGGCAATCTGAGGTTAATTCAATTTAAAAACCTATGTTTGTAATTAAATAAAGATAGACCCACTCCATTTTGAACCAAGCCTTTGCTCTTCTGTTTAACTGGAATTATTCATGAGCTGAATTATTGGAAAAGCACTCAACACAATAAGATGTGGCAGAGTTCATGTTAATTGCTCTACTTTGTCTTGGGTTAATAAACAGTGCTACCCTCTGGTCAACAGCTGTTACTGCAGCCTGAAGAAACACAAGTGCCCATGGATTATGAACTATAATTAAATACAAACGAAAATAGGAGAGCAGGAAATGGAGCAGAAAAAAAAACAAAAAAACAACGAAGACAATTTCCAAATCTGAATAGAAAAAGCATCGCTGCTTACATTCAGACTGGACATATTGGGGACGAAGAGACACAGATGAGGACGAGGAGGGAGGAGGTGGAGGAGGAGGAGGAAGAGTAGGTGGCAGCCCCACACCGGGCGGTCCGATAGGAGGAGAAGAAGTGATTGCTGTTTGGTGGTTGGGGGTATCAATCCCACTGGTTGCTATCAGTGGGGGTCCTGAGGGAGACACAAGCCCAAGCTAATGTCTCAGGTATATCACAGGTATGAAGGTGAAGTCTTTGGTATGTGCAACTAACACATCTTTCATGCCACACCGGTTGCTTTAATAAGACAGTTAAGGTGGCAGGAAGTGAGTACAACTGTTCAATGCAATGTTTCAACTTTACGATAAAAAAATACATTCTGCACCTGATTTACAGCAAACAAGAAAACAAACTTCAAGGCAATGGGCAGAGAGCAGCCTAGGTATAAATAAAAAAAATAAAAAAACATTCTCTAGTGTGAAGTCTCCGTTGTAGTCTCTACAAATAATACTAAGAAAGTATTGTATACAGCAAAGTTGGATTTCCAGTAGGAAAACCTTTATGTACAAGAAAGAAAGAAAGAAACAATGGTATAAGCTATATTATATTAATATAGATAGATAGATAGATAGATAGATAGATAGATACAATGCAGTGTCACATAAAATTAGGGGCTACACTCGTAGAAGAGATTTCTGATGAGTCAAAATTTGGTCTGTAAAACACTCAAAGCAGTTATGACATACAACACAAAATATAATCAAAATGTTCACTTAATTGGTGGTGGAAGCCAGAAAAAGGTTAGTCACTTAAATAAAAAGAGTGTACATTACCAGAGATGGAGGACATCTCATGATGCAAACAAGTGCTTTGGAGAATAACTAGCTGCAGTGGTTTGTAGAAATCAAAAGTCACCAGTTGCTGTCACAATTCTACGGTTTCTAAAAGTTGACATTTATGCACCAGTGTGGCGGTACTACTTACCAGTCATGGGGAAGACGCCTGGTGGTGGTGGCTGGCCATAAGGTGGCATCGCAGGCATCCTGAGAGGAGGAGGTGGCTCAGTGATCGGGGGCATAGGCAGGCCAGCGGGGGGCATAACAGGCGGGGGAGGGAACGGAATCATGTTCGGTAGATTGACATCATCAACGATGAGGGGGTCGTTGCCGTGGTCGAATGGACAAAGGTCACCACGGACACAAAATCCCTTTTCTGTGTGAGGGGGGGGGGACGGGACAAACGTCAAAAATTAGAATAAAAAATAAAAATAACTTTTTATGATTTCTGTACCCGATATCAAATGATGCACGCCCCGGTACTGGTCCGTGGCCCGGTGGTTGGGGACCCCTGGTCTAGGCAACACCTACAAATCTTCCAAGAACTTTTTCCTCAGATACTATTGCTTATCCATTTGTGACCTACAGTAACCTTTCTAAGGGGGTTGGGCACCTGGAAGTCAAATTCATTTCACAAAAGTTTGACTGAAAGGAAAATAAAAACAAATAGAAAAGCAATGAGAATGAAAAAACAAGATGAAAGCTTGTTCAAATTTAAAGCAGCTACGACATACAGCGCGTGCATTTACCCCACAGTCTCGTTAACAAACTGGATCCCTAATGGCTGTGTGAACACTGTGCTTCAGGGACAGTGGGTAAGTTTAAACCCTCTTGTGTCTCTGGGGAGAGCTAGGTTTGAGCCTGCTTGCCTTTCCCTGGGGAGAAGCGAGGGAGTGCTAAACAGTGGTCATTAGTGATGAGACTAAACAAGGCAATAAATAACCCTAAGGGGACGAAAATGGTAGAGTTTACACAGCAAACTTTACAATGACCATGTCGTTTTCTGGAGAAACAGTTCTAAAACTTCAATAGGCTTCGAGATGGAGGAAGAAATCTTGAAAAGACACGAGCAAAGGAAAACAAACAACAGAAGAATCAATAGAAAGCATGGTTCCTACCATCGTAATCCCTGCAGCGCTGTTTGAGTGAAATGGTTTTGTTGCTGAATGGCTTGCCGACACCATCTTGCCTCTGGGTGCCAAAGTAGCCAGACCAGCTGTCTGTAGTGCTATCGGGCAGGTGAGCCGGTGTTACTACGGGAACACCTCCAGCTCCTGAGACTCCTGCGGACGACGAGGAAGAAAAGGGGTGCGGAGGTGTGGGCAGGGGTAGGAGAGGCGACGGGTGCTGCTGCTGGGAGCCGGATGTGTTGGAAGAGTTGTAGCAGTCTGTATCCTTCCTTTCCAACTCAAACTTTGACTTGAAGTCTGTTAAAAGACGAGCAGAAATACGGAGGTATTATAGCACAAAATGTAAACCCTGTAAAATAAAAAAACGGCTACTTCTCTCATCATGCCAAACACAGACGTAGATTACCGTAACCTTGTGGGTGATAAGGCCAATTCCAGGCCGTATTGTTGAATCCCCACTGATGTGATTGCAAAGCTGTCCACATTGTTCCTGATCAATAAAAACTCCCAGCAACACTAACTATCAATCCAACAGACAACAATACAAACGGCTACATCCAGTCTCCAGCAGCAGTGACCTGTGCGTCACTAATGCAGAGTTTGACTGTGCTGACAGGAGCTTTAGGAACTTCTACACTCCTGGGTCTGGTCCCCTCCCGGTGCTGTTGTTATTGGTTGATGGGGGAAGTTTCTCACCTCTGCGTTCTCTGTCCCTGCTCTTTCCTCGGCTGCCACTCCTGCTCCGGCTTCGGCTTCGGCTGTAGCTCCTCCCACGGGGACTGCCCCGGCGACGCTCGTGACGCTCCCGCTCGCGGTGGGAGTCGCTGACGTTTTTCCCGTGTCGATCGAAGTCACGACGCTTGCGCTCGTCTCGCCTCCTGTCATCGCGGCTCCTGTGTGGTTGATAAGTTAGAGGGAATATATATATATATATATGAAATTTAAACCAGCTATGGCAAATGTAGGTCTTAATAACTGTATCAAAATCAATTCTAGTGGCCTTTATTTAACAGTACTGAAGAGAGAACCAGGCCTCGAGTTGGGACAAGATGTTGTTATAGAGCGGCTTTTATTGTTCTTGTTTAAAAAGGATATTTAATAATATCCAAGTAAAAAGATTCTCCTCTTTCTAATCTGCTCCAAAGCACTGTGTTAATTTGCTGTTGCTGCAGCCTGCGGTTAATGAAAACTCAACACGTTTCCTTATGCATTTTACATAAAAAACTATTGCAACATTTCTTGGGCCAGTAGATAAAGGCTGTTGGTGTTCTAAATATACAGGAAGTGTGGAGTACTAATAACTTTACACAGAGTAAGCATAAATAAATTGATCAGAATGAATACATAACATTATTTCATAAAGACAGAAGTGGTGAGTATGGCATGATGATGTTTAATTGATTTAATGCTGCAGAATTTAAATCATGCATTAAAGCCCATTAAACACTTTAACTGTTGTTTAGAATGACAGTTATTGTATTGGCCTCTCTGTTATTGACAAGGTGTGTTATAGACGAGGGACGAGCTACTGGACACCAGAGTCTTCATCAAGCTTGAAGCAGGCCTCATGGGATTTCAAACTAACCGTAACCATGCAAACATAAGCTCTCTGCACAACTACACAATGCTATTGGAAATGTCAGCAGGAGACAGGGACTGGAGTTCAGGTGCTATACGTGTCACGTGTCAGAATAGAGGTGAAACGGATCCCTGAAGCCAGAGCCATACCTGGACTCGTTGAAGTCAGAGCGGTTTCTGAGAGGACTTCTCCTCCGCCTGTTTTCTCTGTCCTCCTCTGGATTTTCAGCCTTGAGGGAAAAAAAAAAAAGAAAAAAAAAGAAAGTTGCTTGTCTGTTTATATTAATAATAATATAAATATGTTGTTTAACTCTTCAGTATTGTTTTTTTTTTTTTTTTTTTTTATAAAACAGATTTATTCATACAAATCTTCTTCTGAATCTGGCGAGAATAGTTTTGAGTCAAAATAACTAAAAAAGTGTGGTGCCCTTTTAATACACAATGAGTCGTTTATCAAACCATTTGATCCAAAGCCCCATATAGAAACAGAATCACCATTTTTTTGTTATGCTCTCCCTACTTATCTACGGACACTCGTTAAAGATGCTTTATTCTGTGACACGACTTTTCCACACGAGTCGTTTCTCAATAAGTCTTCTTACCTCAACAACATCAGATTTGACTGCAGGTGGTTTGACCTCTTCTTTAGGAACTTCCTTGGCAGCAGGGTTTCCCAGGTAGTTCTTTGTTGTCAGACATTCAAAAAGTTTATCGACAAATCCTGTCGTCTCTGCAAAGTCAACATGAATCATAGATTTAATCTTTTACTGAATTATGCGTTTTGCACATTCCCCCTGAAAGAGCCAATTGGCCCTCAGGCATTAAATGTCCTGACATTCTTCCTGATTCACACTGCACTAAATGATTATCCACTCTTGGCTGCACTAAATATATCCTATCCTAAGTCTAATAAACACCAAATGAATGACCAGCAGAGAAACAGCACAGAGATTAAACAGGGAAAAGCTGCTTGCTAAAAAAACAACATATTAAAAAAGGACATAAAAGAGAGAAAATGCACATGACAATAAAATTGAAGGTACTTTAAAAAGAAGGTAATTCAAACCATTTATTTGAGTGCATTATTTAAGTATATTATTCCAAAGACAACGAGCTGCGAAAATAAAGTTCTGAAAGGCTTTAGACTACACAACTTAAGTTGTGGCTTTGCACTTTGCTTTTGTGCAAAAATAGGTAGTGTCTGGGAATTTTAACTTAAATGAGCAGCTGTTTTGAAACAAGAAAAAAGATATAGTTTTAAATCCTGAAATCTCAATAAAGTAATTGCTGAGACATGTGAATAAAATGATGTGATTGTGTCTGTACTGTGCAATTAAAAGTAAAGTGATTCAATCATTTCTACCATTCAACAAAAGAGCACAACTCTACTCAAGCTAAATGAGATGATGCTTCATGTAATACAGGCTGGAGACAATAGATTTCTTATGCAACACATCCTCTGGTGGCCATATTGGGGATCTGCAAGTAGTAGATGGCAATGTTGTACAGCAGATTGCATCCATTACATAAAATAGCCTAACCTAAATTAAATCAATTCAGGTTCTTAGCTGAATTATGTAAATCTCTGCTGGAAGAAAACCTTCTGCACAACTTTCAAGAGTTAGGATCAGTATAAAAACTGCATGTTGCATTCACTCACACTGGCAGAGAAGCTTTTTGTGGCATTCATACCTTTTTGTAGAAAGACATCAAGCTGATCAGCACAAAGTGCTTTCAGATCTTTCTCCTGTTTGTCCTTCTTCACAAGAGCCACCACGTAGTTGGCTAATGCAGAGGGGTCGGCATCGCATCTGTAGGTTAAAATATATACTTTTAAAAATGTATTTCAGCTACCCAGTATCAATACAACACAAAAGTACATTATTAATGAAATAGGGGAGACAAAAGAAGGAAACAAAACTGAGAAAGAAAAATTTATTAGAATTCATAATTAGACAAACTGCAATTTTCTGTGTCAGTGAGGTGTGCGTCCACAGGTGCCCAACGATCCATACATGCAGAAATTTGCAAAACAAACCTAAAAAATTGTCAGTACCAAGTAAGACCCTAACAATACCTGCAGGGCAAAACATCAGACACTTCAGAAAATAGCATCCAAACTTTTAAACCAAATGACCTACCATATATTCCATTTTACCACATATTTACATGCCAACAGACCATGCGAAAAGGCACTCATAACTCCAAGCTAATATATAACTAACTACTTAACTAGATGGCTGATGTATTAGCTAAAACTATAAACTCTCAAAACTACCTTAACTTCCATTTGACCTTAAAGAACCAAGAAGTGTTCGAGATTAGTGTGCCTAAAACCAAGCTAATGTCAGTGAGAATTATTTTCGTAAAGTTGATAGAAGTGCTTTGAGAGCATGCCTTCATATGTGAGACAGCAGGCGACTGTTAACTAAACAGTGTTTGTGTGCAGAACACCATCAAATCCTCCCTTTTAAACCACTTTGTTAAACATGTAAATCCATCAATTTATTTATGTGCATTCTTTGACAACATTTGTGTCCTCTCGTAATTACAATGTAATTTTATAATTTAACATTTGAAAGAGAGGCAGAATGATTAAGAGTATGTGTAACTATGGTAACTCTTAAGAGCAAACAATTCTTATTTATTTAGAAAATAATCTATAACTCAGCAACGTAACGCTGGATGTGGTCCAACAGATTCAGCACTTATTTCAATAACAAGTAACGTTAGCAGCACACAAGTTAGTATCTGGTGCAGCTTGATAGCCTGCTACAGAGTTGTGATAAAGTCACATTATCGTCGGCCAACTACGTGCCTATCTACCCTAAAATAAAAGTGCAGCAAATGCTATACATCGTGCACAATTTCAATTTATTTAGCGTTGAAAAGTCCTACAGTCTCTCTTTGCAATGAAAAGCCAGCTAGCGGCAATGGTGGTTTGCTAACTCGTGCAAGAATATGCCATCAGATTCTAGCAAAGCCTCCCATTGATGCCCGGCTAACCCAGTGGCTAGCTAGCTAACGTAGCTATGTAGCATGCAAGCTAAATGTCATTTCAATTCAACACTCACATTGGCTCCAGGAGTTTTGCCAGCCATGACTTCAAGGCTTCAACATTCTCTATGATCATCGTGAGAAAGACTATAATACTGTCTATAAAATGAAAGTGCGTTTCGATAACCCTGTTTTCATCGTCTATAAATTTATAAGCTTTAAGGCCTTCTTCTGTCTCTCTTCACTGGCAGGTCGGACAAAGTGTTTTACGGCATGGCAACACAAGTTGAGTTGTCGTAACGCAGGCCAGATGACGGACGTTATCATTATATCGTGTCATTATTCAACTGCGATTCATTAAATGCATATCAGTGGATCTACTGTTGTGTGTTTAAATATGTAAGATTAATCGAATAATTTCTACATTAATAAAAATCCTAGTTCGCTAGATAGCTAACGATACGACTCATCAAAACTTCTTCGAACTGCATTTCCCAGAAAACCATGCGAGAAGCTGATTGTGGGTGTCATCAGCCAGGCACCGGTGGCGTGGGTTTCCCTTGTCAAACTGGAAACTATTTCTACTGTCTTTTCTGTCTAAAGTAGTTAGTTAATTGCTCGCAATTTGGGACAAAATGGCGGTATGTCCAATGCTAAATGTGTCTACAGTTTGGAATGGTTAATGCTTGTTTATAGGCAGTGGCTACGTTTTGTGTCAGTAACTTACTGTAGCTATTAGCTAAGTTAGCTAACATAAGCTAGTTGACGAGCCAACTGCAGAAATCGACTTGAAAGAAATCCGACTCAGCTGTAACAGAGATTACAGCTGTTTTCTTATTAAACACGTCTTGAACAGTTTTTCTATTATTTTCTATTCTGATCTATTACATTATCGGTTACTTAATAGTTTCCTTAAAGTGTATTTTTTTTGTAAATAATCTGTATTCAGTTCTCTTGCAGTGATTACTGTACTGGTTTTTCTCTAATGCACTATCATCCTGCTCGTCATTGGATTTTAGGAGCGGAAGGGAAGAGCAAAGTTGGACTTTTTGAGAAAGATTGAGACGGAGATCCAGGAGAAATGGGAGAAGGACAAGGCATTTGAGCATGATGCACCGACAACAGTTGGGGAAAGCACAAAGTGAGTATCCGCTGTCATGAGGAAGGACCACATCTTCTATTCCCAAAGAGTGTTGCTGTCTTTTACATACTTGACCCAGGTATAATTAGATATGAAAACGATATGTGAAGAAAGAAATCCACATAGACTGCCGTGCTCAGGAATGTCAGAGCAGTTATAGCAGGTAACTTCCTTCAAGGATGTCTTCCTGATGCAACTATGAGCACCAAGTGTTCTTTATATGTATTGTAGTAGGTATGTAATGTCTGTTATTACTGTTGGGGAAAAAAAAAATCCATGCAAGTTTGGGTGAAGCTCTTGTGTGCTGCAGTTAATATACCAAGGATGAGCCTTTTGAAACTAATACCTGCCCAGTGTTATTTCCCAGTTGGACTGCATTTATATAGTACTTTTCCAATCTTTGCGATCACTCAAAGCACTATACAACACGTCAGCATTCACCCAATCACAAACATTCATCATTCACACACATTCATACAGAGTCAGAGGCTACCGTACAAGGTGCCACATGCTCATCAGTGATAACCATTCACACACATTCACACCGTGAATGCCATCGGGAGTTCAGTATCTTGCTCAAGTACACTTTAACAAGCAGAGGCCAGGGGTCGTACCACCGACCCTCCGACTGATGGACGACCACGCCACCTCTTGCCCCAAGATACCAGATATAAATCCTTTTGGTCTCAAATACATATGTTGATTTTATTTTTTTCCATTCCAGCAAAACCAAGTACTTTGTCACCTTCCCCTACCCCTACATGAATGGCCGATTGCACCTTGGTCACACGTTCAGCTTGTCAAAGTGTGAGGTAAGTTTGCATACAAAAGATGAAGACTGAGAAATTAACTTCCTCAATGTGCAACCATGACAGATACTTGAGATGCAAATATATTTAACTTATGATCACTGGCCTCTGTCTCACTGCTGTTCTACTTTTTTTTTTTTCTTCTTGTAGTTTGCTGTTGGTTACCAGTCTCTGAAAGGGAAGAAATGCCTCTTCCCATTCGGGCTGCACTGCACAGGAATGCCAATAAAAGTAAGTGTTGTTTCTTTTTTTCAGTCCATCACATAAGTCCTGTCTGTAGTTGCAATGACCTACAGATGTAGAGTTCATTTTAACTTCACATCACACCTTTCATTCAGCAAACACAAAATGTAATTCATCCATGCCTTCAATCCCCTCGCACACACACTGCCTTTTTTTTCTTTCCGGTATTCATACATCCATATTGTATCCACCAGGCCTGTGCAGACAAGCTGAAGAGAGAAATGGAGCTGTATGGAAACCCTCCACAGTTTCCAGATGAAGAGGAAGAGGAGAAAGAGAAGCCAGAGGCATCTGACGAAATCATCATCAAGGACAAAGCAAAGGGCAAGAAGGTCAGGATCCGAGGGACCAGATTGATGACATTTTTCACATAAAAAAAAAAAAAAAAGAAAATACAGAATTTAGTAAATGGTTTTGTCACCAACGATCAGGGCTCATTATTCCAGGTTTCCCATTGGTTCAGCATTCACAAACAGTGTTTACATTTGCATTATTTTTCATCTTTTTTTAATTTTTTTATTCCTCTGTTAGAGTAAAGCAGTGGCCAAATCCGGATCCGCCACTTTCCAGTGGGACATTATGAGGTCGTTGGGCCTTGAAGACCATGAGATTACCCAGTTTGCCAATGCTGAACACTGGCTGGAGTACTTCCCTCCTCTGGCTATCAAAGATCTCAAACTGATGGGAGTCAAGGTGACTGATTGTAATAATTTAACTCTGGCAAACATCTGTCTTTGTTTAATTTCTGTGGCTGTTATACTTTAAATATGCTTTTAAGTTACATCATTTTTTAAAGAGTGAAATACAATTTACTGATGAACCTTCTTGCAAAATCAAGGGGCTAAATTATCTGAACATATGTGTTAAGAGGTGCACACTAGATTCACATGCCCATAGGCATCTTAGTCACTATAATTCATTGGCCCTGAGCATAATTAAATTACGTTATTTATTTTAGTCGATTGTGCTTAAATCCTCGTTGCTTCACAGGTGGACTGGAGGCGTTCGTTCATCACCACCGACGTGAACCCCTTTTATGACTCCTTCGTCAGGTGGCAGTTCATCACCCTGAAGGAGAGAAAAAAGATCAAGTTTGGTAAAAGGTGAGATTGTTAAGAGCGGTGTTTCTCAAAGTTTTTCCGACTAAGGAAAATAAAAACTCACGGACCACCTAACTCCGCAAATATCCGCCAAAACAAGAGGCCTCCTACTTCAACAGTATATTACAAATATACGGCCACTCCGATGGCTTTGTCTCTATTCTGCTTCAATCTGTATTTGCTGGTGTTTAGCCCATTTTAAAAACAACATTTTCACTGCGGTCAAAAAACAGTTGGCTTCATTGCTGAAGTCCGACAACAAAGAAAAACAGCCGATCTAAATAATAATGCTTGAGTTATGCTTGAATTTACCTAAGAGTTGATTTAATATTTGAAAGAATACATCTATGCTACTCTCTACTAGGCTTATAGACAATTTTGAAAAACAGTGTATTTTAATTTTAAATGAAAAACACAATAGTTTACTGAATCTACTTGCAGACCACAGAAAGTCTGGATAAGAGATTTTCTATGTAGCTGATTAACTTGTTCTACAGCACTGTCCTTGCAGTAATATAAAGAAAAGTAATGAAAATATGAAGTGCCCCACATTATGTGATATGATAATGTCTTACACTTTATCTTTGTTGCTATCTGGATCAGTTGAACTGTCTTGCCTGAAACAATGTCATGATGAATGTCATTTGTTTCCGTGGGGTAAAAGCAAAGAGAATAATTAAAATGAAGACATTGGTAGATAACTGATATTAAAGTTTGCTTCTTATTCTCAGGCAGTTAATGTGCTTATGGCATTGGGTGTTTTTTCAGTAATACATTGTGACTGTTCCCGACTCCTCTGCAGGTATACCATCTACTCCCCCAAGGACGGACAGCCATGCATGGACCATGACAGGCAGACAGGAGAGGTAAACTTACTTGGCTCATTAAAATAAAATAAACAAATTGTAATATGACTATATGATCGATTGAGTCCTACAGCAAACCTTAAAATGAACTGTGTTGTCACAATTTTGCCATGATTGTTCTTTAATGTACTGCAAAACCACACTACCTCACATCCTGAACACAGTGGGATCTCTGGGGATTTTATTTGACTTACCATTTTTGCCTACTCTTGCAGTTTACTGGGGATGTAGACAATTCCACATATTGAATTGATCAAATGTTTGTTTTACTGATGTTGGCACAAAAGCAAAAACAGCCAAATCTTTTAAAATGGTCTCTTAATTTGAACTAAGACGATTTGAGAGCTTTAAGTTGTCCCCCCCCCCCCCCAACTAACATTGTTCTTTACCTGCAGGGAGTTGGACCTCAGGAGTACACTCTCATCAAGATGAAAATGGTTGAACCGTACACGGCAAAATTCAAGTCCAAAGTCTTTTATAGCAGGTAACAAACACTGAACTGCCAACATTTTTTTTTTTTTTTTAAAGAATGATACTACACCACTGACTGTTTTACAATTCCAATCTTGATGAACACCATACTGCTAACTCTTAATTTGAGAAGGAAGTAAAATGCTAATGCTGTCATCCCCACAGCGCCATGAAAGGCAAAAACATCTTCCTGGTGGCTGCCACTCTGAGACCAGAGACCATGTTCGGTCAGACCAACTGCTGGGTGAGACCCGACATGAAGTATGTTGCCTTCGAGACAGCCAGCGGAGACATCTTCATCAGCACCAGTAGATCTGCCAGGAACATGTCTTACCAGGGCTTCACCAAAGAGAATGGAGTAGTACCAGTGGCCATGGAAATACTGGGACAGGTACTAACTTTGTGTGCAAATAAATTCAAATTCATATCGGGCTTTGAAGACTTTTAATGTAAAAGGAAAATTAGCGGTGTAAAGACAGTTCGAGGGAAGAAGGGACAAAACAGCCTTCTACATGTGTTCTTTTTTTAAATGTGTTACTTCTGCTATACCTGTTCCTTTTACCCAGGGATAATTAAATCAGCTTTTCCAAACAAGATCAAGTAGGGTGCTCATGTGTTTACAGTGTAAATCAAATCAGGCTCTGCATCATTTTTTGTCTCTTTCTAGGATGTCCTTGGCTGTGCCCTCAGTGCTCCTCTGACCTCCTATAAGATCATCTATGCTCTGCCCATGCTCACCATCAAGGAGGACAAAGGTACGAGTCAAAGTTTAGGAAAAGTGCCGGAGATAAATTTATTCAGAGTGGTTGCGTTGATTTATTTATTTTCTTTAAATGTTTTTTTTCCAGGCAGAAATTTGTCACATTGGTTAAAGCGTTGTTGTTTTTTGCCAGCGTCGCTCACAGCCATCTTACTCTCTTCTTTTTAAGTGCCAACTTGAACTTGAGTAAAATGTATCTGACAGTTGGTGAATAGTTCAACAGAAGCTGCTTGAAATGTGTCGATGTGTTTTATATTCGTGTGTTTCAAATAAAGATAATTTATTCCGGCTCTTATTGTTTTAGGTATTACTCTCTGCAGAAAATCTGCATTTAGCTTCATCCCTTATTCCTCCTTGACTTTAGACATTCTTGGAGAGGTTTATGCAAAAGTACTGAGGAATCTCCAAATAGCAGGCCAAGGTCACCATAAGAATTTATAAAGTACTGTGATGTCAAAGGATGGAAGTAATGGCTGCTTTTTCGACCTGCGGGAGAAACATTTGTAAACGTAAAAAATGGATCTAATTGCACCCTGAGTGCCTTTTTGTTCTTTTAGAAGTCATCTATTTTCTGGCCTGTGGTGCTCGAGGGCTGTCGTTTGTCTGTGTTTTTCCCACGTGTCCTGTTGATGATTTTGTAAATAGCCTTAATTTGTGGCTTGTGGAGAACAATGAGCGAGGGCGAATCTGAGACGACCTGTGACATTTATCAGTTTCCAGATCATGCTCATTTGTTCTTCCCCTCTTCACAGTCAGTTAGTTACTTCAGCATAGCTGCTCCGCAGTTGAAGGAATGTTGTGGCCACGGGCAATAGCATTGAATGTGTATGAATTTCATGTATGAAACATACTACCTCTGTGTGCGTAAATACATTTCATGTGTTGGCCTTTTGCCTTCTCTCTGTTTTTCTCAGGTACGGGGGTAGTTACCAGTGTGCCTTCTGATGCTCCTGATGACATCGCTGCTCTGAGAGACCTCAAGAAAAAACAGGTAAAGGTTACAAATCTTTAAAAATGATGCTGCCATCCAGAGAACCTTTAGACCTCAAATGAAGTGTGCTGCAGTGAAATACAGGAAACACCTGAAACTTTGGAGTGCAATTTTTGAAATTTAAAATATTGAAATGCTTTCAATGATTGTGCTTTTAAATGAGTGTGCTGTGTTATTTGCTTAATTTAAGTGACCATTTAAAGACGCAGCCATTGTTTACGCATGCACTACCTTTTGCATTTGAATAATATGGCTCCTAATCCTCCTTCCAACAGGCTCTACGGGAGAAGTATGGAATTGAGGACAAAATGGTGTTGCCTTTTGAGCCTGTAAGCTGATCCACTAAAGTCTGTTTGATTTCAGTCAATTTGCCTTGAACCCACCAATTCAAGTAAAACAGATGGGTGAGAACAAATACGGAACAAGTTGCTGAATGGAGACTTAATGTGTCTGTGTTCTTGTGTATGGGTGCGTGCACATGTCAGGTGCCCATCATAGACATACCAGGCTACGGGAACCTATCTGCTCCTCTGGTGTGTGATGAGCTGAAGATCCAGAGCCAGAATGACAAGGAGAAGCTTGCTGAGGCCAAGGAGAAAGTCTACCTCAAGGGATTTTACGAAGGGGTGAGTCGGCTTAGTGGTTAATAAGTTAAAAACAAGTGCATAGGTCAGCAAAATGCAACCCCTCTGTGGATGAAACTCTAGGTTTGAAGCTTGTGTGATTTATCTCCAAGGTTGATTCACACCTTAAGGCTAGACTAAATTAATAATTCACTGGCTATTGGCTTCGTGTTGCCCCTCAGACAGTTTGAGTCAACTATTGAAACCTGTGCAAGCTGAATTTGTACAACATGACACACACAGACACACACACACACAGACACAGAAGTGTCAAGCCCATTTTTTTCCTGTCATAACAGTATGACATTAGTCATGAAGACATTTTCAAACTCAGCTGCCTCCACTGTCGACAGCAAATTTGAAAGAAAAAAGAATTTAAAATTTAAGCACTGCAAGGGGCCTCTCAGCAGCACATCAAGCAGAACACATTGCAGATGTGTACACAGAGTACGTGTCATCCCACTGAGCAGTTTATGATAATTTGTGACTGTAGTGTGCACTGCAGGAGACATGACCCACTTCTTGTTGACTGAACTGTCAGAACTGTGAAAGTATTGCATCAGTAGGAATTAAATGTTTCTGTGAATGACTTCCTGTCTCAGATCATGCTGGTCGATGGCTACAAGGGGCAGAAGGTCCAGGATGTCAAAAAACCCATCCAGAAGCTGATGGTTGAGAGGGTAAGACATTTTTTCTTTTTTTTTTTCTAATACAAAAAAAAGAAAGTATATTTAAATGACATGTGGTACAACAACTTTAATTTCTGACGTTATCCTGGATTGGCGTTAACGAGTATCTTATAGTTCACTATGTGACAAGTAGGATAGATGTTTGATCTATATTTTAACTGTAATGATGTTGACACTGTACCAATGTATCACAGGGTGAGGCCATGATCTACATGGAGCCAGAAAAACAGGTCATGTCACGTTCAGCTGATGTGTGTGTGGTGGCTCTCTGTGACCAGTGGTGAGTGTCGGCAGAATTCTGCTCAAAAAAGTCTTTATACTATACAGCCTGATGTGTGTTTATTTGTAAATAAAACATATGTTATATGTGTCTTTCAGGTATTTGGACTATGGGGATGCAGAGTGGAAGCTGCAGGCCCATCAAGCCCTCAAGTCTTTGGAGACGTAAGACTCTGACGTACCAAATTCCCTTCCACCTTTCACATTTTGCTTTCTGCAGTGTTTGTCTGTGCTTGTTGAGGGCTCATGTGAAAGTCTAAACAATCTAATACGGAGTGTAGAAAATGGATTCAATTACTTTATTGCATGTGACTATAATACTGAAAACGCATTTTATCATGCCAAAGTTTGCATCATCATCTTGCTGTGATTTAATGATCTCTATTTTGCACTACACAGATTTTGCGAGGAGACCAGGAGAAACTTTGAGGCAACTTTGGCCTGGCTACAGGAGCATGCCTGCTCTCGTACCTACGGACTTGGTGAGCGTTTGCCTTTTTATGGTTTGTGTGTAAATGATGTATCAAGACTGCAGTACGATAAAAGTAATGTTTCTGGTTTTAAGATTAAATGTACCACCCTACCAAAGATGAACAGGATTATATATTATATTATATTATATTATATAGGACATATGTTTTAACTAGTGTATGACTGAGGTTTTTGGTCTGTAGATGGAGACAGAGGACTGATGATAAAGCACCTAGCAACAGTCTGCCTCTCTGTTCAGACGGGAATAAATGCAGATTGAGGGCCAGCTGGCATACTGTACATGCCAGTGCAGTACAGTCTAGGCCTGTTGTAGACTCCTGCTCTCCCCTCACATTTTCAGAATATGAAGTACAAAGTTTCACCAACAAGCCTACCTTATGTTACTGCATGTTGCAGGTTGTGTAGATTTATTTAGCTTCTTTCTCACTCGTGGAAGACTGTATAGAAGAACTATATGTAGATTCTGTATTTCTTGCAGATAAACCCTTGAGCCATAGACGGACTGTACCTCAGTCACAAAGTATATGCACTGTGTAAACAGCTCTTGATGTTTAGCAATTTTATTGTGTGCTATATTATGTATTATGTTTTATTTCTCTGAAGTTAAATTCAAATTAATGGAAAAAATGTGTGGGCAAGTCAAAGATAGGTGCATTCACTATCTATTTAAATTTTTTATTAACATTTCATATTGAATGTTGCTCAGATCTCAAGTTTATGTAGCTACTGCCTGTGAAAATGAATTACTACTCATCTTAAAGATGACCAATATTTCAGGAAAAGCGGTAAATCGCAGAGTGACGACAATAAGTTGCCGGTGTCTGTCAAAGCAGCAGGTTAGCCACTTGTGGGCTGGTTGAGTTTATTTGACAATAAAATATGTACAT
>CALSBV010011010.1:4194548-4205480 GCA_943590825.1 Bovichtus diacanthus
CCCTCAAATCAACAAAAACATTGTGTGTTTGTCGGGCCTCCATTTCCCCAGCCTGGAGTGTGTGTGTCCCTGGTCAACCCACAGCCGTGCAATGGCCAGTTTTCTACAAAGGTTGACATCCGACAGGGGGACAGCGGAGACAGCATCATCCGTAGGCTAGCCAAGGTCAACAGACTCATTAAAGGTTAGTAAGATAAATGATTATACGGCACAAACTCATAAACTATGGTTAGTATCCTGAAATAGGCCTGTTAATTAACATACATTAATGTTATAATGAAGAGGATGAAAACCCCATTGGGTCAAAGTTTATAAGGGTATGCACAGATTATTCATCTTTTTGTGGGAAAAATTACATCACACATCCTGGTGGCATATATTATGTAATTGATGTCGAACACCCAAATGTGGCCTGGGGCTATTGTCCCATAGTGTCCCTCAAATCCTTTTCCATTGTTTCCCATCTGCCATCAGCGTGTAAAACAACTAAGGAAGGCCAGAAAAACAACAACTACCATCTTTTTGTGTCACGTTGATTTGAGATGGTTTGTTTTTCTTTCTGTGCTGTTGATGTAAACTGTCTGATGCAGTGAAAGTGAAATCTTTCCTTTTTATGCCTCCGTGCCGTCGACAGCCGAGGCCGGAGGCATAATGTTTTCGGTTTATCCGTCCTTCCGTCTGTACATCCGAACACAATATCTCAGGAATGCCTGGAGGAAATTTCATTACATCTGGCATGAACATCCACTTGGACTCGAGGGGGAACTGATTAGAATTTCAAGGTCACTGTGACCTCACAAAACACGTTTTATGGCCATAACTCAAGAATGAATACGCTAATCATAACAATTCCAGTCTAATGGGATAACCTGAGGAAGTGATGACATTTTGGACAGACATGGATGTAACCAGCAACTTGACTTGTAGGCGAGGCGGTAATTCTAGTTTACCGATTGGTCAGCTCAAATAGTGGTTGACGTCATATTTAGAGCTGGGCAGCATGTCCTGACATTTAGATCAGAATGTTGAAGGATGTAACAATATGTATTATGCTATAAACGGTAGTTTTTTTCATTTAATTGAAATAGCATGTGATTTGAATATAAGATGAGGGATAATTGCAGTTAAAGTTATGATCAATTAACTGTTAGCTACTTGCATACGGTGAATCCAATGTTTTAACCAGTGTCTTAAAGCCATCTCTCTGAGCAATTTCGACAGTCCCCAGGTCTTAACATGATGCAGTTATGGTGTGATATTTCCATCTCCATTTTGACTTTAACCATCATATCTAAAACCAACTTTCCCTGCTTACCTTCAACATTCTCTGCACTCTTTCCTCACCATCATTTCATCCCTCCCATGTGTCCAGATCTGTCCAGAGTCAAGTTGATGAGGTACGAGGACCCTGTGCTGGGGCCTCGCCGAGTGCCCGTCCTGGGACACGAGGAACAGGGCAAACTGCCCGTCTCCAACAAATCTGTGTTCAACATCAATCTGGAGGAGAAGAGGGTCACTCTGGCCGACAATGGCCTCACTGTGGACATCGGGGACTCTCTGGTTTATCTGGTTAATTAGTCACGTTCATTCTCTCACACACACACATACACAGGCACATGTGGGCAAATTCAGCAGTGAATTATTTGTAAAAGGTTAAACTGTATCATGAAATGTTGCAACAAAATGGGTACGCCATGTAACACTGACTCAAACATGCAGCTTATGCATGTTTTATAATTAATGTTTCTGTTCTGCACCATTTGCTACATGCATATGGAGTTAGATTTCACAAATGCAAAGGTTCTGATTGTTTTGCACCTTTTCACTGCTAAATGCGACCTATGGAAATATCTTTAAACTAATGGGACCTTTTTAAAATGGTTTCTTCTATCCTCATTTTAACAAAAACACATACTGTTGCAATACGTTCAGATCTGGGTTTGGTCTGCGAAAAAAAGAGATGGTTCACGGTTTTCATAATCCTATCTAATTTATGAAATCCTCAGACTATTGGGTCTGTGGTACTTGAATTAGGTTATTTAATGGTGTGAAGAAAAACAAAACAATTTTCGAAAATATTCTAGACTTTCCCTTAAGGATTTGTTATGGGAGGATAACACCAGAATGTGTATTCTGTTCCGTCTTTTCATCGTCCGTTTAGGTTGAATCTTGTAATTTTTTTTTCTCTCTATGGGCCACTCTTATCCCCGTTTGATAGGACTTGCAATAAATGCTCAACTATCTTTATAATAAAGCTTTTAGATAAGGTTTATTTCTAAAGGTGGTGAACAAACATCCAACGCCATGTCCTACTTTGTCGCTGGCCAACCACTTATTTTATTTTATTACATTGTGAGGTTGCACCCGCACCGTCCTGAATGCCTGTTCTTTTCATATCGATGGTAATGTGTCTGCTGTGTTGTTTTATACATTGACGGTGAGGCATATCATTCCCTCATGTTTTGTCAACCTGTCAGACAGCGTTCCAATTTTCTAACGGTGGATGGTGCTTATCTCACTTGTGCTTTCCAGAGAAATAATAAAACATGAAATACTCAGCCTCCTTGTTTATTGTTTATCGCTGTTCTTATTTTTTCCGAAGTCAACTTGTTTCCCACAAGAATACAACCTGAGTGTCATGCTGTTGGTTTAAGCCATCGGATCTTTGCCCCTTGTGTTGATGATCTTGCAGTGTGAGCAGTCTTCTGATGAAGGCGATGTGCAAAAGGTGTAGCTGTGAGGGCGTAGAGAACATGTTGTATGACTTCAGCATGAAGACCTACAGGCAATGTGTATTGGTGACTTGGAGTGGGGATATGCAAAGGAGATGGAATGGCAAAAACTCCTTCAGTTCACTGAATAAATAAAATATTAGCAAAACTCGAGTCAAGATACTCGAGGAAAAGTTCAACATTTTGGGAGCTACACTTATTCACTTTGTTTCTGAAACTACTCACCTGTGCTTTAATGTTTTTGCTGTTGCCTCCAGCGGCTAACTTAGCTTAGCACAGTGACCGGAAACAGGGGGACTACTAACCTGACCCGGTCCAGCAGGTACCACAATCTACCTACAAGCATTTCTAAAGCATAATAATTAACAAGCTGTGTGTTGTTTTGTTTAATCCGGCAAAAAATCGAATTGTAAAAACAAAAAACGACCTTTTCTTTTTTCTTTTTTTTCGAGCGGGTGTCTCGCGGTGCTTCCGCTGCTTGGTTGCCTGGCAACTGGTCCCGGTCATGAAGCAATCCCGGGGCGTCCGGCAGGAAAACAAATGAGCGCGTTGAACTTTTCCTTTAACCGGCTGAGAGCTGAAACCAAATACTTTGAAACTGACATGGTTTATTAATAAACGGGATTCTTGTGTAGGAGCATAACTTGCAAGTAAGTGAATCCATCCAAACCTCGTGTGTTTGACAGGCTGGCACAAATGGCCAGTATAAATGGTTCATAGTTACAGTTTAAGTTACTATATATCTACCTTCTCTTTTTTTTTTTATTGTAGCACAAAAAAGACATATCTCTCAGTTTCACAACTGTTCGAGGCTTTGCCAGTGGTTCTCTGCTTCAAATGCTTTTTGGAAATATAATCAATAACCAACAATCACATGCAAATTAGCTACATTTTCAGAAAAGCATTCCTTTTTATTTCGAAAAATCCCATACAACTGTATTGTTTTATTATGCCACTTTCTGTGATGCATACTAAGAAGTAGTGTCACTCATACATTTCATCATCCTTAGAAGGAGAAGTGAAAAAGCATCCACTTTCTTATGACCGGTTTCCGCCCAAGACCCAGAGTGAACTGTCTGCCTCCAAATCTAAGATAGTTTCGCTACATGTCCTTCCGTCACGTAAAGCTCCCCCTCTTCTCCCTTTCTGTTAACCACACACACACACTACATCAGTTTACATTTAAAGGTCAATGTCAGAGAACAAGAAGTGCATGAATTGAGTCACTCCCCTCTGAATGAAAAATCTAAAACGCATCTTTCACTTCCCAGCTCTTCACTGCATGAGCCTGTGTTTCTGCTTCAAAGGTAAGTGAACAGTACGTCTTTCTAAATACGTCAGTTAAATGGAAACGATAAACGTCTCTGAATGTCACGGGTCGGACAAACTGTAAGAAATGTTTTAATGACTTTGAGCTTATCCATCATTTTGACATGAATGTGTTTGTCTTTACTTAGCTTTTACCATTTGTGCACATTTTTAGATGTTCATTGTATCTCTGCTATGCTCTAAGTAACCATGTAAGTAAATAATTACTTTTTTCAAGATTTCAGCCCTGCTGGTGTGTTTGTGTGAAGTACATTTCACATCTGATTATTCTATGCCAGATATTCATGTTCTTGCGCCCTGATGTGTATCTGCCTTCTCTGTATTAGCTGTATTAGCGGGGGGAGCAGTAAAGTCCCAGACAGAAGACAACTACAAGACTTATCTCTGTCACACAGCTTCTGGCCGAGCCATACGACTGCTCGTTTATCTGCTCCGACACACACCCTCTCACTGGGGAAGTGTCACTCCGCGAGCCCCTCCGCCTCCTCATTCCTGCTGACTCCCTGCTCACCCTCTCCGCTCTCTCCTCCTCGCCTCACCCCTCTCTGGATGCCAGAAGCTTCTAGTCATGGAGCAGACGACAGTTACACATCAGTAAGTGTATTTGGTTTGCTTTTTTGTCTCTACCAGCACACAGTGTTGTCACCACTGAACACAAAATACACAAATACAGCAAACTGCTCACTTGACTTATTCTGCTTTTTTTTTAATCCTTCTGTGATTCCTCTTAATCATTTTCTTCTTTTATGTCTATATTAAATGGTAATACACATTAAACAGGAACATTTATTAGGTCTATTCTTTCTACAAACTATAACTTTTAGCCTTCACTAAAATGTGCAAGTGTTGCTTTAAGGCCTTAATCACTTGCATACACGAATAAATGATGTATCACATGCTTCGGTAGGATAATATTAGTGGGATATTAGTGTAATTGTGGTACAGAGCTCCTAAAAGTACAGCTGAGTACGAAACATGCTGCTCTAGAAAATTGAAATTGGCTGAATTAAGGAGTCTTGTGATTAATTCATTACATTTCTGCTTACAGGAAAGCAAAAAAAAAAGAGTAATTTTGTCATTTGAGACTGGTTTAACATCAAGCCTGTAGTTTATTATCAGTTAGAGGCTTGACAAGCCGTGGTGAACTTATCAACCATCTATCTAAAGACAGATGCATAAAAAAAAATCTAATTTCAGACCAAGGCTGTCAGTTGACAAAACCTCAGCCTCAGCGCTTCGAGAGGAGGAAGTGAGGGGCTTCACCACAAGAACTGAAGACGACTCGGGGTCAAACAAAGTCTTTGCATTGACAGACCCAGTACTCACGCAGCCCGGCCTCGGCATCACCACGACAACCATAACCACCATCACACAGACGGGAGGAGGCTGGAGCACAGGCCTGTTTGACATCTGCGGAGACAAGACTACATGTAATATGAAAACGCAGAAACTGTATTCTCATACTCGCAGGGCTCGCACGCGCCAGAACTTTACGACTCTCTTATTCATCATCACATCACTCACGAACGCACATGTGTGCCACCCTGTGCCTGCAGGTGTTCTCGGGGCTCTGGTGCCGTGCTGTTTAGACCTGAGTTTAGCTCACCAGTATGGCGAGTGTCTTTGCATGCCTCTGCTACCAGGATCCACTTTTGCCATGCGAGTTGGGATCAGGGAGCGGTACAAGATACGGGTGAGTGTGTGTGCTCAAATGCGTGTTATCAACCCATTTAATATCAGTTGTAATCACTACCATTCTAATAGTTCAGACAGGGCAAAATGGGCAAACTGCTCCCACAGACACACACACACACACGTTGTGAAAGTGAAACTTTATGGTCCTAGTTTTAAACATATACAAGCAAAACAACTTGTTTCAGGTTTAGGAAATACAATTACTTGGTTAGGTTTTTGGAAAAGATCATGGTTTAGGGTTAAAATAAGTATGTTTGTTAACGTAGTGTGTTGAATTGTTGGGAAACAAACACCGCTCTCCTAGGGGAAAGTTGTGTGCTTATTGATCCATCCATACACCACAACATCCTGACATCCTCCTTTACTCTCGACACAATTACTGCTGCCACTATAGGTCTGCGTGGTCTTGTATTCGCTCGGTGATCTACCATGTGAATAGATGATAACAGCCTTCTGTATCTTCCAGCAGGACGCTCCTAACCCACATCTACGAGGCTGATAACGCTCATTCAATCAGATGATAACATCCAAAGTGGGAGGCAAAAGCATATTTGTCATTAGCGAGTACATTTGTTGTTAGAGCGTCCTTGAACACACCAACAGGTAGACTCACAAAATGGTTTTAATACTCCACAACAAATGGAAAATCAATAGCTGAGAGGAAAGTCAATCAAAAAAATATTCAATGAGATTACTGAATGCACTCATAGGTTCACTTCAAGTTGTGAGAGTGAATTCCTCTTTTCATGTCTATGTACCTCATGGTTCTGGACGTGTTCCTGCGGCGTTGTTGTGTCTGCACGTGTGCTTCTTCTGTTTGTCTCTGCATGTATGCGTGCGCCTGTCCGCGTGTTCATCCACAGGGCAGCGTGTGTGAGGACTGGACCACAGTGTGTTGCTGTTACTCTCTGGCTGTATGTCAGATGATAAGAGAGATGAAGCGGAGGATGAAGACGCAGACCTATCACGTGTCCACTGCCCTCGAATGCGCCTGAAGAAGCTCTCGACAGTAAATGAGGCCTGTCCTTTTACAATGCAAGAGAGACTGGTGAGGGCCAATGGAGATTACTGGTACTGTATGAATAGCGCGAAGAATCACTAAGGTTTGAATTGCCTCTGGGGATGCCCTGATCAAATCAAGCCTAATATTCAAAGAAGACTGAAAAGGATGAACTTTAATTCATAGCATAAACAGCAAAAAATAACATGAGCTGTAAAGTATCAATTACGTGTGTAGGGCTTAAAAGGCCTTAGAGGTTTTCAGATTGTAACTGAGACCTACCTTTGAACTGCTGTCGGACCTCTCCTTAGAGAGAATATTATGAATAAACTTGGTGAAAATATTCTGTTTTTCTTGCAAAAGATGTAGCTGAGGACTTCTTGTCCTCAGCTACATCTTGAGTTGGGTGAAGCAGGTGGCAAGACGCACGCTTGTTTGGTTTCTGGAGCTGTCAGTCTCAGCAAACAGCATTAAACATCTGGTACAACTCAGTCAGACGCCAGAAAAGTTCAAGAAACCACCCAACTTTCTTTATCATGAATATGTTGATATGAATGCAATGAATTATATCTTAACCCCAAAAAGGAATTATTCCAACTACTGGAACTGAAGTGGCTTTATTGGTTATCAGGATACAGCGACAATCAAAGTCATTAAACCCAGTTTAATACATATAGAATATTGTTGGACATTTTCATTCCTTGAGGCAAGGTAACATCATTGACATATTTCTATAAAAGGTCAGGTGACCCAAATCCACCCAAAAACATTTTCACATACTTATATCTAGGCATAAACCTGATTATATTATATATATTATTTATAATGTTTATATATATTATATTATATATATATATATATTATACCTGTGGCCACCCCAATGTAATGGTGTCCATGCTGCTCAAAAGAATGAAATTGTTAAAGGAGCCACGTGTATTTCCAAAAACAATGTCCCATGTGCTCTGGATATTCAATAGGGATCATTTCTTTGGCAGAAAGTGGTGCAAATGAAGTGAGAAAAAATGAATTGGGTGAACCGACCCTTTAATTTAGTCTCGTATTCCAAAGGTCACCAGACACCTCTCAGTCCCCTTCAGACATGAAGGCAAGATGAAGTGGGGAAACATAAAACTTTCAAGACCTCGAGCCACAAATTGTGAAATGGGAACATAACTCACTATTAGGGACAATATCTTCAAATCAGTCTAATAAAACTCACTTTCAGCGTCACATTTAAATCTAAATCCAAGTAAAGCCGGAGAAGAAAAAGCCACAGAAAAGCCTATTCAGCTCCGTTTGATATTAGCAGTCATTTGGTTTCCCAAGCAAAACTCAATGGCTTTGCGAGTTGTTTTATTGATCTCAGAGTGTGCCAGTCCATTCAGCATGCAGAACCACTTGTCTAATTACCCGGGAAACAGTCCGCAGCGTAGCTCTGATTACAGTCAACAGTTGAAGTGTAAAGGCCATTTCCATATTTCTGGAATTCTTTTATCTTTCTGTTCCTTAGTTCACCTCCGGCATTCAATCATATTATTAATCCAGTCCTGATTGCTCTAGTTCCCTGAACCTAAAATGCCAACCAGCGAGAACAGATGTGGAAAATGTTATTTCTACACAAAGCAGACGGATCCTCAAAGGGCAAATATGTAATTTGTTAACTCTTACGGATATGGTCCCCTACCTGCCAGCTGCTTCAAAATGAAATGGGGAAATAGAGAAAATGGGTTTGGTGGGGAGAGATGTGAATAATCAAATTATTTCAGATTATAGTCTTTGCGCCGTACAATCGAACACAGCGGTGTGCTTGCTATTTTGTTCTATAAAGGCTTTTGAGATTATAGCCATTTGCTTTGCATTATGGGGGATCCCACTTACTAGTTTATGTCACACTGTGGACATTTTGAATTCACACAAAGAACAGCCCCTGCTGTGTTACCCTGCACATCAAAGAAACTCCAGCGAACAAAGTAATATTGAACAATTCCCAGCTGATAAACGTGTTTAAAATAGTATTTTCATAGACTAAAATATAGCATGCTGGCACAGACCAGTAAACACTACCCAGTATGAGCTAAAACAGCAGTTGTTGTTCACAAGATTGTAATGTTCTGTTGCCTTTTTTTCAGTCCTCACTTGCCATGTTGAAGCAGAAATACATTTATGGAAGTTTCATGACAGCTGTGACATACTGTAAATTCTGGATGTGCACAGCGATAATAAAGTCTGCGATATCTTGCCGATGTCTGCATTAGGCTCCAGTGTTTCCTGAGTAGCACTGAATGGATAAATCTTCCTGCAGCTCCACTGCTCTTTGCCTACTGGGGGTTGTTAGTGAGCTGCTCTGCCTCGAGCAGAGCTGCCTTCAGGCACCACGGTAGCATCTTTCCCTTCCTGACCAAATGTTATTGCTTCAGCATCAATAGCTTTAAGGGTGTGTTTGATTTGCAAAGCAAATATATTTCCAATTTACCAACCCAATTTAAAAATGCCCTACATGCTCTTTCAAACTTTATATCTATATTTACATAGATTTTTTATTTTTTTTATTAAACTGCTCCTTCCAAAGTAGTGGCTGCCATTACAAGGGGCATTTAACTGTTCTCCCAAGCTCCCATAAAAGTTTGTTTTTCCCTGCGTAAGCAATACAGAATGCATGATGTATGGCCAGCATCCAAAGTAAGCACCATTTTTTATTTTATTTATTTTTTTACTTTTAAAGGGTCAGTTCATACAATTTTAAAAAAAAATGTTTTTATTTGGGGTAAACTGACCCTTTAATTATGTCACTTGTGTCATTCACTGCTATTTCATGGAACAAAACTCAAAATAACAAATGAACGAACGTTCACATCGTGTGCTTACGGTTCACACCTTGTACATTTACTGTATCACCACACACACTAACGCAGCCTGGCCTTACGTCATCTCTACCAGATTCACCTTCACCTCTGAGCCATGAGGGGGCAGTGTTGCCCCAGATCTGGACCCCCATGGTCTGTTTTCATATTCCCAGAGTTGTTCAGTCTTAAGTGCTGATCTGGGGTCAGAGTTGGGATTTCCACAGCAGTAGTAGAGGTCACGGTTTGGAACAGTGAAGCCCATACTTAGTCAGCAGCCGGACAGGGACCATAAAGCATCTCTGCAGATGCTCTTTCCTGCTTTTTCAGCACGGAGACGACTATCCCCTCAGACGCATCAGGTGTAGAGTACAGGTATCGACTGCGGCTCCTCGGGGAGCCGTGTTTGTGTGGGTGTGGAAATGTGTGTGATGTATGCAGATGTATCCGGGAAGGCTCTTCCCATGATTGTGCTCGTTGCGGACCGTTACTGGCACAGAGAAAGCGCCAGTAAACAGATAAAATACAAAACACAGCACAGGGGGAAACTAGATCACACCCTCCCGAGCTGCACACGTGACTGAATAACAACCAGCTGAAGGTGGAGTGTTTGTGCTTCCTCAAACTACACACTGACATTTCTGAAATGGATTTTTAATGCATTTCACTCCTGTCTGCCGTCCGTTCTCCGTCGTCTCTACCTTCCGCATGTATTTCCTCGCAATAGTCTTTTCATTCTTGCCTCCCCCCCACTCGGTAATTTCATGTCTTCTCCCCCATTCACTTTGTCCTCCTTTATTTATTTCTCTTCTTTCTGACTCCTCCTCGTGTGTGTGTGTGTGTTTGTGAGAGAGAGGTGTGTAGAGACCTGCTAAGCTGGAGCAGTCGTCCCCCTGGTAATACTTCTATCCAGGACAACAAGCGTCACCTGGGGTTTACATAACACACACTTCCTCACACTCTCTCTCTCTCTTCACATTACTTTCTTTTGGATACTCTTTTGTTTCATCCTTGCCCTTCCTCTCTCTCTCTCTCTCTCTCTCTCTCTCTCTCTCTCTCTCTCTCTCTGTCTCTGTCCTCTGTCTGTCTCTCTCTCTCTGTGTCTCTGTGTGTCTCTCTCTCTCTGTCTCTGTCTCTGTCCTCTGTCTGTCTCTCTCTCTCTGTGTCTCTCTCTCTGCATCTCTCTGTCTCTGTCCTCTGTCTGTCTCTCTCTCTCTCTCGCTCTCTCTCTCTCTCTCTCTCTCTCTGTCTCTCTGTCTCTGTCCTCTGTCTGTCTCTCTGTCTCTGTGTCTCTCTCTCTCTCTCTGTCTCTCTCTCTCTGTCTCTGTCCTCTGTC
>CALSBV010011010.1:4215081-4225265 GCA_943590825.1 Bovichtus diacanthus
AGAGAGAGAGAGAGAGAGAGAGAGAGAGAGAGAGAGAGAGAGAGAGACTGTGAGGGATTGTTTGCTATAATGAGAGAGATGGAGTGAGGTATGCAGCGGCAACTGGGATTCAATTACAGCACACTGTTTTGACTCCCACTCCCTGGGACACCAGCAAACACCAGTCTGTCAGTGGCAAAAGCAGGGCGGGAGCGGCACGTGTGTGTGTGTGTGTGTGTGTAGTCCGTTTGTGCATTTGTGTATGATGCAGTGCATTGTACCGTACTTGTGTGCGTTATTTCCGCATGGACTAAAAGCTCTCACGGTAACGTCTGTGATCGAGGTGAGTCCGGCCCCCCGGGCAAGAAAGAAAACCGGAAAAGAGCTACATCAGTCATCCTTTCTTTAGTACGACTGAGAGCGGTCTGAGGATAGAGAGAGACGAAGTAAAAAAGACAGAAAAGCGACGAGGGAAACCAAAAGAATAGACAGGAAGAAAGACAGTGATGAAAATGGCAAAAGCAGAAACACATAGAGACGGAGAAAGAGGGACAAATAGTTCTGCAAAAGAGAGATGACGAGGCCTTCGATATGCTCTACATACATCCTCTTCTTAGAGTTTCATTGACAATCTGAAAGGGGAGGAAAAGTTGACTTCAAAGTAGACAACCAGTGAGACAATGTGTAAAAGGGAATGAGCAGGCGAGGATCAGAAGGAAAGAAGACAAGGAGAGGCACAGAGACACTCAGTGTGAAGTCAAATGCAGGAAAACCAAATGACAGCCTTAGTGTATGGAGCTCACTATGGAATGTTTATGAACCTCTGTGATCTGCAAACAAGTCGACTGCACGAGACGCTGCTGCAGTATTTTTTACTCATTTCAAAAAAAGTTTGAGGTTGACAGCACTGTATGTTCAAAACACGGAATTTATAATAGACGTCTGCTCACAATATTCACTCGCAACACACCGTTTAATAACATGACATGAATGAGTGGAGAAAGAGTTTTTATTTTTTATTTTCTTGCTGTAATCATTCCTCCTGTTCATACCAGGCATTAAATTACATTATATTACATTAGGAAAGATTATTTCCTCATATTTCTCCAATGTAAGTGACGAGGGAACCAAATCCACAGTCCATTCAAAAGTTTATATGAAGTGAGTTAGTTAATTATGAAGAAGTTAGGAAAAAAAAGCTTCATCCGTCAAATCAAGTAGGTGTGCAGTCCTTTTAGTACAACATTTCTTCTTTGTGTTTCCACAGGCAAAACGATATTTGTTTGCTGAGATGTGGAGTATCACAATATCGGCCATTTTTTCTCTCCCAGCCTGTTTTTTTTTTTTTTTTTTTTTTTTGTCATTTCAGACCCTGCCTCTCCCTCCTGACCTGCAATAACCCCTGTTCCCCATCACCTGACCCGCTCACCTGTTCCCACTTCCCTCATTACCCTTTGCAGTATACATACCAGCCCATTTTCGCCTGCTCTTGCCTTGAGCATCACTTTCTTGAGCATCACTTTCACCAGGCGTTGTATTAATGTACAGTATACATTTCAAATTTCACTTTTATTGTTCCCAGCTAAAAGCCACCACAGTTGACCGTAGATGTGCATACAAGCGCACACATTCGCACGTCTGGCCTTGCAAGACCACATTACCTGCCGCATTGTGCATGACAAATGTAGCTGAATGGAGAGAATGTGGCACCAAAGGGTTTGCGGTCCATTTTTCACAGGAGACAACCATGCCAGAAATATAGATTTTACCCTGCTACAAGGCATTTTACCCTAATGCTTCCATGAAATGCCATATGCTGTAATTTATTACGAAGACACCGCCCATCTTCTCACTATGCCATAGTAATGGCAGGCTGAGAGAGATGTCAACAGACTGTGTGTGTGTGAAGAATAAGAAATAGAGGTGAAGAAAGGTCAAGGAATTGGATAAAGTCAGAAGGAAGGGGCGATAAAATGAAGGCAGAAAGGAACATTTTAAAAGATCGATTTGATGACGTTTCCAAAAGTGACCCAAACCATAGAAAAAAATGTAACTTTTACTTTGTTTATATTTCCATTAAAGCTGTACACCACCAAGGTACTTGGTCTGGTGGGGTCATCTACTATAATGGTGTTAGAGATGACCGTTCCCCCAGATGTCTGTAAAACTAATACATTGTGCTGCATATGTGAAAAATACATCTGTAAAGCCCATGCACACAGACTTGCATACCGTCCTACATTATTTATGGTATAATTTACAGCATTTTACACCGAGAGCAAACGTAGCGTTAACTCAAGACAAGGGGACTGTTTAACCCGTAGTTAAAATCCATGGGACTGTGCAGGCTGGTGATGGTACTCCCTGCTTGGATGTTATTAACAGCACAGCAAGGTCATTCAAATGAGCACCAACGCGTTCAAAGGGTGGGGGGGTGTGGAGGGGGACAAATCAATAATTTTGAATGGTGCCTTTCGAAAACTACTGTCCTTGAGCATCCTTATCCGCTCTTGTTCTGCCTGAACATGATCATATCCCTGCAGAAGTTTAACCCTGATTAGCCCTTTGAAAGGGAATCTAAGTAGTTATAGCTGCACTGGCTAAAATTAGGCTGCTGTGTAAAAGGACTTGGTTGTTTTTCTGGAGTGTGTAATAACTTTAACACATAAGAAATGCAATACCATAGTGCGGCTGCTTATGCATTCATTTTCTCATCATTTTCTGTTTTTTTTTTTTTTTTTTTTTTTCAAACAAAATGCTAATCTGAGTACATGATGTTTTCTATAAAATCCAAGATAGATGTAATGTGAGTACAAAGTTTTTCTGCATGCCAATTTTGTCCAAGTCCATTATTGTTATCCCATTGGTCTTCAGTGCAATATGCTGACTGTGCTTTATCCAGTACTACATACCAATTTTATTTAGCTGAAATTTCAAATCTTTCACTAAAGGGAATATGATTCCGGGGAGGTATTTTCTGTTTGCAACAGGACAATAGGAAAATAGAGCAAAAGATATGTGGGGGGAAAAAGTTTTGGCAAGTTGAGGGTACTATTCATTTCAGCAGCCAAGGTCAGGAATATGACAAATTTTGGCACAAAAACCTATTTGTGGATAATGGCATAATCCATCACCTTTGGTCTCTCTCTGATGTACGGGACTATATTTTGGGGAAAGGTTTGGATGAAACAAGCATCCAGAAGTGATAAGAATGCAAATGTTTTTACAAGCAACGGAGCCAGTTTTCTCACTGTGCTCGAGACGAACATAGAAAATATATTTAGGATACTCGCAGAAAAAATGGTTGTTTTTTTTTGTTTTTCCAAAATAACCATCACCAAATAAATAAAACCTTTTCTGTATTTATTGGATGGTTCCTCAGGGACTGCATATAGTTCTTCTTCGGTGGTGGGGGATTGTATAAATGATGGTATTAACTGTTGACCATCAAGTGAATGCTTTAAAAGTAAACTTAAAACCCACCACTTTAGCCTGGCTATTAGAATGCATTATGACCATTAGTTATTTTATTTGTTTTTGTTATTATCTTTTATCTATTTAGTTTTTTGAGATCTATTGTTAACCATTTCATTACTTTTTCATCAATTTTATTTCTCGTATACATTAGTCTCCAGTTTGTTTTACTGCTTGTACTTGTGCTGTCTTATTATTAGCTTGAGTCATTTGGGAAGCACTTTGTATTACACGAGCTCCTACAAAAGGTCCGACACACACACACACACACACACACACACACACACACACACACACACACACACACAGTTTGCTTGATCAGCCTTTAACTTAAATCATCAAATTGCCTAAGTGCAGCCTTACAGAGCTTCTGTAGTAATGTAGTTGATTCTTACTCTTCTTTTCTTTTTTTTTTTTAATGGCTTTTTGTTGGCTCTTGTCTGACTTCACTGGACTACTTGTGTCTAAATGAGACCTAACCTCATGTGAAAGATTGCGTTGCTTATAAAGAACATGTTGTACACAGCAAACAAAGGGGTGGTGAGATTCAGAAGACCAATGGTTTGTTGGCTGCAAGCTTGTGTGTGTGTATAATCATTTCTATACAGCTGAAATATTCTCTAAATCTTAAAGGAAAGTGTCTAGTGTAATTGTTTCTTCACATTGTGTCAAGTTTTTAAACCATTAAACCAATCTTTTCCTGAATAATGACGACCTGTGGTTACCAGTTTGCACCGTATCTTTGAGTTGGTCGTGGGGGAAACGGTTCATGTGGAGATCACAGCATCGCAGTTAAATTGTACAACACAAGATGGACAAAAATGTTGATTGAATTTGTGCTGTTGGATTAGAAGTCTGGAAGTATTTTCCTCCAAAAGAGCTGAGCACTGTAATAAAGATTTTTGAAGTGTTCCTTTTTGTTTTTTCCACACGCGTGTTTACGCAGGAGAGATTGCATTTCAAATGTAATTACTTTTTTTAAATGGGAAAATAAAGATAATTGAAACTTTGTTTGAAAGGCTGCAACATCTTTCAGGGGTCATGCGCTGGCATGAAGTAATCTGATATCATTTTAAGATGATTCCGCTGAAACATTGACTTCAGTAAGATGTCTATTTAGTCATGTTGTTGCATACATTGACAACTACGCCGCAATTATTATATTACCCCAACAATCTCTATCACATCATGCGAGTCAGTCAGTTAAATACGCACCGAGGTTTCCTACAACAGTTCGGTGTGGGTTGCGGCTTGATGGTGACATAACTCCAATTACAGATTACAGATGGAACAGATACCTGCAGCCTTCAGACGGCTGTAAAGAGAGACGTCAAGGTAAATAAAAGGCTGTCAGACTGCTAGCTGTTGTGGATGACAGATGCTAGGAAGAGTCACTCATTAATCTTCTCTCGCTGGCATTAATACCATAATTGGAATTAAAGTGTTTGTTTTTGCTGAATCTGAGTAAGAATTTGTTTGTTTTTTTGCCAAGTAGGTTGTCACATACAAGGAATTTGCTCTTGTGTATTGGTGCATACATGAACACAGTAAGAGAAATGTAAATGAGAAGAAAGAGCAAATATTGAAAAAAAACATATATAACGATATGTCGGAATTAAAAGTGGAAGAGCTGGGCAGTTTTAGAAGTGATAGTATTGTGCAGAAATGGGCAAAATTGTCTGCGTGAGAAAGACGTGCTGTGTGATCAGCAGTGGCGTGTCCAGACTTTTTTTGGACCGGGGTGGCCCAAGTGAGGCGGTGACTTTTGTAGGCTACTCCCTGGACACGTCCCTGGTGAGCAGCTGCTTTAAGAACATTTGATGGAAGTGGAACAGATGACCAAAACATAAAAAAACTGTTTTTTTAATTTATTTATTTAATTGGATTCATTTTTTTAGATGTTCATGTGGGTGCCCCTTTACCAAATAAAGTGATAAAGTGACGTGAAAATATGACCGAACACAGGTGTGTTGAGCTGTCAACCTGCTCCGAGCAGATTGCACAATACATAGCTGTCCTTTGCACTATCGCAGTGCATCGCTAACTCTGCACGGCCTCTTCACGCCTCTCCTCCCACCGGTATGCTAAAATAGAGCCCATAACGACCAGTGTTGTTGTGTATCATAGAGGTGTTTGTTTAACCCAATTATAATATGTTGGGGCCTGTTTGTGGTTGGGTACTGGGTTGCATTGTATTCAGATTATTATTGTTGTTTTTTTCCACCTACACTTACAGTAATGACCAGAAAAATATATTTGGAACACTCTGCAACACTCTCGCACACGTTCTTTGTCCACTGTATAGCTGTTTATATGTGACAAGGAGTTATTATTATTTATTGGACGAGTTTGATCAATCACAGCATATTATGCTGAATTTTCACCGACGTGATTGTTGAACAAACGGTTGTGAAACATTCATGTGGTTGTTGTCTGCCATCACTTTTCTATAACCAGCATCAAGTCTGGCTTTGGGTACCAAATACATTTTTTTTTCCAAATGGGGATACAAAGGCGATATTATGTGCTGGAAACTGCAATTACTTGTATGTACCCTAGGAAAATAGATTTCTTAATATTAACAAATAAATTAAGTTTATAGCTCTGTCTGTCTGAAAAGTATATTATGAAATTTCATAGTGCCAAAAGGTATTTTATAATCGACAAAAACTGCATGTTACCCTCATTAAATTATGACATGACGTTCCCTAATAGCTTACAGTATTATTACTGTATTATAGTGGGATGCTTATCCCTCCTAAAGGGCATCTGTATAATCACCAATGGGATGCTAATTCCAAATAGGTCAGAATGATGCGTCTGGTTTTCTGCCAGGTAACTTAGTTACAAAATTCCCCTTTAAAACTGTTAATATACTTTGTCTACAGTAGTTGCACATTATTAGTCAAAAACTGTAAACGAGCGCTTTAAGTGCTTCCCTAGTACTACTATGAAAAATAAAACTACCAAACGCTGTAAATGATATTGAATATCAAGTATGACTTCTGGTTTCTTAAACCTTTTACGATGTCCAACACAGTCCACGAGCCCTGCCGGTCTCCTGTTGTGCTAACAATTGGTGGCTTGTAATTGACATTAACAATATGCTCTGAATGTGACATTAATGCAAATAAGATAATCTGGTTGAGGTGATATTTGACGGCTGCAATAATCAGAATATTGCCTCCAGTCTGATTAGAGTGCATGTCAGCGTAATTTCAGAGCCAGAACTCATCAATTTGAAAATTTAACTGTCAAACCCTGTAGATTATGATAATTTTCTTTATGAAAATTGATCTGATTTAAACTTTAAGTACCTCGGAAACAATCATTTCTCTATTGGTCCATCCTCCATCTCTTTCGCCATTTTCTAACCTTCCCTACCTTCATTTCTCCCCCCACTCTGCCACTTTTCACCCCCCCCCTCCCTCGGCACGTGTTCTGTCACTATGACTTTATGTCATACTATATCTGTGCTCGGTAATCATGCAGACAACCATGTGTAATTGAAGCTTCTTGTGTGGGAGAGGGGTTGGTGCAAGGGGCCCAGGAAGCCCCAGCTTTGTAAGCGAAGATCCAGAGTATCAAAGAAATGTGATGTATAAGTCGGAGGAAGGCAGCATGTCTTAGAGTACAAACAGATGGATAAGGACTGGGTAAGAAAGAAGAGACCTCGGGGATGTGACTGTGTGAAAGGCAAATCGGGTTTAGAGGGAGGAGAAGAGCGAGAGACTGAAGGAAGGAGAACAGAAATAAAGCTCGGAGGGGGGGGGGGGTTGAGAGACAACATTATCCGGCATGGTGTTGCTCTGTCCTGTCGAAATTCATCAGTGGACTGGAAAGATGGTATGGTGACGTCAATTCCAAGTCACATCTTTAACAGCCCGGGATCCAAAAAAAAAACGGGGTACATTCTTAATTAAGTGATATCCTGATGATCCATAATGGTTATAAGGTTCATAGTGTTCCTGAAGGTCAGAAGCCGGCGTTTGTTTCTGTTAAAATCAGGGTTAAAGCAACACTGCGTGATGTATTGCTCATGAGTGGTCGACACATACAAGTGCATCCTTTGTTGATTTCTGTGTGAGGCTTCAGTTGTAAGTCCTGTTTTTTTTATTTTATTTTTTTTATTTTTATGTTGTAAATTCAAGTCTGATGTTTTATCCCACAATTGCAGGCCCTCTTGGCATGTCTCACTCTTGTCTTTGTCTTGTGTTTTTACATTTCCTGCCAATGACGCTTGATGGGGACATCTTTGCACTGCTGATACAAGGCCCATCATTCCCTTTGACAATATTTATAGCTGATGTTTTAAAGCACATTTTTCTGCTTTCACCTGCTGTAACCTCCGTTTGGTTTCCGCTGCCTTTTGTGGATTCAGTCAGTCCCTTTTTATGTTTTAATGTTTTATGTACCTAGAAATGGGAAATCATTACTATATTTCTTTATTTGTTGTGAAATGTGTGATAGAATAGTTATTTTGTTGTAGGAGACCTACATGTATGTTGGCAATAGCATTGTTCAGATGCAGACGTGGGCTATTACTTGTGATACGTTTCATTGTTTCATTTTGCCATTGGTTTATTGCCCAGAATACTTTCGCTTTTTCATTGTTCTTGCAACAATTTCCTTCGCTTTAGCTGTTGGGTCCATTGTTGCAGGTCTTTCTGAATTACTTTATTCAGATGTTCTTTTGTGCACGTGTTGTGTGTGTGTGTGTGTGCATGGTGACATCTCTTGTTTTGGGCTTATGTACTGTGTAGGATTCAGGGGGAGATGGACAGGCTAAGTAGACAGAATGTGCAAGCAGACAACAGAGCCAACCAAGAGATGGTAAGCGGCTTTTTGTTTTGCAGAAAAAAATATTAGCTCCAAGACCAAGGAAAACACACGCACATGCACACACGCACACTCTCTCTCTCTCTCTCTAAAATACTTAGTTAGACAGGGACTATAAAAAATGGCAAACTGCTTGCCTCACTGCTTTGTCGCTCTTCTAACCAGTCAAGCATTGTGGTTCAGAGGCTTACCAGCTCCAGCAGTGTTTCTCTCTCTGTCGCTTCTTCTCTGAAGTGTCAAGTACTGAGAAATGTCTCATGCGTACCGTTGCAATCCTTGACGTGCAGGAATCGCACAAACAATTAATCTAATAAATATAATTTAAGATGACATAAATGACACCCATGGTGTTGAATCATGCACTTTGCGTGTGCATGTATTTTTGTATCGTTCTGTATTTTGGGTCGAGGATTATGAAGGATTTCCAGAGGAGGTTGAAAGTGGAAAAAAAACCTGCAGTGATGAGATTCAGCGACCTATGCTATAATAAATAAGGTGATGCTTGTTACTTTGTCATTTCTCTGCCATAATCCCATTGTGCATGCTCATGATATTATAAATGTACAGTGGTGTATCCCTCTAAAGGGCATCTGTATAATCACCAATGGGATTTAAACACATTTGAGAGGAATGAGTATTCACTATCCTCTTGTTTTGGTTGTGCAATAAATAAAGCTTTCGTACTTTCCTTGGAGATCGTACCCAGTGGCATACACAATTGCATAGTGAAAGCGAGGGAACCAATCTCAACGCTGATGGTGTCATTATTCTTTTAACATTTACGTCTAAAAAAAGTGTCTATTGCCACTTCAAATGTAACAATGTTAGTTAGAAAAATACATTAGAGTATACAAACTCTCAATCTTGTATTGTTTGAATCAGAAAGGTTTACTCCCCACGCTGTCTTTAAAAAAAAACAAAAAAAAAAAAAATTTAACAATAATAATTTATCTCTAATGTTTTCGTTAAAGGAAAAGAATGAAACAATTGTGTATAGTTGTCTTATGGCAGCTAACAAGCAAGTGAAAAGTGATCTCTGACGAGGGGGGGCCCTGCCGACAGCACTATCGGTTCTTTCTATGATGAATAATGGAAATCTATGACGGGTTAAAGCGCCGCGTTGGTCTGAATAGACTGAGTGTAGAGCCCCAGCCACAGGCTTTCATCTTCCCCATTATTACACCAATTATAATGCTGGATGGGAAAGGTGGAAAGGAGAAATTGGGAAAGACGGCGAGGGTGAAAAACAAACGTGACACCTCCAGGGAATTCATTTGCTAAAAACTGTACAATCACAAAGTACCTTTCCAGGCCTTTCTAGACTTGTTGTGGTCGGTGACGCATGGCAATAGAGAGCAAACGAGTTCATTATCTAAGTTAATTAATTTCTGACATTCATTGCGTAACGCTTCATCTCACATGGATCTCTTCATCAGGAGCCAATTGTATTAGCTGTTTGCGACTTAGCCTACTTATAGTCTTTTGTCTTTTTTGTTTACCTGAACAGTGTATTCTTGCTGAGCTCCGGTAGAGGGATGGTAACAAAAGCAGCGAGTATTCTCCTCGGACACAATGCATCCATTTGCTTTGACAAAATCCAATTGATTAGCTTCGTTTGGACTTTGAAATGCATTTTTCACACTGAGTTTGCCCCCATCACTTACATTAAAATCAGTGTTGTAAATTTCAATCATGTAACCTGATTTTAAAATTTTCTTTTTTTTTTGAGTAACTAAGAATTTATGGTCTGCACGCACTTAGTATGGGATTCACAAATGGTGTCACGTCAAAGTTAAACTATTAAGCTCCTATCATACTTATCAGACAACCTAAATCAAATAATTTGAGTAGTTTAGTGAAAGCTCAAAGGCTGTGGCTTTCCTCACCAGCTG
>CALSBV010011010.1:4225275-4256280 GCA_943590825.1 Bovichtus diacanthus
CATCATGACAAACTAAAAATACCTTGTTTCTCCAATAATATAATTCAACAGCTATTTATTGACACGATGTACAAATGCAGATATCTTATTTCCATCTATACGTTTTGATGATACTGGACGTCTATACTAATCCTCAGCTTTCTGCCGGCTGCCATTGTGTTTACGTTGGATTATGGAATGGCTGTTTACTCGATTTCAGTCCAGAGTAAACTCCCTCTTTTCAGTGACATCTGCCAATGCCGCTTCTCTCTTTGCTGTGCAGCCAGACCCGCTTGAAATGAGGGCCTCTTATTAAAAAAAAAAAAAACCCCAAGAAAACCTATTAAATGGAGAACATTTGGCTGCCCCCATTTCCTTCTTGGTCCTTTTTTTTTTGTTTGTTGTTTTTTTTCTAAACAAACCGCAAAACTCTGTCATCAGACACAGAATGAAACGAACAAGAACACACTGACATTCGATTAAAAATAGCTTCACCTCGCTAAACTTGATCATACCCGGTCATTTCCTCCCCTCCTGCAAACATGTCGAGACTTGTATGCCGCTCAATCAGCTCGGGTCTCTGTATGTTAGTTAGCCCATAGTTATCAGCCAAAACGTTATTAGCCCAGTCAGATTTTTGCCATGTCCACTATTGTATTCCTCTCACTATACAGCTGATATGAGTTTTCCTGTTCAACCTTTTTTCACATTTTAAGCCAGACTCATTCCGGCAGTTTATTCCCATGATGCTTGCATTTTATTGCTTCATGGTGGGCAAAGCGATTTAAAGCATGATCTTTTTTTTTTTTTTTTATACCAGCGGTACATATTGTAAATTTTCAACCTGTACTATTGATATCAAATATTGCAGTTTTAGATACGATATCAACTGTCGGGGTCAACTGTGAATATCCCTTATTGTGCTCCTGGATATACTGTATGTGGAGTGCATCCTGAGTAGGGTTGTTGTTGTTTTTCAAATAGTCCAATTAACTATAATAAACCAATATATTCAGTAAGACTGTAGTACACTGGGTCTTGCGAGGAATTGCCTCTGCGCTGATCATTTAATCAAACAGTGTTTCAAATATTGAACTAGAGCGGTTTGGCTCTGGATAAATTCGCTGCCTGATTTAAATTTGAACTATCTAAGTAGTTTAAGGGTTATGTCAACACAGAGATACTTCACTGCACATTTACATTGCTTCAGAAAATTGTCTAAATTGGCCTACAGAAATAATGTGACATTTTAATACCCACCAGGTTCAACAATGATGGATTATGCATTTGTCTCCGATACCCTTTTATTATGCTAATAAGACTAGTTTGCCTGTCAAGTTTGCCTGGTACATTATGACATGACAATGGCACAGTGGTTTGGAATAGAAAGATAAAAATAATCCCTTTCAATAGTAAAAAAAAAAAACAAAAAGAAAATATCTATCATGTGGATAGACCAACTTCAGTTGTCGTCACATGACCTAAATCAATTCAAATTAATTTACTCTTTTCCCGGGTGCTTCCCGTTTTGATATAGTGTTCCCCACAGCTGTTGCATGTGATTGTCTTTAGGGTGTAGCAGCAGAGATCTCATTGATTCCTTGTGACTTTAGGACTTTGTGACAGCCCAGCCGTGTAATGGAGTCCCACTGGCATGCTTTTGGTGGGGTCGGAGTGAGATTCTCGCTATTCGTTCTTTGTACCCTCTCGTGCCTCTTTCTCTCTGACCTCCTCATCTCTAGTAAGATCTGTGTGTGTGTGGTAGGGGGGGGTCCTCGCCACTCAATCTTGTAATTTGGAGGTTAGAGTTACAATTAAGACCTGCTCTGTGCGAGTGGGGTTTTTCTGCATCTTTTTTCCTCCTGTCAGCCTTCACATGAACAATCGCGTACGGGGATGGCAGCTTACAATTTTCTTTCTTGCCGAAGGAAGCTGTTTGTGCGGAGCCGTGCAGTTTGGTGACAGTGTTGTCCGCGTATCGGTTTCAGGTGTCGGGTGGGCTAGGAGCTGTTGTCAGGGCAATCTGTTCTAAATGTTCCGCACGCAAATTGGCTACAATGGTCTCCCTGTTCTTTTTTGTTTGCTTTAAAAAAAAAAAAAAATTAAATGACAGAAAACAAGCATTCCATGTGTTTGAGCCATGCTCGTGGTACTGAGACACCAGGACGCACTTGACTGTGGTCTGTCGGAGCTGCATCGCAGGTTTCACAATAATAGTAACCTTAGTCTCGTTAACATCTTTATCTCAACTTCTGTTCTTAGCTGGTTTTTGAAAGTAAAAAAAAACCTTTTACTCAACAGCTGAATTGTGTTTAAGAGAATTTGTATTTATTATTATTTTTTTCAGATAATGTAACGATTTCAAACCATGCCTCGCAATAAAATCATACTTCCACAAAGCATAGTAGGAGTATCTGTGGATTCCTGCCACTCCCGGGCCCCTTTTCCCCTGCTGCTGTTTTCACTTTGGGCTGAGTTTTCAGTTGGTGGAGACAGTCATGCATCATTTTTTGAGAGGGACTTTTTTTATTTTTTTTTATGAGGATGAAATTAGACTGAGGGGAGGGGGGGGGGGAAGGTCACAGTCACAGGCCTGTGTAGCAAGTTGCTGCATGGGCTTAGGGTTTCATGAGAGCCGAACACCATCACCACCAAAGAGCTAATTAAAACGAGATAGAAAATCAGTCCCACTGAAATATTAAATATTAACTTGACTGTGGCTTGCAACATCTATCATTTGATAGACACTGTAATTAAGATAATGAAGTTTAAATGCATTAATATTTCTATTTAAAACATTGCAGCCGTGGAACAGATTCTTTTTAAATTAGGGTGTTATCTAATTCAGTGTTGAAGATTTCTGCTTTGTCATCATGTAAGTGCCTTTTGTAAACTTGGAAAACTTACGCTCTTTCAGAGTTTATATATATTATATTTTTCTTTTACAGTTAATTAGGCGTGATGCTTTTTATAATGACATGCCATTTTACCTGCTATAGTCCTGGGCAGTGATATAATATTTCCAAGTCAGACCACTTTAAAATTGTCTTCTCAGTCACTTTTGCTGGCCATATTTGGCATTTTGTGTGGGAATTTATTTAACTAGACATGTTGGATCTGTAATAATCGAGGCGTTTTGTGAATTTTACTGCGTTCCTTTTTGTTTTTAACATGATCAGAAAATACTTCTATGATTTTATTCTACAGGACGTGGACAAATGACATATTTTGTGGTTTAATTTGAAATATTTGAAGTTGAATGTCGCCTAACACGGTGATAAAGAGAGAACTAAAATGTGTCTTCATGACGTATTGATTTTGGGTCAGCTCTCATATAGCATCTTACATCATCATTTATGAACATCTTATACACTTTGGCCCTGTCTATGAAAAACGAATGGATACTTTATACTGTATTCTATTCGGCTACAGCTGTCACAGAGGTAATACAACTATAGTGACAGACACCTGTGAATTAGATGAACCTCGGCCCTAATGTAGTGTCTGAGCTGCCGATGTGACATTAGTGTCTTCACATGTGATTTAAGACAAATATGGTCTTTCACATTCATCTGTACCTTCATCACTCCTCTTATCGCTCCTTTGTTCCCTCTCATAGTCACATCCATCTCTAATTCCAAACTTTCACTTTCTCCCTGGTTCCATCTCTGTCTTCCCCCCTCCTCTTCCCATCATACTCCTCCTCCCTGCTGCCTGTCAGCCACGTGAGGGCAGAGTCAAAAGGCACAGTCTGAATTTGGTGCTGAAATGGGCGGAGAAAGAGAGAGAGGGGGGGTGTAGAATAGTCGTGGTTTCCATTTTAAAATGGCAAAGCGGGTGATCATTAGCTCCTTGCTGAAGTCTGCTGACCTGAGGGGACAGTTCATCGCTAGAAACTCCTTGTACGTGTTGAGTAATTCCACATTTCCCTGAAAATCCGGCTCCCATGTGTCTTCCGGATAATGACCGTTATGGAGAAATTTGAAGCCGTGTTTCTTACTGATCTCTGTTCAGTTGTTCCCTGAAAATGGGTGAGGCTGATTTGAGAGTCAGTCAATACTATAAACATTCAGAGAAAACAGGGCGAGATAGAGAGATGAGGCAGAGTACAACACGGAGTATGTTACAGACATGGGTGGCCCCCACAGTGAGACCTCCTTAGGGTGCTCGTGGACCCTTGGGGGTAAATCGACACACGCATGCTCCTATAGACACAAAATGACTACTAGAATGAACATCCACTGATGCCAGGGTAAGGTAGGATGTGATGCAGTCGGTTTGGGGCACAACCAGAAATGGATTAAAAACATTTAGAGGGGAGAAGCCGGCACTCATCATGCTCATACCTGGTTCATGGATACTGCATATGAGAGTTTTGATTATAATTTACTCGTTCACAACGGCAACGTAGAGGTTGCATCAGGCCACCTCGAGAGACTTCCATTTGGGATTAAATTTGCGACTCAATGAGGCTTGTCTTTTGTGCACTCGGGTCCAAATGCATTATCTACCAGCACGCCGAAAACCAAAACTATTATTTCACAGTTTCGATCTGTACCATCGGAGCACTGAAAATGGATTAGATGAAGATCTATAGCTAGCAGAGAGCATGTACTGTAGCTGAGCAATGAAGCTCATATTGCATATTATATTTAGGGAGGATAATGGGGATGATAGAATGTACATGAACTGTTAATGTGGAGACTCGGAGAGACATATTTGTAGTGGCAATCATTTAAACCGAAACCAGCGAGAATCCGGGCACATTAAACGATTCCTTTACTGCGATGCACCCAAAACAATTTCTCGCTTGAGAGACCGCACTTGCTTGTTCTGCAATCTGATTAAGCTAACTCACGGTCAGGGAAGAGACAAGAGAGGGTCTCTGTGTGCTCTCTCTCTCTCTCTCTCTCTCTCTCTCTCTTTCTCTTTTCAAACCAACCGTTCAAGCTTAATAACAGTCATCTGTAAGGATAATTTTAAGATTGATCTTGACATGCTCGGGGCTAATGGCATCCATTTGTTAGATTAATGTTTGTTCTATAAAATGGCCTCTTGAAGATGCAGAAAAAAGTTGCCACTGCCATCAGCAGTTTCGAAATATAGATAATAACACTTTCCAAACCTCTGTAAATTGAATAATTGACATATTCACACAGACACGCACACAGACACACACACACGGGTCCATACAACGAGGCCAGGATGTGAACTGCCATTGACTTAGGAGAGAGTGATGTGGACTTCAGTCCTGGAACTCGTAGTTGTGATTCAAATTAGTGTCTGAACTTGTGATAAAATGGTGCTGAAAGGATCCTGACAGCATGAATCATACTCTATCAGGCTTAATGCGAGTCGGACGGACCAGTTCTGGAAATGGCAAAGGGCAAAATTAGAGATGTGAGCGATACTTTTCTATGATGAAAACACTGAATAGGAAAATTCAAAGGCCTGTGATTAGACTTTTATTGTATTATTACTTTATTTAGACTATAGATAACTAATCTCACCCACTATTTGGCACTTGTGGGCCATTTTGTAAAATTCTTTTTTTTCTTCTTCACACATTGCGTCCACTTTAAGGGAGCTGCTCAGTAAAGTATTTAAAAGTTTGACATTGGGACCGTGAGTTACTCATGATTCCACACGGTGTTTGGCAAAAGTTTAGGGGTTAGATTCCACTGTAATATACAAGTTGCGATTCAAAAGTATTAATTCTAATGTACAGCACACTAATAAAGTAGTAAAACAAGTTTATTTTATTTATTATTAAATTTATTGTTTTTACAAAAAAAAAGAAAAGGGGATTCTGTAGCATTAAAAACAAGAGTTGGATAATACTGACTGTATGAGTCTTTTTCACTGAAGACATTGTCACATAAGGAAAAGCAGTAGTAAATATTAAAATGAATAATGAATGGATTCCATTTAGCTGCTTCAGTTTCAGGATTCTGGTATTGTGCATGCTGACTCACTGTGACTCCGTCATGACTTACAGGGACAGTTGAATAGAAAAAATTCATTGTTGCTTTTCTGATTATGACAAGTCAAAATGTCTGTTGTATAAAAAGGCCATGAAATATCTCTATCCTTTTGGCCTTGTTAAATGACAGTTTAATAAATGGTTTGCAGGGAAAATATGCTGATAAGAGACAGAAATGTCCTAATTTCAGTATGAATAGATGATAATTTACCGTGACTTGAATTAGCTTAGGCTTCTGTATATAATGACTAAAGTAAGCTCACATTTTTCAAAGTCTGAAAATTCTTTTAAGCCACACTTTAAAAAAAAAGGAAAAAAGTGAACCTTACCTACCTAGCTAATATAACTGTACTAAGAGTCTTTACACTGTGTCTAATGCATGGTAACCTGTCCTATTAGTCACATTAAGTAGTGGGTAATTTAAATGTTAAATGCAAATAGGGATATGTAATTTAGCAAATAATTGAAGCCATTATACAAGACAGGAAACGCTTAGCACATGGTAATTTAGTTAAAACAATCATTGTCTGACTCACCAGTTCAAGTAATTACACTGTAGGATTAGAAGGACAAGTTTAATTGTATACTCCCAAGGATTTCCTTCAATTGAAATAATAAATGAAGTTGTATTTTTTATTTTTTTCTAAACTATTAGATTATTGGAATATTTTACTGTAAGAGGAACTGTTGCCAACATCAGTCATGTTGAATTAAAGAAAATGTTTTTTTTTAAAATATTTTTGGAGCATCTACTACAGAACAAGGAGTAGATCCACAAGGTATTGTCAGTTACAGATAAGTTTTGGTATGGTTCACTTTAGTTCAATGGCTGGACTGAAGAACCGTCATATGTTATTTCTGTTGTCTGAAGGACTTTGTGATATAAGTCTGCTTGATTTGTCTTTGAACCTTCTAGACGAGGTCCCTGAGCGTTGCCTGCTGGAGAAAACTTCTCAGGTGTTTGAAAACCACATTTTTTTTTATGTTTTACTTTGGCTCTACTGTAACAGATACTGCTTTTAGATTAGACTTCATGACTCATGTCCTGAAGTAAGTCCTTATAAAACAGTCGTTTTCGTGCTCAACTAAGAACTAGACTTCTCACCTTGCACAGCCACATCCAGCGCAGAAAGACGTATGTACAGTATACAACACAAAGAAGTACACTAAAAGCAAAGTGTTACGTCAATGTAAACCAACTCTAAACTTAGTAACCATAGATATATTTTGGGGTTTTCAGTTTGCCATCAACAGACATCAAATGTCTTGTTTACTTTTCAACACTGATGCACTCGGCTCCAGTCCAATGGCAGGCAGTCCTACAACCATCTAACAACTCCCACACACACACACACACACACACACAGCCTCACTCTCTCTTTCGTTCTCTTACACACACAAACACACACGGTGCTCCACATTGGCTCTAACAACATTCTATTCTGGTGATCATAACTATTTGATGACGGAGCTTCTGGTTTCTCAACCACCCTTTTGTACACACGATCTAGCTTTGAATAATTTAGCACGTGGAGCTAGAAGGGTGGTCCCTTAAAACAGCAGGTACATTCAAACTCAGGAGGCAGCACTCACGGAGAGAGCTTCCACGCACTCCTGATACACAACTCTTCAGTCGGACCCTGCGCTTCAATCAAGCTGTATATCAATCCATTCTTTCATCCGTCCGTCAGCATATCCTTTCGTCGCACCAGGCACCACCAGCTGATGTCAATTTGCCCCAAGAAAGGAGTTCCTTTGTATGGACTGACTGTCTCGACGCATCCCCTCCTCAATCAGCCGCCATGGAGGAACTCCAGAGGAAACTGAATCAACGCTATGAAGGCACCAAGCCCAGAAAGGTTAGTGAGTTACTTACAGAGAAAAACTTTCTTTCAAATTTGTGGGTTTAGAAGTACTTTAGGAAACGCAATATGTTGAGTAAGAGGCATATTGAGGTCAAAGCTTCCTGCTTCGATTTTTTTTTTCTTTTTTCATTTCATTGAGTTGTTTTAATGTCAGGGGCATATTGCTTTTATATTATAGCACACAACAAACTGAAGCTGGTGTCCTTTTAAAGTTTCAGCCTCTAACTGCATCTGATGTTGTCAAACTGCAAGCTGAGAAAGAGAATGAAGCAGGACATTGTCTTGTATGTCGACATACTGCAAATGTCTGTATGCACCCCTCTTGTCTAATTTTTTTTTCTACTCGGAAATCTTTTTTTTATGCTAGCAAGATATGCAAATGAGTCACTAAACGGCATGCCAGTGCATCGTTCCAGCATGTAAAACCTTCAGGGGAGTGGAGTAAAAACATTGTCACCTTCAACTCGAAACCACAGGTGAGGTTCAAGCTGGCGTCTTCCTACAGCGGGCGGGTGCTGAAGCACGTGTACGAAGACGGGCAGGAGCTGGACAGTCCAGAGGAGAAATACCCTCATAGCTTCGTTCACCGCAAGATCCCTCCCAGCCACTTGGAGGTGGAGCAGCTCTGTGGGTTTGAAGATTCTCATGGGGACCAACCAGGCGAGTTTCTATCATTGTGTAACACACAACCACTGTGTCTTACTTCATATGCATGACTGCGCTGAGGTTTGTTTGTGTGGGCTGTAATACCAACGAAACATGTTTGTATGCGGTACTCCAGCCTATACGTTGGAGCGGTTTCCATGAAATTGTTTTTGATGTGTTTTTCCTTCATAGTCATATATAACGGCTGTGCATGTATTGGAACTCTGCAGTACAGTGTTTGTACGTATTTGTGTGCACAGTAGAGCTGTCGGTGTGCTTACCAACATCTCAAATACTAAGTGTTACAGCAATCTTTGTGATGATGATAGGCTCAATAGCCCACATATGTGCACTGATGGTGTTGTGATCAGTGTGGCATGATGGAGAAGTAGACCATGCTGAGCTGAAGCATGTTGCTTCTCTCAGCCATTTGTATAAGTAAGCTATTTTCTCTGCTCTGTGATGATGGTGTCAACAAAATAGCTTATTCAAAAGCTAGTTGATTCCTAAGTGCAAATGTTATTATAGTCAACTATTCAGTTGGTATTCAAGAAATGAAAAGGTTAGGTAAGTTTACTTCCATAGCACACTTCAGACACAAAGGCAATTCAAAGTGCTTTGAATAAACATTAACATACCAAACAAAGTAAATGGAAAATAAGACGGTTCATAAATGAAAAAGCAGCACGCACCAAAGGAGGTCAATCAAACGGTGAACTTGGAACACTACCAATTTCAAAGATGATATACTGAGCTAATTTGGTATGCTTAGGATATCATTTATTTTCCAAGTTTCTACTGCAGTGAGAATAGGGGTCAGCCCTGATTGCAATATCTGCGATAGCTCATTGCAATGCCTCTTTTTGGCAAATATGTGTGGAATTTTAAACTATTCTTCCTTGGCCCATCTGCACCAAAACTGAAGTGTAAAAAATGTAATTTAGCGCTTTGACAGTTGAAACATTTCTGGGATATTACATCACAGGTCATTTAGCAGACGCTCTTATCCAGAGCGACTTACAGTGAACTACCTACAGGGACAGTCTCCTGGAGCAACTCGGGGGTTAAGTGCCTTGCTCAGGGGCTCAATGGTGGCAGCCTGGATACGGCCGCTAACTTCGATGGTTGCTTGGCATATTTCTTTGGTATGCTTGTTTTAAAAGTTTTTAATATGTTGTTCGTGTTTCTAGTGAGAATACATCACTTATTCGAAAACATGATTGGAAATAAAAAAAAAAAAAAGAAAAGTTTAACAGAGGATTTGGTAAGGCTAGGTTGCTATGCTAACACCGCTAGCCTGGGTGGTCACAGTTAGTCAGGTAGGGACTGGTAGGTAATGATTGGCCATTGTAGGCTGTTTCCGAGTTTAACAAGACTTCGCACAAAATTCAGACAAGCACTTCAAAGTATAAGATGGATAGATACTTTATTGATCCCGAGGGAAATGTAGGATACAAGAGATACAGTACATGCTGTTTGTGGAGGAAACCTGGACCGGAGTCGTAAATCTCTGGTACAAGTTCTTTCTCTTTCCTGACAACATTTTTTTGTTCTGTACCCAGGTGTCTATCCTCCAACAGGGCTCATTGCCCAGAGAATAAACGTGTACAGAGGAATGGGAAGCTACAAGCCTGCTGCAGGCCAGATGGAGGAGGCAGGGGAAGATGCCCAAGTAGGCAATGCTGCTCATTTTCTAAATGTTCATATTAATCAAGATGATCTTAGATTAGTTTTCCCACTAGAAGTGTCAGTTTCTGTCTCAATGTCAGGTACTGAGACCTATCTTAATTGTCTTAATTATGTTTACAGTGCAGATGGAAAGAACTGGAATTGAAAATATTAAGATTTTGCTGAATGTTAATTAAAATGCCAATCATGGCAACAGTGTACTTTATTGTGATCTTAAAAACTGACAGTTTGGTAATGGAGATTGTGAAGTAGCACCAGGAACTTTTTTTCAATTTAACATATGTACTAGAATTATTGTCGGTTATTTATTTCAAACAACACTTACAGAAAAAGTTGGTAAATTAGTAATTTTTGGAGCATGATCACTATTCAACGTCTCTTTGGATATACTTAAAGGGAATTATAATAAGAAAGTATCACATCTCCTTGGAAGAGTTTGTATTTATTTTTTGAAACCCCACAGAGCATTGCAAGTCTAACTTTGCTGAATACAAACAGACGCGCCAAAAATAAACAATTATCAGCCATCGCAGAGACGTTTCATACAATTCATACAGCTTTAGAACAGAACAAGCAATCAATACTTAAACTTAAAAAATGAGAAGAATCCTTGGGTAATGAAATCAACAGCAGCATGCTGTTCCATGAAAATTGTACAATAATTAAAGTTGAACAACGACAGTTTGAAAATTGTTAATTTGAAAGGAGAACGCGAGCGTTACTGATCTGCTGTGGCAGTGGCTTCATTAGTGCAGCAGGCTGAGAGGGAGGTCAGCTACATCGCCTGCTGGCTTAGTGTCAGTTTCATTCTTTTATCCTATAAACAAAGGAACGCATGGCCCTGGTGACCAACGCCAGTATTTATCACATTTATCAGTTGAAAACAGCAATCTGGATTTAGTTTATCCTTTTTCTGGCATTATTGAAAGCACGGTGGTCCTAGTGGAGCACCCCTACTGTACAGAAACTAATGAGTTCCTCCCCCATATGCTTTCTGTCTGTTTTACTGTATAACAAGGGAGACGCACTGAAGAAAAAAAACACTCTTCACCTGATTTTATTTCTGAATGTTTGAAAAATGCAAACTATTAGATCCTTCAAAAATGTTCCGAAACACTATGGGATTAGCGAAGTAATCACTGAGTTATTGGCAATCAACAATGCATCACAATTTGTCTGTCTGTGATGGAAATATCTGGTTCCTCGATTAAAAAGGTACAACCTCCAGAACCAGCGGCTCCTCACACTTTGCAACCTTGGTGGTTTCATTCCAGCATATGTAGATCGAGTTAGATGCAATAAATAAATTACTAGTAGGCTATCAAAGATCATGGATTTCTCTCCAGCCTCTAGATAATGACACAGGAGGTGAAGTATTGTAGTTTCCAATTTTTCGACCATCATAAAGCAGAACACCCCTTCAAAATATGTTGTGTTTTGCACAAGTGACTCTTTAGGTGCATTCAAACAAAACATTTAAAAAAAAAAGAAAAGCCCTCTTCTTCCCCACACACACAAGTCCACAGCTAAATGTGGGCACACTCTCTTAGTTGTAGGAATAGAATCGGGGAATTGTCGGAAATATCTAACAAGTGGAGGCTAATTAAAATACTTAATCTTCTAATGCACCAGCTGTTGTTAATATGAACTGATGTAGGATTATCTGACACGTTCCGTTTCCTCCAGCCCTCAGTGTTGGATTTTGGCAAGATAATCATCTACACCAGCAACCTGCGCATCATCAGAGCACCACCGAGGAAGCCTGAGGTGTTGCGGCACCACACAGGGCCTCCTGTGGACTTGGAGGGATACCCAAAGGCGAGGGAGAGGGGGAGCAGGAGGAGGGTTAAAGCTCTTTGTACACAGGACGGGGAGGAGAAGGAGGAGAAACAGATCAGCGACACAGAGACCAAGGTAATGAGCCTTGGCTAAATTATTCTCAGCGGTGTGGTAGGGTTCCCGTCAACCTGCTTCTGTTTCTCGGTATTCTCAGTCTCGCCATGTCCTTCGCCCCCCTCCTCCTTCCCCTACTCTCTATCTCGCCATATGTCTTCAGCCATCCTTTCTTCACTTTATCTGTGCTTTTCAAGAGCGTAACTGCGGGATCGTCTGCAGCCATATTGTTGTAATTTGAAACTGCTCGCAGAGGGGTGTTTATCCTCGTCCCACGATCTCCTCGGTGTTTCCATGTAACTGCCGCCTTATTTGTGGCCCTTTTCTCTTCCTGTTGTCCCCCTCCCGCTGCAAAAGCCTCCGGCCCATTGTCCTAGTGTTATCTGTCAACTGTGAACACGTACTGATGAGTCCACAGTTTTACTCTGTCCTTGCAGCATTTCCCTGCCACTTGCCAGCCCACAAGGATACCTAGCTCGCTATTATCCCGTCCCTCTCACCTCCTCCTTGGCTGATTACTGTTCTCTTCCCCTCGCTCCCTCCATTCTTTTCTCACCTCAAGTTATTTTCTCATTTTCTCCGCCTCGAGAAATAAGAAGTTCATTCTCAGCTTTTTTTTTTTTTTTTTTCTTTTTTTCATTATTTGGCAATCTCACTCCTCTTTGAGACTTTCTTTGTTTTATTATCTTTGCCTTTGTTGCCCAAACTCCAAGGTAGTTAATATTTCATTATCTTTGTTTCTTTACTTCAAACACAGGCTTACATTTATACATTGTGCGTGCAATTTTTCAACTGTTTACCCAATCTACACCTTGATAGAGTTCTGTGTAGACCTGTTCTTTTTATGTGTCTTGAGATGACTTCGTGTCCATCACAATGCAATGCGTGAATGTATCACTAAACCCTGTCTGCAGCTTAAATTAATGTAAGTTCAAATGCAGCGAAACTGTCAACGCATCAACTTTCGTTATGAAAAAATAAAAGAAATGCTTGTATTCAGTGAAAATGAATGAGTTTGTGGTGCTCAATTGCCACAAACATTTGCTTCTTGTGTGGGTTATTACTGCAATTGTGGTCCAACTGATGATCTGAATGAAAATAGTAGTAATTAGTAGTCAACTCAATAATATCTTGCTTACTTTCAGTCACTTTCTATATTGCTTTTTGAGATTAGAATTGTTAAACAGGACTTTAGAACAACCTTTTTCTCTGCCATGTTTTTTACATCGATGCAGCGTCTCTGAAGCACTCCAGTAAGCTAAGCAGTCTGTCTGCCTTTTTACTTTACTTTGGGACTTTGGGAGACTCTCAACGGTCAGAGGTGAACGCCATTCTGTTTGAGGCGCTTAAACACTGAAATATGCTTGAAACCTCGACAATAACAACACCCTGGTTAACAACGTTCTACTGATTTACAACATTCAGTATAGTTTGTCAAGATTTACATCTTCTATTAGTATCCACCCCTTGTGTCATCGATAATCTACAGGCAGCTGCTTGTTCTTGTAAATTTAGTTGTACTGACCAGCTGGCTGTGTAAATGACCGGCTGGCTCTGCATTATCCCGCAACATAGCTACTTACCAAAGGCGCTTTGATTATAAATAATATTGGAAAAATCCTTTGTCGTTAAGTTTTTGTTTAGTGTTTGCCAGCAGGCCAACCAGTTAAACTTGATAGCTGTGTTGCAAGTTAAACAGCTTTGAAACGGCTGCGGCGTAAAAATGAGGAATATCTTTTAATGTAAAACGGTGGTTTGTTATAGATTACTGATGCATTTGACACTACATCTAACTGACATCGTCTCCCCTTCAATGTTCTGATCAAAACTTCACACTTGGCGTGTGTGTTGTTGAAGACCCAAGCAAGCGAAATGTAGTGTGAAGCTGTTCGGATGAGCGGTTCTCGAGAAGGCTGCATGCAGCAATACCGGAGGATACGCAATGGGCCAAACGGGCACTGCACTAGTAAATATATTATATACAGCAATTGTTCAGATGAGGATGTTTTGATTAGGCTGACAAAACTCCCCTTCCAGCTTTCCTTTTCAGTTCAATCTCTATCCATATGTTCCCAGTCTTTCTCACCCACTCCAACCTCTTGCGTTGTTTTTTTTTACCCTTTGCCTAACCCCGCAGTTGCTCTCTTTCACTTCCGCTTCCTCCTCTTCTTCCCCTCACTAATGTGTCTCTTCTGTCTCCAGGAGGCCGACAGCTGCCAGCATTGCGGCGGTTCGGGCTGCGCTCCCTGCTCTCTGTGTCATGGTAGCAAGCTGTCCATGCTGGCGAACCGCTTCAATGAGTCCATCAGTGATCTGCGTTGCCAAGCCTGCTACCCCCATGGTCTGGAGAAGTGCCAGTCGTGCTCCAGCAAATAGCACTGTTTGGCTGACACTCGTGTCTGGCATGGAGAGAGTGAGTTGGTGAATGAGAGTGTAGCTGTGAGAGTGTATGCCCGATGTGCTATGGGTTTGTCACAATTTTTTCACAGCGGGCAATATTGCTCTAATCCAAAGTGTTCTTGGTGGGGTGTTTCGAAGCACTATAGGAAACATAAGCCATCATTGGAAAGGGGAATTATGAATTGTGCAGCGGGCACCAAATCATAAAATACAATTACTGTGTGCAGTGAACATAGTTTGCGATAACACATACACATAATCACTTTTTTGTTGTCACATGATTTTGCATCCTTCTTCCTGCTAAAACAGTTTTTCCACGACAGAGTTATCAGTTTAATTAAAATGATGCAAACATTTAGCTTTTAATTTTTTCTCCTGGGATTTCCGTCCTGTTCCTATCTACCCTCTCTATTCACCAGAGAGAATAAAACCTTTTTTATCCCCACATGATGTACTGTTTGAGGGTAACTCGCGCTTTTTTGTTTTTCAAAACAGTGGAGGAAAAAAAACTGAGATAAAGATGGAACAAGAGAAAAGAAACTACAGGCAGAATGACAGATGGGAATGAGTCAAAAGGAGACGGTTGCATTTTAAAGCAAATTTGATCAATGATTAAAGTGCACACCACACAACAATGGCAAAATGCACTACTGCTTTAAGGAGGGTGATGGTATGAAACAGAAGCCGGGTTTAGCATTTTAAATTCAAGCTAGTGGTGTTGGTGAATAAATAAGTTACACTTTTCAAAGCCTTTTAAAGACTTTGGGTGGAGTATCACTTTAAGAAGAGATGAAGATAAAGATATGAAGAAAAGGAGAACAGTTAAATAGCAATATTCGTTTTTTAACACGTTGATTCAAAGCTTTACCCACAGTTTATAAATGAAATAAAACACCCAATTAATTTTCAATGCCTCTTTTATTGTGTCCATCAATTGCAGTTTGAAAGTTTTTTTTTTTGTTTTTTTCTTTTTACTGCCAATCAGTGAATATGGTGTATAGAAAGTGTTGAATCACACTTCTCGTGGTATCTATGTTTCCTGATGGCAACATGATTGAGGAAGCTCCTCAGCCTTCTTCGTTTTGCTGTCACTCAAATTTCAATGCCAGGTAAAGCCACGCCCCCCACCCCATGCCAGATCAGGGCCAAAAGTCTGAAACTAAAATAAAATGATCTGAAAGTGAAAAAATAAGATCTGAATCTGAAAACATAAAATCTACCAATGAAAAAAACAAGAACTCTAATATCAAAATATATATGAAAGTGAAAAATGTAAGAATGAAAGAACTGAACCAAAAATAATCAACTTAAAAAAACTTTACATACACTTTTTTTTAATATTTTTTTAATATATTATTGTATTTTTCAAAGTTCAAGGTCAAAACTTGAACTTTCAGTTTCATTATTATTATTTTTTAATCCGTGCCGTTTCGGGACGACTTAACAGAAAAGTGAGTAAATGCTAAGTAAATAATATTGCCTCGATAGAAAACGGTTGTACAGTTTTCAGCTCTGAGTGATCACCTTCATGCAATTCAGAATTTCGTCTGTGGAGATATCAGCATCTTCCAGGATTACATTAACCCATTGCAAGCTGACATAAATGATCCCCGTGAGGTTCAAACATTTAGATAGAGTGATGTTTACCACATTTCTCTTTCAGATGGGTAAATAACCGCTTTTCCTTTTTCAAAACAATACAGTATAAGCCCTTCTAATATGCCTACCTGCTACATAATCCGATATAAACTCCACTGAGCCATAGGATATTTTGCAGTGGCTGCTGAAATGGCATTTTTCACCACACTCCTTATGCTGCAAGGCACAGATGATCAATCAAAATCAATGCTAGCAGTTGAATGCACTGACCACATCCACAAAGGTGTCGGTGGCCCAAAGTCACGCCAGAACAAGCACCCCCCAGACCATTACAGGCCGCTCTCCCTGCCCCTACACCTATCTTTGTGCTGGCATTTCCATTATACTGTCTTATGTTAGATAGCCTCGCAGTTAAAGAGTGTGGCTTATCAGGAGCTTGGCCAAAAGCCCCATCAGCAATCAAATGCCTGCCATTTCTGCGACGAGAGAAGTAACCTGAATCTCCAGTCTCGCATTCTTTTTCATTTCTCTCTCTCTCTCGCTCTCTTCTCTGTCTGATGGGTCTGCTAAAAAAATCGGAAAATCTGCTACTCATACTGTTAACAGAGCTTTATCATTTCAGTGCCCATTCTCACTCAGTATTCCACAAGGGAGCCAAAGTGAGGCGAAATTGGGTCACAGAACTGTTCTTGGCCTCCTCTGCCCTGTAGGACCTACAGAGATAAGGAAGCAGGTTAAAAAAAAAAAAAAACACAAGTGTTTGCACTGTACAGTATACTGTGGGTTGGTAGTTGTGTGCACATCCAATTTAGAGATTCCAGAGATTCAGTCTTATGTCATATTTATTAAATGTTTTTTTATCAACAGGGCAATGTTTCAAAACATCTAGCAAATGGACAACATGACAGTACAAGGTGTATCCCAACCACTGAATGGCCTACAGCTAATATCCAATTAGTGACAGAGTTGGATTTTAAGGAGCAAAGATTTACAAGAATGGCATAATATCAAAATCCTCACTGAAACCGTTGCGAGACAGTGAACTGAGAAAATGAGGGAGATGGAGGGTTTCATAATCCAAACCTCTTTTTGGGTCTTAACCTTGGTACACGTTCCAAACTCTTTTTTTTTTTTGGATGAAATATTGCCTGTTCTGTCCACAAGGTTTGAGAGCTAACCAGTGTGAATACTCATCGTCATTCTTTTATAAAGCACCTGGGAAATATACTTTGTAAAAACCTATCAATACATTTGACTTGACTGAATAAATTGCAGTGTTTTTACTGTATGTCTAGAAGCTCTTAAACCATCTCCACATTCATAGCTCTTCAAAAACAATACATCAAATCACTGACTCTTGCTTCACGTTCTGCAGTGGGTGGACACGCACATGCCACAAGCCACTACATCTGCTATTCTTATAATATATTGTGGAACATTACATAAAATTGTCATTTATTTGAGATCTCCATTATCAAATAATAGCCTGTTTAATCACAGCAGCTAGCAAACAATGGCTTATGAATATAGAGGGGAAGACTTTCCCCTGCTGGCAGCATCATCATTTATGATGCTTTATAGATATATCTGTGATCTCTTATAGCCCATTTGTAATATACGACACAGGAAGCAGACTGGGAGCAGACGGGGTACATTAATCATAAACTCTCATACAGGAATATTTTGCACAGTGTGGGGAAGTGAGGCACATTTAATCTGCAATCGCGTCTGTTTAACTCTCTCCCTCTCCATCACTTTCCTTTTGTTTCTCAACACGCATGATTATAATGGATGAAGCTCTCTTGGGTAAATCACCAGTGACCCACCTTATTGAGCTTATAACTCTCCGTTAACACACAGCTTGGTGTTAATTCTGGTCTACAGACCTTTCACTCTGCCAAGAGAGTGAACAACAACAAGAGCTAAACATAATCATTTTACTGGATTGCCCCACAGTCCTCAGACACATCGCCTGTTCCCTTGGTTTGGAGCAGCAGGGTGGTGCAGTGATTAGAGAGGCTGCCCTTCGGTGGATGGATCAGACTTAAAGCCTCCGTCACAGCAAGCTACGACCCCGCTGAACGTCGTCTGGCAAAACGCTCCAAATAGCTGATCCTCTATCTGATCTGACCTCCTAATAGGAGGAGGAGGGGCAAGGATGAGTGCCCCCCATGTAATTAAGAATCTGCTCAACAGAGAAGTCAAAGGTTATCAAATATATATATATATATATAAACTTAGATATTTATTAAGGTCAGTAACTTGGTCATTTTTGTAATGTAATGTGTGATCTTTAATTGGCTTTTTATTGAATTCATTATTATTTTGTCTCATATATACAATATTGTCAAAGTAAGAATTAAAGAATGAACATTTTATTTTGGTGTCAGGTGATTTACATGACCCATCCCTCATGGACACATATATTTATTACCTAAATATTTTGCCAGGACAATACATAAATATCAACCAAACATAAAAATCCCTCAAATAAGTAACGATAATGTTGACGATGACCCAATGTCACGAGCACAGAGAAAGCACTTCCATGATGTAAGAGGTTCTCTTCCTGCGCGGTGTTGGGTTTACCTTGTGGTTTAATTGTACTTGATGCATTATGGATGCTAGGGCCAGGTCTTGTATTAGCAAATGAGATTATACTATCGAATGTCACCGTGTTTGTATAACATCAAAACTTTGACATCATGTGTCCTGATGTAATGTAAGCTATGCCTTACCTAAAACCTACCTGAGTGTCAGCTCAAAACTGAATTCATCACCAGGGGTGGAAGTAACAAATAACATTTAGCATACTCTCGTTAACGAAATCGTTTTTTTTTTGTATACTTAAAAAAAAAAAAACTTCCACTTGTGCTATCCGAAATACTTTGACACCAAATCCTCCGCCACCGTCTTGTGGGTCAACTGTCCTTACTCTCGTCCTGGATGAGTGAAATCTGATCCCTGCTACTCTGTGCTGTGACTCACAACTCACACTAAAACACTCTAGATCAGGGTTCTTCATCATTTTTCAGGTCAAGGACCCCCAAACTGACAGAGAGATGGAGCAGGGACCCCCTACTATATACTGTATATTGTATAAAATTGTGTTTTATATTAAACTAGTGCCATGTATAAACATAGCTACCCTGTTGTTGTGCATCCAATACTAAGCTATTCAATTAATACACATATATTCATGTAAATTGGAAAACAAGATTGTTTTGAAAAAAACAAAAAATTTAAAAAAATCTAAAAAAATGTCTAATCAACCAAAAATTTTGCGACCCCCCCCTGCAGTACCTCTGCGGACCCCCTGTTGAAGACCTCTGCTCTAGATTGATAAATAGCTCACCGGTAGAGTAAGATCAACATATATTTTTAAATGTTGGGGTGAGCAGTCCCTTTAGCCTAGATAAAGAGTAAAAAAAAGAAATAAAAAAGTCCTGATAAAGCAGTTTTTAAAAAGTAAAACAATGCAATATAATATGTAATTGTGGTTTGCATAATTGGAACTTGCCATGGTTAAAAAATAATAATAATAATACATTAAAAAAAAAGTTCATTATTCAGCCGGCACGCTGGTGACCAAACACACCCATCAGGTGCATTCTGGGGTCTAGCTATTATGCTAAATGCTGAAGTCTTCAATGTGCATCCTCCAGCGGTGATTATTGCGAGGAACGTGCCTTAAGTGAGGTGCGTGAGGCCCTTGTGAGGGACAGACAGGCTGAGTGGACTGGTTGGTTGTATTATGCTTTGAGAATGGACGAGCCGTGAAGCTAAACCTGCAGCAGACTGAGGAGGACTTCCTGGTGCACGAGACACACAGAATGACGTTCAGACAGGTAACAACAACAAGCTGACTGTGATGCTCCTTCGTTGTGAGCGTGGAAGTGTGCACTGTGCGTCATGTAAAAACTCTGTTTACTTTGGTGTGTGTGTGTGTGTGTGTGTGTGTGTGTGTGTGTGTGTGGCTGCAGTCATTTTCCTCAAGAATTATTTTCTTTACCCTCTCTCCACCCCTTATCCCTTTTTAAAACAATGTAATGTGTACCTGGGGCACATTTTAACTGACCTACTTTTAGCTACATTTTGACCAAAGTAATTTGACCTGTATTTAATTTATATATTATTTATTTATAGTCACGGTACTTTTATTTAAGTAGTTTATAATATTAAGGTTCACAACCAACAAATATTTTCTAGATTAATTGATTTAAGCTTTTGGTCTAAAAAAAATGTAAGAACATAGTTTTAAATTATTCATTTCAGTCCTAGGTAATGTCTTGTTTTGTCAGTCCAAAACCCAAAGATTCAGTTTAATATGATAAATAAGCAGGAATTCTCCACATTTGAGAGGCTGAAAACGGCATGTTCTGCCATTTCTGAATGAACAATTCTAACGATTAATCAAATACCAAAATAGTTGGCGATTTAAATTTTTCTGTCGATCGAATAACGGATCAGTCGATTAATCACTGCAGCTCTAACGTGGTGCTCTTTCCAACCCTTATCACAGTGTGCTGGGGCAAGAGTATAGGAAAACACCCAGAATACTAAGAATACTCTTAGTCTGTGGTGTCAAAGAGACATTGAAACTGTGACAAATCTTTCAAATGACATCTGGATTCCACCCCCAAGTTTTGTTGAAATTTCCAATGAATCTATCCATTCCCAGTCTGCTCACATGCTCATGCTGCGAGAGGGAGAAAGAGAGAGATCCAAGAAGTTAAAGAACAAATGAAAGTCTCCCTATTGCTTTCCAAGCACCCCCAAAGATGCCTCCTTTTACTTCCTCTACCTCCCATTCTGGAGGCGTGATGGGAAAATTCTGTGTTCACGTGCATGACTGGGAAATAAAACTTAAACATAAAAAAAAAAAAAGTGTGAACTAGCATACTCTATGAGTGTGATTTAGGTACTCTGCATATTCTTTCTCAAGCAAATTTTCATTATCACGACATTTTACATTTTACGATACTGTTGCCGCTAAAAGGATTTTTTTCCTTGATGGAAAACCAAGTCCATAAACTTCGAACTGTATCAACTGAATGCATGAAGCAGATGCTCAAGGCTGCTGCTCAGAACATCAACACATTCTTATATTAGCATTTGCATATGTTACCAACTAATTTCACAGCCATAATTTGATTAAAAAAAAAAAAAAATTCTAGAAATTGCATGATTTATGGTTCAGGCACAAAGAGGGGGAAAAGAGCAACTAAACGCGCAGTGTCCTTAATCCAAAGGGCAAGTTTAATCATTTAAGTTTAAAAGGACGGAGCAAAATGTCCTCCCTAAGCAAACACAGGCCAATATAATCACTATCTCAGACAGAAGTTGCTTCAGGCTGCAGCAAATGCAAAAAAATCATCACTCACTGAATATTTATCAGTAAAAATGGGTGTCTAAGCAAAATCAATCTCCAAACACAAACGCCTAGCAAGTGGAATTTAGAATTTAAGAGCAAAAGTTTATCATCCAGGAAACTGGAATGAATATTTCTCTCAGTAAACAGTGTTGTGGGAGAAAATGAGCGGAACTGTGTTGAAATGTGTAATGCTCCCATTTTGTTTCTCTATATTCCCTTCTGTTTATAACCCGGTGTGGCTCAAACTCAATTAGACCAATACCATATGTTGAAAAACTTCGTTTGGCATTTATAATTCAGAGGTCTCCGGACACATCCATTCCTCTGAACCCCTGTGCCGATAATGACTTGTAGATTGAAATCTTGTAAAACCTCTGTGTTATCTCTGCCTTTTTAAAGAAATACTTGATATTCTTTCAGAGAATCATATCGGAGAGAAATAAGACCATTCATCCCGTATGGTTCCACACTTTGGTTTGGCGCAATGGCCACTGCTCCTGAAGGTGAATCCAAGCAGCAAAAAACCCACACGGGGCTATACAGACCATAACACGGAAGACGCGTCACACTAAGATACGGGATGTACAAAATGCAATAAGTGACAGCTATGATGGCTAAGCAAACAAAGACTGAAGGATATGCAGCAGTCTAGTAGAGGGAGAACTCAGTCAGTCCAATCTGTGTGCAGCAGGTAGCAGCAAAGCATTATTACCAGCAGAGCTGACTGCTGGGCACATCATAAAGCACGGCTCATTGTCTTCAATGAATGTGATCTGTGTTTGTGCGTCAGCTGATGCTGATCAGCTGGAGGTGTGCGTGACCACAGTGCAGAATTACTTGCGATGCTTCATTGGTAATCATCTCAGTCACTCCCTCACTGAGCGGAGTTTTTGTTTGTTTTATTAACTCTCTGCTGATTATATGAGCTCCCACCACCGTCTGTCTCGCGCCACGTGAATATGAATGCTGTTATTTCTCAGCTGATCTGACTGATGACGGATGAAATGTCTTTCTTCTTGTTTTGTCTTTCACCTCCGTTGTACTGTATTACCGCCGGATTGGTGTAGCTGCTGCCTATAGGGTTAGATTGTCTTTAATCTGCTTCTTTCCGTCTATAACGCACTTTCACTTCTTCCTATGCTAACGTTAGTTTGTCTTTCATTTACAACACACTTCACCTCCAAACCCAATGCCGCTGCTGTAAGGTGAGGGTGTCGGGAGCGCCCACACTGCTGTTTCCTGCACAGCCTTCACTTTAGTCTGCATGCGTTTAATTTCGTGCTCCTTACGATTACGGTTAGAAATGTGTGAGATGCCAGAAATGGAATCCATAGGCTTTCTACTGTGAAGACAGATAACCCATGGCTCCTTCCTGGGCGGAAAAACCACTACTCAAATAGTTTATATGCATAACATGGATGTTGCTGTAGTTCAAAATGGAACATTTTATCCTTCCAGATATGGTAATGCATCCATCATAACCATGAATAGCCCTCTTCACATTCAGAATTCAAACAATTTTGAATCAAATCAATAGTAAAGGATATGGATATAAAATAGTGACACACTTCAATCTATTTATAGAATCATATTGTTCTGTAAATGCTCAAATCTAAGAGCTTTAAATGGATGTACGTGTCCATCTTTAACTGAGGACAACTCAGGGTTGCAGGAAAGGTTACTGCACATGCATCTTACTGGAATATTATTTTAAGATAATACTAATGATGTCCGCAGTAGTAGCAGGTAGCAGGTTGTAGCTCTCTGGACCCCCATGATACATGGAGAGTATGAACTCTGATCTCTAACAAACAGACACAGTAAGCTGAAAAACCTTTTCCCTCCTTCGTTAATCAAGCCGCTTCATAGAAACAGCAGGCCGAGAGGGTCACTGTGAAAGGAAACTCAGTTTTACAATCAATTCATTGTGGCACCTGCGATATTAAAAATAGTGATAACGATAGGTCAGACAAAGACTATAGTTAGCTCCTCTATTTCTATGTTCCTATCCTGTCCATCCCATCTATCCTATCCAGATCTACCCTATATTATCCCAACAATAGTTGTTATCTTGGAAATGTGACGACATACTGATACTAATGCCACATATGACCGGCAAGCCGGGATTACATTGATTTAACTGTGTCCCTAAGGATACATTGTGAGTCCAACTTCCTTGTGGACTAAATAGTGTTTCTTTCTCCACCCTAAAATCACAAGACAATGTGAGAACAAATGTCGTCTGCTCGCCCGCAGTATTTTCAAGATTACAACAATGTGGACTTATGAGAAATAACGTGAGGTGCTAAATTACTTAGATTTGTGTCTAATGGAAAATGTTACCTCCAAAAGCAATTCCCTAATCGTAGCCACATGTCTAACCATTGGGCAGGGAATCAACCAGGCTATCAGTAGCCACTGGCCGCTAGTGCCACAGAATAATCACCATAATCCCGCCACAGCAGCCATGGCAGCCCCAGCCAAGAGGCTCGGAAGGTGCTCATCTTTGAAGAGCTGGAGTCCAATCAGCAAAGGAGATGGGGGAGAAGGGGGGGGGGCATCAATTTACACTCTGTTGGGCTGCTCTCCAACCCATCTTGGATTGAGACGGACTGATGGAAACTGAGAGAGATGCTGTGATGGTCGAAGCAGCTGCAGCAGTAGATTACATTATGAGAGAGAGGCTGATTGATACAGAATGATGTTAATTTGAATGACGATGGCTGGTTATAAGAATAGTTTTTGAGAGCTGTGGGCACAAGTGGGAAAGCGTGTGTGTGTGTGTGTGTGTGTGTGTGTGTGTGTGTGTGGGTGTGGGTGTGTTATTCAGGATGTGATCAATTCACAGCTCTAGGGCTATTGAAAATGTTTGTGCTGTGCTTTTTACTAAAGCTTTCTTATTGCTCATAAACATGGTTTTATGACCTTTTTAACAATATGTCACCTGCTCGACGCTTTTAAGTTGGAACTTTAGGCAGAGCAGGGCAATAGCCACATTCTGTAGACATTTTTTTATTTTTCTTATATTGTTTTTCTCCCCCGACATTTTTTGCGTTATCATTTCTTAACACAAAGCAATAATGTCAAATGTGCTCTCCATTTTATTCGATGTCTTTTATGTTGGGGTTCTAGTAACTTCCCCAGTCAGGCAGGTATCTATTTTGACAAGCCCGTGATGTTCTCCAACAGTTCCAGCAGCTGCTGGCAGGCACATATTTAACCCCACCTGCAGTTTGTTTGTTGAGAGTCTGGTGTGTCTAACACTAATCATCTTAGACTGTGAACAATTAGCCTGAGATGGAAAGTCCTCACAGAGGGTTGCTCTGCTAGAGCAGAGACTAACAGATGAAGCAAAGGAGGGCTCAACTTCACTTAAATTCCTTCCAGACTTTAACTTTAGAAAACTAATCTCTGTGTGCCTGCCAGTTCTTTTGCTCCCTTGGCCTGCTTCTTTCCCTGCTGGCTCCTTTAGTGCCACCTCTAAGGCATTCATTTCCTGCTAATTTGTTGGCTTGTTACAAGCACATGGAGGCGTCTGTTGCCTTCTGGTTCGGCCTCATATCTAGTAAAAGTTACAGAAAGTGCTGCATTACAGGCTGGTGACGACCAACCGTGAAAGACAGTTTTCCAATTGCACCTCCTTTTTAATATAGTTACCATGGACTTTTGTCCCTGAGAATGTTATGTGGTTTGCCTTGTATGACTGTGGGAGGCACTAGATATTAACCTTTCATTTCTTAAAATACACTCAAACTTTAAAGGGACGCCAGGTGTCTCACTCTATCTGCAAATACTCTGTGTTTAGTTGTAGCTACCCTTACTCTGCTCTTCATTTTTTTCCTCTCCTGTCAATTGGCCCAATTGAAGTGAAGTCAATTTTCAAGCTGTTCTAGGTTGCCAACTTTAAAGCCTGCAGACTGCTTTAAAGGACACCCTTGATAGAATAAAGTGAATTCTAAAGCAGAAGTGACAGTGACTTGTTTACGCTGAAGAACCACTAGTTATCTCTGCGACTGCTGACTTCATTATCTGTCTAACACCTCCTTTGGGAGGTAATGGAATAGGCTGTGAATCATTGTGTGTTTGTGCGTAAGAGAGAGCTCTTCTGTACTTACGAGGACCAAAGCTCCTTTCAAGGATAGGAAGATAGGAAAAACCCTCCAGAGTGACAAACTTTGATCCCGACAACTTTTTTGTATGACAAGAAAATTGCTCCTGTGAGTCAAATATATGTAGAGCTTGCGCCAGGTGCTTGGGTACACCTGATGTTATGTGGTCCCCAAACTTCTTCTGTCAGGCCCCCCTTTTTGCAGATAAAAATATTTTTATGTCCCCTTACCTCCCGTAATACATCAATGTAATCAAACGCACACATACACTAATCCTTTTGAGAGAATTAATTAAGATGGGAGTAATATCACAGCATGCTTTTTTCTGAAGCCCACATTTGTCTTTGGAATCACTTAATATTTGTTAAGTAGTAGCTCAAATCCACATTTAATATTAATATTATCAGTTCTTTTTCTCATCTGAAAAAAAGACTACCAGAATAAATTCCCCAGAAATGTATCCACATGTTGCGGTAGAAATTTTGAAAAAAACTATATATATGTATATATAATATATATATATATATATATATATAAACATTTTTCAAAATTTCTACCGCAACATCTGGATATATATACAGTATACGGATATTTGTTTGTTTGTTTCTGTCAGTGGACCTGCAGGATCCACTAATAAAAGGATCTTATAATCTATTCTAAAATTGACAGGCAACAATGAAGAGACTTGAGGACAGGTGAGATGTGTGCTCTCTTTCTGGTTTTGATCCGTACACATGCTGCTGCATTCAGCACAATCTGTAGCTTATTTATAGCTTTTTTAGGAAGACCAGAAAGTAGAGCATTGCAGTAATCAAGCCTGCTAGTAATAAAGGCATGCATAAGTCTCTCAGTATGGGTATTAAAGCTTAATATTGAGATATACTACGGCATGTGAAATGCTACAAACAGGCCTTGTTGATGTACATGCATAGTTTCTTTTAATAAAAAAAGAAAATGTCTTATGGTTGATACAGGAAACGACATCAAACATAAAGTTGATGGACTTTCTGTTTACTTGTATGCACATCCTTAAACTATAAACAGTTTTGGTCAACTTTGGTTTAAGGTTCGTCTGGAGTTTTAAGTGTGAAATTGTGCATTATGAAAATTATGCATAGCTCAAGGCTCATTGTATGATATGATTGAGAAAATTAAGTTTCCAAGTTAGCAATCTGTTTTATATACTTCAAAGAGCAGAGACGGGGAGGGACATAGAGAGGGGGGAAGACAGCCAGAGAGAGAGAGATCTGGCAGGGATGCAGTTTTTGGGGTTATAGAAATGGACTTCTCGTCTGGAGATGTGGAGATGCTTTGGGCGCTGTGCTTACTCTGATTTCTCCTTTTTGCATGTTCACTCCAGCTAGCAGAGCACTTTAAAGGTGAGCTGAAGTGACAGCAGGAGAAGCTTGAAAGAGTGGAGGAGTAATTGCTGAGAACAGGACTGGTGTGGGATTCAACTAGAGAGCAAGCTTCTTACAGACTCTACAATATTTTCACATTTTATCATTCAGATTTCATAAGGGAGAGAAATTGGAGGCACACTGAAAAATGGTCTTATATTGACCATGTTTAGGGCTGTCTTTTGCCAAGTTTGAAGGGGCACAACTGAGGACAACCAAACGGAAACAACCCAGGTATACATTCATAACATACCTGGGAAAGAGATTCTGCAAAGAAAACACATTTGATTTCATCCTGTTCTGAGCTTTTGTCAATCTTCTGCCAAGTACAGTGGGGTTGGGCCATTGTAAAAAACAGTTTGATATTAAGATAAACGCCAGACCTGCTGTTATAGCACTTGACTCAGCAGCCGAGTGGAACATTAGAGAAAATACATTTTCCAAGATTACATTTGAACACATCATGATAACGTTATAATTAACCTTCAGCCAATACAAATTTTTTTCTGAGTGTTTCATGAAAGCATCATGATGTTTCTTCATGAAACCTTGCTCCGGCTGCTAACAGCTAACGTTACTAGCTCACCTGCCGATTTCAACACGGGTTTGTCACAATGTAGCATTATCCGGTGTCGGCAGAACAGAAAGCCTTAATGCCGATCTCCCGATTGCATATTATATTTACTGGATATCGGCCGATAATGGTCGTCAGTAGTTGAGTGTTAGGCTGTTAAGTTGTCAACTTTGTGGGTAGCTGAACATAGCAATGTTTTTATGGCCGCTTCTGACTGGGATGTGGTCTCTGTGGTGCCACAGTGCTTGCCAACGGACCTGGATAACATTTGTAGCACTTGTATTCAGGGAATTTGGCTCAGGTGTGTCTCATTCCATGTGCCGATTGGATAGTACCCTCACCTCAATCACATTCCCTGGGAGCAGCTTGCGACACTGGACTTAGTGCAGCTTTTTTTAGGTCCTGATTGGGGCGATTTCCACAGTTTAGACTGATGATGTTGGGGTGCATATTACCATTTAACACTGTCAGGCAAATCGCTTTTACATTTATTTTTTTTTTACTCCTGTATTAGACGAAGGCACTGTGCTTTTGTGTGCACATGAGTCTCTGCAGTCAACAGTGAAATCAAGCTGTGCTTCTGTACCTCTCTCTCTGAAATGTATCTCTAAAAATAGGACTTTTTTGTCAGTGGTGATAAAAGGAGCGCCGTCCATTAGGGGGCTGGAACACGCGGGAATATGACACTCCTACATCATGATTGCCATTTTACAACCAATCTCTGTTCTTGAGATGCATACGAATACAAGAATAGATGGAAGAATATGTTCTACGTGTGACAAGCTAAAATTAAGGTGTTTTTTTTTTTTTATCTTTAAGGGGTCGCTGGAAGGTCATCAGAGTGCAATTTCCGGCAACAGTCAAAAGAAGATGAATTACTGGAGATTAGACAAGATTTTATTCTGTGTGGGTGTTGTGCATGTTTGTGTTGGATATGTATGTATACATACATCTGCTTATTGGGCAAATTTGCACATTTCAAGTAATGCAATCTATATTCCATCAGTGGTGAGGGGCCCTTAGGTCCCTAGTTATCACACGGTTATGGGCCCTGAGCAAGAGGACGACACCAATATATAATGCTTCCCCTGCATCCTGTTTCTCAGAGCGAGAGACAGAAATCTTAGAAGAAATGTCCGTTTTCACTTTATGGCTGAATGGGAAATTTATGACTCGGTGTGTTGTAGCTTTTCCAGTTTAATGACCTCATAAGACTGCTGGATTCCCGTCATGAGCTTTTGTCATGCATTGAGCCTGTTAGTCTTTGCTTCAAAGAAAATTGACACACATTTATTTGCCTTTTAACGGCCACATAATAAATATAAATTGGTACTATTCTCTTGTACAGAATCCATCAATTGTACCACTACCTGTTACAAGCACTACAGTGCAAATTACTTCCAGGTCTGGACAGTTAGGGCAAGCTAGAAATTGCTAGATGCTAGAGAAACATCTCGCATAATGGCATTAGTACCACAACAATGATGTATTTTTCCAGAGCCATGATATTAGCGGTTTTAAATGAAATCCATTCTTAAACCCTTTTCTTATTTGGGACCAAATTGTAAATTGAGCTTAATAAATACAACAGTCCTTTTGGTTCCAATGCATTTACCCGTTCCTCTGCATCCTCCACTCCATAGCCTTCTTTCATTTACAACCTTATTTTCACCAATGAGCATGTTAGCCAGTTTCTACAGAGATGCAAGAGGCTCTAATTTGCCAGCACGCCTTGGTTGAACATATTCCTATTTCCTGTGTCTTGTCTTTAATGCAGGCCTCCCCATGAAGCGAGTGACAGAGCAGTGCAGAGGATGGGGACATCACTGCAACCAGGAACACAGGTGATTAACGAGTGATTGTGGAATCGTGCTGAGAATATAGTTATGTTGTGTTCATGTGCGTGACTATTTCCTGTGGAAGTGTCTATACCTGTGATGTGCGCAGATGCTTAAGTGCGCAGGCATTTCTATTACAGTCAACAGACGTGTTTTCAACACAGCCATACGTCTGAATAAATGACGGTTGTTTGTTGTGTGAGAAGATGGTTTATAGTACTTAGATGGAAGAGGTGATTAAGGCAGTGGAAACTACTGGCTTTTGCAAGGTACTAGGTGTGCTGTATCTTAATTAAACCCTGTATTAAATCATTGAGTGTATAAATTATGGGTATATTTTTCATGAGATAATGAAGAATGGCAGTTTATGCAAAAGGAAAAATCTGTTCAAAGCGTTTGCTTTTTTAATACATGTCTTTTTATTGGGACAGAGCTGAGAAGCATACATTAGTGGAGCTAAAGAACTAGGACGTCATCCCTCACTGCCTTCCCTCTCACAAACACTGCCAGTTGTGATGGTTACATTGACTGGCCAGGCTGGAGGCCCAATTAGCAGGAACTAAACTCAGGTCTCTGCAGTGGTAGGATAGATAGAGTCCACCACAACTTTAGGTTTAAGAAAAAAAAAACAGGTTTTATGGGTCAAGAATCCAGTAGCATGTTCAGTCTTCAATGGCTCATGTCCATTCACTTTTCATTACTCTCCACTGGCTCCCTGACGCTGCTCGCATTAAAGGCCCTACACACACATGGTCCATCAATACAGGATGGAGAAAAAAGAGAGAAACACTTAAGTTGCTTCATGCTTCTGTAGTTTCTATGTTCTCTGTAGATTTCACATCATAAGTTGTGTAACGCCTACTTATTCTGAGAGCCCGGGAATGAGAATTGTATTGGAGACCCAGAGTCAAGTGTGCCTGAATAATTTACTATAAAGTAACACAGTTTAAACTGTCTACCCAAAGAGTTGATTTTGAAGTTTAATGTGCACATTTCTTGTTATGATATTTGGAGTGTTCTTTAACAATAAAGAATTACCTCTTGGCCCGAACTGGATGTATACTCTACACGTCCTGTGAGAACATTAATAGTTGCACACTGACTTTTCATGGACTCTTGCCATAGTAAAACTGCCAGAAAAGGAAAATGTCAAATTAAAATAAAATATTGCTTCAAGACTCTATGTAGTCCATATTGTGCTGCTTTGCGTTTGTAAAAAGAAGTACAATTCTAAGTTTGGGAAGAAAGTTCAGGTGCACCTTGGTTTTTCAAATCAATTCTTCAACTGTCTATCTCAAAGAATATGTATTGCAGTATATGGCAGCTCAGCACTCTTGAGTCTCATAGCTGGATTTGTGGTTAGTGGACCCACTCTCTTATCCTGTTGAGTTTACTGGAGATAAAGCCACAATCGATGAACTACCCATCCTGCCACTCTCCCCCATCCCTTTCCATCTTTTGACCTATACTGCCCAAGTACGCTGGTAACTACACTCAACTGCTGCCTGTCTTTGTCCCTTCCTCACTCACACATTCCCTCCATGTCTCTCTCTCTCTCTCCCTTTCTCTCTCTCTCCCTTTCTCTCTCTCTCGCTGTCTCTCTCTCTCACTGTCACTCTTTCTGTCTCTCTCTCTCTCTCTCTCTCTCTCTCTCTCT
>CALSBV010011010.1:4256680-4426134 GCA_943590825.1 Bovichtus diacanthus
AGAACAGGCTCCAGAGATCAGCTCAGAGCAGAACGCCATGTTCTCTAATGCTTGCAAATTCACATCAAGTGCAGCAGATTACGTACACGATTAGCTGTAAGATTTGCTCAATAATGGGGAATGTTCTGATTGCAGAAGTTTCTGGATGAATAACTTTACCTGCTGAAGTGGTGCTGTGAGCTGGGTATAATGCAAAACAATGTCAAATAAATTGATGGATGCACATGCTGTGACTGATTGTCGTTTGTTAGACCCATTCTCACTGACTGATGCCTGCTATGACAGCTAAGCTCACATTCATTTTGGACTGCATTGACAGGTGTTCCTATAAACATGAATGTATGTAAATGTATACATCTACATTCATAAGCTTGTGTTGGAGTGTTGTTGTTTATCTTGGATTGTGTAATGCTGCATGCACCTTTTTTTGGCCTGATATTGAGAGAGGAAACAAAAGGAAAGATGAATCTTTGCCAAGACTATAGGCACTCTTCTGAAAATGATTAATTCAAGTAGGTTTTTGCAATTGGCAGCATTTTCTCTGATGGGGGTCTCTCAATACAGTGCATCTCTGGGTTTCTGGGTAAGGAAGAAACCTTGCCCAGTATTATCTGAGGAGTAAGTATTTTTCCTCAAGATGATGAACTAGGTATTTCTCCCTCTTTTTATTTTCTCAGTGCAAGCAACAAAGTATATACAACTTCGCAAAACTAAACTATACATTTACTGGTTAGGTTAATGAGAAGATCACGGCGCGGAGTAGAATAAGTACGGAGTGAGACGACCTTCTACATCGTGGTTACAATAATAAACACCTGGTTAAGGTCAGAAAAGGATGGTTAAAAGAAACCAACGTTGACCGTCCGTGGAAAACGGGAAGCAGACAGCAGTCTCCGTGTTAAAGTCCAATCTACCCAGACCCCTGTGACGCTGTATAATGACGTCAGCTGACCTCTTCCTTTGCTCCAGTTGGACAAGATGCACAATTGCTACGACTTAGAGGTTTGGTGAAAGGCGAAGGAGAGCTAATTGTTAAAACTACCTATATTCAGTATTTGCTATTGATATTGATTGTGAATGAATTTCTTCTAGGGGCGGACCTTATTTTCCCTGTGGTTGTTTGCCATGTACATTATGTGCTTTGCAGTTGATTTACAAGCTGTGAAATATGGATTCCTGTGTTTGAGTATTGTGAGTGTTATGTGCTGAATTGATTAACTCTCAGGGGATGGTGGTCCTTCATGTATACCTAATTTTCCGCCACTTCAGCTGAAAGCGTGCATGATTAGTTTTTTTCTTAAGACTTGACAGAGACTTGAACCCTAATCAGTTTTAATTTCTTACCACTTCTCCGCAGCTGACTAATTTCTATCCACAAATGATAACGCTCTGGTAATTTTTAGTTGCCTTTTTATAGTATTCCCATTGCTATAATTAAATGCTGGAAAATGCAGAATGCTGATATTCCAGAGGACGATATATCCGTAGCTGCTCCTCATATTAGCACAAAATTATTGGAGACACTTTTCTGTACAAAAAGCTGCTTAACATTTAGGAGTTATCACAACTTACAGCAAGAGCAGTCTCAAAGTGGGATGGGATGGAAAATTCAAAATAGTTCTCTTTGTCTAACTCATAATTCTAAGTCAGCATTGCTTTCCATTTCCTGTCAAGTGTGTGTGCCATCGAGTTTCACTGGGCTGAAGAGCCGGATAGGATTTTCGCAAATCCCACTTGTGTGAACACCCAAAGATTTGCAGGTCCCCACATCCACTAGATCAACAGAGAGACTGGAGTGTGTGTGTGTGCAGGATTCCCCCCATTGCAGACTGCTCACATTCACAGTGTTCCTGCAAATTAACTCAGCTTCTCATAAACGTGAACATAATGTGCAAAAACAGAACTCAATTCCATGCAGAATTTATTATATGATATTAACATGTGCGTTCAGGCTTAATAAGCACAGGGTGAAACAAAACAAACAAACTGTATGTGTCTCATATCATCTCTTTGACCCTCTAATAGGTTGATCTTCTTGTAATAAGCCCCACCATTGTTTACCCAATTAGGAAAACCACTCAGTGATTGAAAGTGTCTCCCTGTAATATCGAAGGTTCCATTACATAAGAGGGGATGGGTCTGCCTTTAATTGATAAATGATTAATAATAAGAATGGTGTTACATTATTTAGCTTTCTCTACTTAGTGAGCGCTAGTACCACTTTTACTTGTATTATATATCATTCAAACTTTGCTCGGCTGGAATTGGTTTGGACTGCATCTACTGCTTCGTAATATGATATGCATAATAAAAAAATAAAAACCCATAATGCACAAGTCCCTCCCCATAAAACATTACGTACATATGTGGATGTGGGATATTGAACACGTCAGAAAGAAGCTCTGAGCGGCTCTGAATTTAGACTGTGGTATATTAGAAGAGAAGTCGAGCTGTCGAACAGTCAAAGAGCAATCAAAGTCTAACTTTTATCTAACTCATTACTGCTGTTTGAGCCGTGGACAGTAGGGCTCTCACTAGTATGGATGAGGGGAAGGAGTGAAGAAAAGTGAGAGATGAGAAAAAGAGATAAAATATGCAGTAGATGAACATGGTGCAGTGAGAGAGCAGGAGGCACATCAGCGCAGGAAACAAGGGATGAACAGAATTTCATGCTCTTTTGCTCCAAATGTCATGGTGATGGCGCTTTGTATTTCTCTAAATGTCTTGAAACAATATAAGACTGCAGTAAGTAAGAAAGATCATATTCTCTGACACAATTAGAACGTCCTTGTTTTTTTCATGAGGAAAAACTCGCAGTTCGAACTTTTTAAATGACGGAGGACTTCGCCCCAGCAGGACACATTGACAAATCCTGTTTAAAGTTTTGTATCATATTTTAACTTTAAAGATGTTGAATATCATTGCCATTTTTCATTTCCCCCCCAAAAAATTCTCTGTGTTGTAAATGTGTACAACTGATAAAAGAAAAGGGCTTTAGCATTTTATTCCTTCACCACCAAAATATCAGCATTTTAGCTGTTGCGAAAGCAAGACTTAGCGAAACACTTTTCCATCCAAAAAGGATAAAGACAAGTTCAATTGGCCTATAGTTTAAAACGTGTCGTTGTGATTATTGTGTAGATCTTTGCTACATCTGTCTGGATTGCTGTTGATGCTGCTTTGTTCGGAGTGCGTGTGTGTGGTTTCAGTGGGATGGAGTCAGGTATGTGCCAGTAAATGATTACCTTTGATATAGACGGTTCATTAAAGAACACCTAAAGTGAAAGTCTCAGTTGCTCATTCCTCAGTGAGGCGTAATTTGCAGGAGATGAGTCCACCATTCTCCATGTCAACAGGAAGCTAATTGTTGTTTGTTTGCTTTTCTTTTTTCTCGGGGATGTGAATACTTCCCTCAAGCAGGGCATTGGCGGCGGCGGTGGGATTTGGGGAGGGGGGTGGGGGGGCGTAAAAAGATACACAAGCAGCGAGACAGACAGACAGAGAGAGAGAGAGAGAGAGAGAGAGAGAGAGAGAGAAGGGGCAAGCAAGATTGCGAGATACTCATTATTGCCTACACTAATGAGAAATTAATTACACCACAGCTGGCTGCGCAGACTGTATTAGTGGAGGCTGAACGTAGGGGGCAGCATGTGGCATCAGTAAGGCTTGGAGGCAGTCTGGGATTTGGGGCTGATGAGATGGAGCAAACTCAGTAACCATGGATAAGAATCAACAGCTAAGGGCAAAAGAGATTGAAGTTTGTGATACTATAAAGCCTTTTAGAAAACAGTGTGAAATCAAAGACAAACCTCAGGAAACGGCAATATGTAAAGGGAACAAACATGAATTGAAAGAACCTGAACGTTAAAAGCAGATTTTATTTTATTTTATTTTTTTTTTATGCTGGCAAGGCTCGACAGACTACCAGCGGCCTCTTTGTCATTATAGCTGGGCAAAAGTGCAGTAACGCATATAGATATGCATGTCTGACATTTAATATGTATGCAAAGCTAATACAAACTGCCAATACCGAGGCCTCATTACTGGGCAGGTTAAGATGTGAGCTTGACATTTCAGGTTTTCCATACCTTCCATGTCCATTCAAATCTGAAGGGAAATTAATGGACAGGTCCTTTTTCTTGTCTGAGGGCCGTCTGAAGACATAGTGGTCACACACAGGTGGACGTTGTAGACATCGAGCCAAATATGCAAAAATAGAGGTTAATCACACACGCGCATACTTCCTGTAACTGATATCAGTGTCCGATAAGCCTTTCAGATCATGACTTTGTCCGTAGAACAAAGTTGTTGGGTAACCTCCAAGAATTCAAATGAATGCTCCAGTGCCAAAACATAAGCCTATAAAGATGAACTCTGACTCTGCATTGTAGATAAAGAATGCAAATGAAATACTTGAAATTGTGCTGAAATTGTAATGGAAATTAAAAGTAAACAAAAAAAATGGTAAATCCATTCTTTGTCCAATAATATACTTTATCTACAAGTTAAAATGGGACCACTTAAAAACTCAAAACACTTAAAAATGTCAACTGCTCTACATGCAGTAGTGTTCAGGAGGTTCAACAGTAGGTCTTCTCCTGAAGGCAGAATTGACAATGACTTGAGTTATAATTCTAGCTTTGTGTAAGAGAACACACAAAAGATCACAAGTGAAGAATTCAGTAAGACTATGAATTTACTTTTAGACAGCAAGTTGTATCTTCAAATAGCCAGAATAGAGAGTATTTCTTTCAGCTGTATTGTCCTAGATGCTTTGATTTTTCTTTACCAAATGCAATTAGTTATCTAGGATGTTATTGAGACTGTAACCCGGGTGGAGTGGCATTAAAGACCATAGGGAAAGTTAACAACAGAACTGGACTTTTGGCAAGAAAGGTCATTATATTAATAACTGTAGTAATCTGAAAAGCTCTTTCTGTCTCACCTAATTCCAGTGTTCTTGTCTACATTGAGTGTGTACTGGCAGGAGGGTTTCCTAGCAGCTGCAAACAACATCCTCATTGCGCTGATTTGGCGTCAAACCCAGTAGCATCCATATGCAATGCCCTTGAGCAAGGCGCTGAGCGCTCACTGTAAGCTCCCGTAGATAAGAGCGTCAGCTCGCCGACTAAAATGCATCTGCATGTGTCTGTTTGCACAGATTCATCTGTGTGTGCAATTATGTGCCAGCAGAGGGGCAGTCGGTTATAAAGGGCCCCTGCAGATTTGATATTCAATTACATGATGGAGTATTTGTGAGGCGAGACCGAATGCGCTGTAAAACCGCTGCATGCTCTGAAGGTACGCGCCATGGTTAATTTAGCTTTCATAATGAGACGGCCGAGAGGAGGAGGAGACTGTGGGGGCAGTGCGATAAAGAGGGAAGAAGCAGAGTAACGTTACAGAGGTGACTTAAACCCGTGGACAATGCAGTAAAACAGAAGAAACACTTATACAGTATACTACTGTATATACCATAGGTAAACCTGATTAAAAATGTTTCAGATGGGGATAATGTTATCAGAAAAAATGAGAAAATTTGAAATATGCAGAGAAGGGGGTAAAAGCGGCGAAAGTGAGGTCAGGTTAGATGGATGAGAAGAAAAGGCTGCTAATGCTGTGACAAGTACTGTCACGCCCTTTTAATAGAAGAGGGTTGAACTAATCATTCCCTATGGATTTAGGACATTTGGAAAATACACACGCATGCATGCATATACACACAATCTCTGAAGTAGCAGTATTGATAACAATAAGCCATCCTGCAAACGACACTAAGTGTTTGTTGTTGACTGGCATTGGTTTCTGAAGCAGAGAGCAGGAGGGAAGCCAGTTGCATCATAACCTCTTTGCTCATTCCTGTGTTAAAAAAAAAAGATTTAACTAATGTTCTATTAACACAAATGGACAAAGTTTTAATTAGAAAAATGTTTTCTGAGGAAATGTCCTCCAAAAGCCCTTAAATTGCCAACCTAAAGGTAAGCTGAAGATTTTTTGGAAACACATTTGAAGCAATATATCAATGCAATATTCCTGGCAAAATGTACATATATTACTAAGAGTCTGTAATTCACCTTTCAGCTATGGCTAGACTAAATACCCATTATACTGGAACTGGCCAGAAATAGGGAGGAGAGGCCAGTAGACTTCCTGCAGGCACTGCAAGCCTCCTGTGAATGTCAGAGATTTGGAGAGCAGCCATATTTTCTCTGGCAGAATGAGGACTGTCGTCTCTATGAGAGACAGGAGAAACCAAGTCTTTTGCTTCCCGATGGCACTCATCAATCTGAATATAGCGGTGACTTGCTTCATGTGGGTAAATCTTCCCCGCTGTGATACACTCTACACCACTGCTGGATTCAGGGCGGCAGGCTAGCTACCTATCTACATAACAACAATGGCCCAGTTACCTGATTATCTGAGCGAGAGACACGGAACCGAATCATCCACACATGCACACACTAATGTTTGTAGTGTAAACTCGCACGCATAAATGCACAGACAATTACTCACGCACAGATGCACACGTCTCTAGGCCAGAACGTATTAGATTATTGTTGTTTATATACAGTAGTTTTACAGTCCTTTTTTCCAAGGACTAGACTACAAAGTCTTGATGGGAAAGAAGGCGTGATGGCTTGATTTACAGACTTGACCTCTTCTGCCTTTGCTGGATACTGTATCAATGTGCGGGCCTCACATTCAAGATGATCTATTTGTCCCAGCAGCATTCCTCTTTCTCTCACACAAATATAAAAAAAAAAAAAGCTAAATGTCTTGGCTCTTTTCTTGAGTTTATTGTAATGTATGAGCATTTTGATTGGGGAAATGTTTATTTCTAGTGGACATGTGCATTATGAGTCATGTAGGGAACAAAGGTGGAAGTGGTGTGATATTGTTGTAGCACCACAAAACCCTGTAGAGATATGGATATGGATATGGATATGGATATGGATATGGATATGGATATGCGAGACCACTGTTTGACAATCAACTCTGTTTTCTTTTTAGCCATAATGTGATGGTCATTCCCGATCCCTAACCAAGTAGTTTATTTAAACATCACCACAGTCATTTCCCACTGTAGTTAGTTTGTTTTTGTTATCACCCAAAAATAGTCTTTTCTTTCTTAATTAAGTAGTTTTGTGCTTTAACTGAACCAAAGCTTAACCACTGTTGTTGGATCAAAAAAGCAGAAGCAGAAATCATTAAGGGTAACACACCGTGCCGGTTTTTATTAGTTACAGAGATGTAATTCTGTTGTTGCTACCCTCCATTGATTTGAATGGGATGAACAAAATAATAATAGAAACACGTTTCATTATAATACATGACAGTTCAACAATCCCACAAACCTGAAGCCTCCAAAATCATTTTGTTGAATCACCACCTGTCTCGAACAGTTTTGACAGAAACTAATAACTATCTTATAGCCTTAATGAAGGTAGGATTTATTGCAGGACTGTTGTATTCTACTGCACTGGGTTTTAGCTCAGTGTACCTGATAAACTGGCAACTGAGTGTATGTGACTTAGTAGCTTTGGAAGGCAATGACCAACAATGTCATCCTGCCTAAAAACAAACGAATGGTTGTTTGATTTGGAGGACTTGGTAACAATACTGTGGCTAGCAATAAGTCCTGATGTGTTGGTGGGGTAACGGCCGAAACAATGATTGTTTCACGCTAAAAGAGTTGGAACAGAGCAAATAGGTATTTACCGAACAGTGTCCGCATTCACTTCAGGCTCTTGATCCCTCAGGCGTCGTGCGTGACTTTGTCTTCTCACTCACACACACACACACACAGAGGCTACAGTATGAAAGATTGACAGAATGTTGGCCACTCAGAAAAGGTTATCTCTTGGTTGACTGAGCCAGGTGTGTGTGTAATCAATGCGTCTAATGAGGAGGTTGTTTACCAAACTGCTGATATGCACTGGCCTTTTCTCATCGTTTTTTTTCCTCGGGCAGGTCCACATGAAGATACGGACTACATAATCTCACCTCGAAAAGAAGCACGCAGCCACAGCCAGCGTCACGCATACAGTGCAGTACACACCTTTTTATATGCACGCCTATGAAAACACAAAGTATCGGACATGAATCTGGCTCTTTGAAGTCAAAATGTGGCTGCGGTTCCTTTGATTCCTCCTGTCTGCATGTTGTTGAAGTGTCCTTGAGCAAGACGCTTAACCTCCAAGATTTGTGTGAATGAGTGAATGACTGGTCATTGTAAAGCAATTTGTCTGTTAAGATAGGAAGGCATTGTATAAATGCTGTCCATTTACCATGGTCACCACTTAAAACACGCAGTCGCACTATTGGAAAAAAAAAAAAAAAAGTTTGTGCGTGCGTGCGTGTGTTTTGACTGTGTAAAGACCAATACATAACGCCCACAGAGAGCAGCCATACATTTAGTATTTCTGTCATATTTGTGCTGTCCTGTGAGGCAGTGTATCAAGAGGGGCTCGTGTTCAACCATGACCCTGCTTTCTGGGCTTCACGTAGGTTTGCTCCAATTTGTTCAGGCATCGTGCGTCGAAAGTAACACCCCGTGGGCGGAGTGTAATTATATGTTGATGGCTGTGCATTCAATATTGTCTTGGTTTTAGGCCAGGGTTGGAAACATGATTGTTGTTGCAAGTTGCGTCCGTAAGGTTCAATTAAGGAAGCAGTGATTTGTAGTGAGACAGGAGAAACCGGCAATGACAAGAAAGACAGAGGGAGAAATCAATGATAAAGAAGCAGAACAAATCCTGACGGCAACCACTTACTGTGGATTTATTTAGCGAGGGATAGAGAGAGTAAGAAAGAAGGGCGAAGGAGAGGAATGCCAATTCCCCCTGTGTCTGAACAAAAGCCTACACTCGTTTTCATCATGGTGGAAGCTGGAGGTAACACAAAGCAAGTCAGAGGAGCAGCGAAGTCTTTCTGTGCAAGTGTGTGCGCACCTTGTGTCTGGTCGCGTGTTTGTGTGTCCAGAGAAGAATGTTATGGTTGACCAGGCAGACATTGTGCGGGCTGACACAGCGGGCAGTGAGGGCGCCAGAGCTGGAGAACACATTTAGTCTCAGAAGGCTGCCTCTGTCACAACCTGCTGCTCAACTACTCTGAAGATACTGGCCTTTGATTTCTTTCTTTCTTTCTTTCTTTCTTTCTTCTCTTTCTCTGTCTTCCTTTCTTCCCGTGCCTATAGCTCACACTGTCCAGCTTTCCTTCCTCTATCTTTTGGTATATTCTTTGGGGTTTCTCTGTATCTCTCACTACACGTCATCCTTTTCCTCTAGTCCTCAAACAAACTTTAAATCCATCCCTCTCTGCATTCTTCTTTTTTTTTTTGCTCTTTTGCCTTTAATTAAATCCACTTTATTTCAAAAGTTCTTTCTGTTAAGTAAAAACAACAACAACAACCTCATATTTAGTTTGGCAACTGTGGCAATATGTAATAAATATACCAACTAGGGATGTTACAAGATGAGATTTTGATATCAAGATTATTGTCAGAAGAAATATCACGATTTCACGGTTGTTACATTGTTGTTGTTATTAGTCAGGGAATTTTATTTAACAATTGGCTACTGACAATATTTTTAACGGTTAAATGAAGAAAAGTACATCTACAAAACCTTTTTTTTTTTTTTATGTTTTGTGATCAACAACAACAAGCTGACGCTGACTAGCTGACAATTTTATAAACTGTGGATCCTCACACTTTTATGTATTCAGATTAATTAATTCCCTATTACCTATTGAGTGCAATTTCAAGCTTTGCTACAGCAATTCACTTTTGCATTTTATTTAAATGATTATTTAAAAAAAAAGAACAGCTTTTTATCATCATCACGATGCTCATTATTAAATCTACACATTAAAACAGACCATTTGAAAACTGGACAGCCCTCAAGACTCCAGACTTTCTTCTGCCTTTCGTTATCTTCTAGTTAGTTAATCATACTAAGTTACTATACTACCTCAACATAAATATAAACACACGATAAAGCATACAGCGTATCATTTGACAGAGAGAGAGACAGAGATGTTGTTTGAACGTTGATGTTTGCAGCTGAGCAAACGGAATGAATAAAGAAGTCATTGAAAATCTGCCAGCTTATTGTTTGTCTGTGTGCGTAATAGAAATAGCTGAGTCACATTTTGGTGACTTTAGTTTAGTTCGAAATGCAAGAAATGCTGTCACGGCTCAAAAAGTTAAACTTTCTTCACCTATATTCTTTTTTTGAAACAATTTCGCCTCTCGTGTTGCGCTGTTCGTCTTGCTGCGAGGGGACTCCGTGACCCGGCGATTTCAACGCTCTTTGGCTGTGGAAAGAAAAGGGCTAATGAAGCACAAGTGCTCCGTCTCTCTGCGAAAATGATGTGATGTTATTTTTCTGCCAAACAAAGTGTCAAATGGAGGATCTCTTCCTCACTGATCTTTCTGCTCCTCTTCCTCTCTTCTTTCCCTCCCTCTCTTCTTTATTTCTGTTTGTGTGCATACTGTTTTGAGTCTGTTTATTAGCTATCAAGTCAAATTCATACATATTTCCTGCTCCATAATGGGCCCGGAAGATGATTCATTTGAGAATATGAATATATGAGAGTATGAAACTGTGAGATGAGGAGGAGAATGGGGTCTGTCTGTCACGGGAAGATGTTGAAATCCTCTGGTTGCTGCATTTGGAGAAAATTAGCAAGCCATTTCCCTTACAATTCATAGCGGGTTACAGATTCGACATGGAACTGAATTATAGAGCAGGAATAATAACGCCAGATTGCAGTTTTATGCTATGGCACGCTTTTGTTTGTAGACGTGTGTGGAAAAGAGGATCACTTTATTCTGTAAAATCTGCTCCTCCAGCACAATAGCTTTAATTGTTTAAAGTTTAGCCAAACCAACAAGTGCTATATTTGAGCTATATGCAGACTTAAAAGCCGTTTAACTGCGTTGTATTTCCTCTCACACATACAGTAGATGTAGCACGTGCATAGGATGTGTGAATGAGATATATTTTGGGGGGGGGGGGGACATCAATCCTCGGTGATTGACAACAGAGCAACGTTCAGTATCTGCAATGCCATATCACGCATAGATCAATCATCTAATGCAGAGTTCAATCGACCTTTCGGCCAATCAATTAAAGTAACGTTGCAGTATGTGAAGAATAAATGACAGAACTTTGAGTTCTTCTCTGTGGGACCTCAGCGAGGAGGAAAGCTCGTAACTAGTCCATTTGAAGAGAGTGATAATGGATGGGATTGTCATATCCGCTGCTCATTTGAGTCTAATAATGGATCATATAATTAGCAATGGGGTAGAAACATTGTCTTTTCTCTCCACTGTAATTAATCTTTTGGTTGAACAGACTATCCACAAAGACCTTAAACCTCCTGGACTGTAACTCAGATCTTATACTTCTCAGACACATACAATAAGGCCTGTGGAAATACATTTACGCTAACAGACGTAATGAATTACACAGGTCTCATGATGGACATAGAAACTCACAAATTCAGAGTAAACTATTTCATTAGTTATTTTAGTATCCATATTGAACCTGTAATTCATAAAATGAGTCATTTATTCCAAAATGTGTTTTTAGAAATGTCAAGCTGCTAGTTTCAGTTAAGTACTTTTCTCACTGGACTAGAGTTATTTGAGGATTTTATGTGATTTTAGAAATGTATCCACCATAGCTGAGTTTCACATCTATGCCCAGTCATATTTACAGACATATTCCAATCCCAAAGACTATATCATTAAATCATAACAACATATTGTACTATCCACCACGATGGTAGTATTCAGCCTGTAAGAAAATAAAATGTTTGCCAAAATGCTGCCGGGCTGTCATATATGTATGTACTCAATCTCAACACCTCAACAAGCAAACTCTGTGCTCTCTCAGCTTCATAATTCTCTGTTTAAAGTGTGGGAAGAGCCAAATTACAGATGTAATTACATGCACATTGGACTTATATCAGATGGATTCTCTTAGCCTGCATGTAGAAGTCAGTTGCAGAGGAATTCTTACTTTACAGATCACAGATGACAGATTAAAATGAAACCTCTGGCGTTATTACAAATCACATAAGATCTAGAGCTAATACTTGTGTAGTGTGAATAGGCATACAAATAAAAAGTGAGGTACCAAGCATCATTTGAGAGTTCAAAAAGAGATGACAACCTCATCTAACTAATGTGCATGGCAGTATTTTAAGGTCTTTTTTTTTCAAAAAATGTTTTAAACCTGCTCATGGTAACCAACACGATGCAGAAAAGACGGATGATGCATACGATTTGTCATACTTTATCAGGAAAATCTGACAAAGATTTTCAGAATCTGAAACATTTGACGACAATAATGCAGAAACGGTTGTTACGTTTTAAGACGCTATACTGAAGGGTCAGAACAGTGGAGGGGCTCGTGGAGAAAAAAAAAAAAAAAAGAGGGACCCTATTAGTGTAAGATTGCAGACTTCTGCACAGGCCTGTAGGTGCTGACCGGTGAATGCTAATCAAGAGGCAGGGCACAGGAGAAGGCTGGCAGGCTGTAGGATGGAAACTGAAAGACCACGACTTTGCAAGTCCTCTGCATTAACACCGTTCTAACTGTGCAAGTTTTGAACTAAAACAACTTGGATGATCCTCCCAACACGTGATGCATATCATCTGGATGAGCTGTCTACGTTGAAACGCTGTCGAGCCCGAGGCAGAGCTGGCTGGCGTCTGACAAAGCCATAAACAGATGCTGAAGCAGCAAATGATGAACAAATTAAAATCTGCTGATCTGCTAATAGTTCACAGTTTATGTTACTTGGTGCTTTCTGCAGTTGCTGCTGTTGTTGTAACTTTCTGGCCACCGGCTTCGTATTGATGGCGAGAACCTGGCTCACTGCTGGACCGCACACTGTCACAAAACAAGGATTTTCAACATTAATGTGCGATACTGCACTGCCATTTATGGTTCCGCAAAACACGGTTGATGGGGCGCGGGGTGGGGAGATGTGGGACAGGTGGCCTATCTGACGTTTGAGGCTGGAAAAATGTCAAACTTGAGAGATTTGTGTTCACGGCATATCACCATTCCTCACAACGCCCTGATCCTCCTTATACACAGCTACCCGGCCCTTTTCCTTCACACACACACACACACAACCACACACACATTTTCACATGCCCACGCACACGCATACCTTTTTGCACATGCATACCCTCCCTCGCGCGCACACGTGGCACTGTAGCATCAGCTCGGACCGATGTTGATAGTAAGGGGCTTTGCATACATATCGAGATAATTTACATATCTAACGTGTGTATTTACACAGTGAAGTGGGGAGAAAGTGATAGCAGCTCCCGAAACATACCGTCTTCTCTGTTTTTAATGCCTTCCCTTTTTTCCATCCTGCTGCTCTCAAAGCCATTTACCACGGCACTATTACAGATGCATCTTTCTTTAGTTCAGAGCGGCACTCGCATGATTTAAGAATTATAGCCGCGATACTGCAGAATAAGAAACCAAACAGAGCTGTTATCCGTAGAAGGAAAGAGGCATCAATCACTCTGAGACCAGAATAAAGGGCAGCAATGGGAGTAATTATCTGTGGTAAAAGACAATGATGTGTGACTCGGTAAAGAACCTCACAGGCAAAAACACTGTGAGCTCAATGATTTCTTTATCAACTGCCTTAAGATTTAAATAAGTAGTGGAGAATGTTCGGGAAAGTTTTATTACGGAGGTTTGGAAAGCAAAGCAAACTTTCCCTCATGGTGTTATGAGCTACATTGGCTTTTTTTAAAAAAATTTTTTTTAAACTACTTAAAATATATCAATCATATTTGCAAAGTTTTGTCACAGTAGTGCAAAAGTGGTGAAATTAGATTTTTTTGTGATTTTGTGAGGGGGATACGTGCGGGTAGTGCAAAAATGTAATTCAAATGATTCTTGTTTGAAGTCAATTATAATGCTACATCTCTGCTGAAGTATGAAGTTTAATTGCACAGAGAGAATGCACAGAGTATCAAGTCTTTTGTATGTATTCTCAGTCGCCTCTACAATTTTACACCTTTCTGCCAGAGAATACTGTACATTGTGGACATAAATACAGCTCAGATGACCCCATTTAGTTTCTTGTGGCAGAAACGCAGTGAAAGAGAAAGTCATTTTTGTTGTAATATAAACTTTAGATAAATATGTCAAGCAGGTTGAAGCAAGCGACTGTGATGGAAAATGAAACAAATGGAGAAATGATTATTTGTGCTGTTAGCAGCTGCAGGGACTTGAATTACAATGAACGTAAAGTCATCTTTTCAGTGCAAATTTAACCCAACTTGCTGAAAACATTAACTGCTTTAGGAGTTATTCTCATTACATGTTGCTTCAATGTTTTCACTTTTGACCTCCTAGGTTAATCCAATGCAGCAAAACTACTTGCAGTGGGGGTTTGTATTGAGCAGGCGAGTTGGCCTGAAACCAGTAGGCCACATGTTTGTTATTATCTGACATGCGTTTGAGATTTTTTGACCGGATCGATCAATGTTTCTCTCTCGTTCTCTCTCTCACGATGAGCGCATGTTGCAAAGAGAGAGGAGGCTGGAACTCTTTAATGTGAGGATGACAGCGGAGGAGACCCAGAGAGATGGACGGATAAACACTGATAGACAAGGGAAGAGGGAAAGGCAACAGAGGAGGCGTGTATGTGCGTGTATGTGGCAGAAGTATCCCATGCAATTAGGTCATTCTGAATAATTGGATGCTGGAAGCTCTCATTAAACCCATCTCGAGATTGAGGCCTTTGATCAGCCTACGGACCAAATGTAAGTAGTTCAATGAGCATATAGAAGGCAGAGGGGAATTTAAGTTCACAAGGAACATAATTTCTACTTTGGGGTCCTCGGCCGCATCATTATTTACTAAACGTTTGGCTTCTTTTTATTATACCCACCTACCCAACTCGATGGCCACTGTTGTTTGATTAGTGGAAAAAAAATGAAGACACGTGCTGCTAACCTCATTAGCGATCATAAACTAATAAATGATTTTATTCTTGGTCACAAACACACAGTATTATGTTTTGAAAACCACCTCTCAGTTGTCAGTTGTCTCACCCGTTGGCTCAGTGGCTCTGTCTGCCTCTCCACGTGGAATATCCTCAGTGATGGACAGTGGTTAATAAAAGTAGCCCACACTTTGACAACGTGTCATACAAACTGGAGTAATCCACTGGCTTTCTGAAATACAGTTGTCAACTGCAATAGCCGACTACTATAGAGATGCAGCCAGGCGGAGAGAAGAAAACAGGCCTGATCTCTGCCAAAGTCTCCTGTAGTACCTTCTCTCCACTGACATCTGAAACCCTCGGTGACATACAGAGGAGTGTTATGGTCCACCACAATACGACAGATACAGAGACATAGTATTGGAAATAAGGATTTTAAGTTGTTAAATGTAACATTTTCTGTCTCTCAAACTTCCTGTCTTCCTTCTCGGGCTCCTTTTTATTCCGTATTTTGAAGAGGAAGAAGGATAAGCGCTAACCTCAATCTTGAAAAGTGCAAATATACATTTCAACTAATATCTATTGAAACGAGATTGAAACTATTACAGGATGGGTTAACTTAAGTCTATCTTAATACATACATGCCCACAGGTATAATGGCCACTGTAATTGTTTCTCCTGTCCATGCTGGCCGCCCAGAGATCCCTGCCTAATGCAATTCCAATGTAAATGAGCCAAACTCAACATCTACTTATTAATGAAAATATACTGCAAGTTATGGCCTCCAATGAATCCTGCACTTTTCATATATCCCTACTACAAATGCTACCATAATAAACAGAAAAGCCTGTATGAAACACCCATTACCTTTTTCTCAAGGGTTCAAGAGATCAACTTTGATTGTTCGAAGTCCGTATTTTTGATGTACGTGAGATTTATTTCTAAATGTAATGTGTTATTGCAAATCCAATTTCATATTTCCCTGGCCTCTCAACGTGAGAGCACAAGAATAACTGTTCCCCAGTTAGGGTGCTCGATGCTGATGTTGATGTAACTTCTCTGTTGATAAATATCGTCATGAGAGTGATTTGCCATCCCTAATTGATATAATATGCTCGGAAATTACTCATTTACTTGGCAGAAAAGGCACTCTCACCACCAATATTGTCTGTTACTGTATCTTGACATATCTCTCACTTAGCGGAGGCATACAGAGTTGGTAGGAAGATGTTGCAATTATATTAATAGACAAAGGCTGCTCAGGAGCTTAATTAATGGAGGGGGGAAATACATGCATGCATTCTCTTCTCAGCCAAACTCGCACTAAAAAGAGGTGCAATCGACCAATCCTTTTTACTACCTTGTATCTTTCCATCAGAAAATGATTCTATCTTCTAAATGTCTTTCGGTCACTTAAAAAAATAATGGACAAAATTTGTAAAAACATCGAAATGAGTTTCCTCTCGGAAGGCCTAAATGGTTCCAGCACTGCTTTATGAGCAAGCTTTATTTCAAGCGTTTATTTTTAGTCCCTTCACTAGCTGTGTAATTTCCCCCTTCCTGTTTTCTCTCACACTAGACTGTTGTGTGTGCCATCAAAACACTGGCAGTATCCTCATTTTTTATAGAAGCTCAAAGCTATTAGTTCCCTGCTAGTTCTCCTTGGGGAATTAATTCTTTGAAGACTGAACTGCACCACATCATCCACTCTTCTCTTCCTCTCCCTCTCACTATCTCTCCGTTTCTTTCTGCCTCTCCTCGGTGATGCACCCCCGCCCAGAGCCATATAAAGACACATGAATACCTCTGCCCAAAAAAAAACCAGAAGCCCTTTCACAAAAACTGAGAATACTCGTAGACATACAGAAGGCTATATATAAATATTTAAGCACATATTTACATTTGAGATATTTTCTCATTCTGTGCTATTACTCGTGGCTGATCTTCCTTTTTTTATTTTTTATTTAATTCATCAACATGGGAAAAAAAACAAACATGGAATGCTTGCTATTCCTTCTACATTGCAACAAGCTATTGCTCCCCCTGGTACTGAATATGCAGCAGTAAAAGGCACATGTATGCAAACACGTACACAAATGCACACATACAGTGCACAGTTCTGCAGACAAATACAAAGTCAATGCCCTTGTGAAAAGCATTACTTTTAAGGTATTTTTTTCATAAATAATGAAAGCTGAAGTAGTGTAAGATATACATTTCATATTATTTACAATTCTTGTTTGATTACCGAATCTTGCTTTTCTTGTCCAACAGTATATAATTGTACACACCAAACTGCTCTATTGCCGCCATTAACATCTGTATGGCATCAATCCTTGTGTATTTAGGAGCGATATGCAGAAAGACCAATTCCTATTACCCTGTGTAAAGTAAGAAATAAAGCCTCTGAAACTTCTGGCTTCTAAGTCTTTTAATGCTTAAGCAATTACCTGGGAATAACATAACCGCTGTTAGGGCCAATGGGATATTGGGAATGGTTCTGTCCAGCTAATGCACAACACCATGATTTCTAATGTGTTACACAGATGGTAAAAGGCTGCGTTGCTAACACCTGCTGTGCATCAAGCACCAGCACAGTTAACAGCCTCACACCTCCTCTGTAAGAAAAGTGGTTAAGGCCAATAAGGCTTAAGGAAATGCAAATGTTTGATTTTCAGCCCCAATTTCCAGGCATTTCAGATTTTATTTGCGGCAATCATATTCACATCCAATAATGGTAATTTAATGCGTTTAATTAACACGCTGTAGTCCTACACTTGTATATCATGAATTAAGCATTACACAGTAAAGTGCATTTCACCATAACGGCACATTCACACGAGAGTATTATTATTAACTAACATGCATGCATGTCTGAACCACTGATCTTACAGTTGGGAGTCAGCTGGAAGTTAAAGACTTAAACACAATAATGAAGTAACGAGGGACTGCTTAATAGGCTAACTTCCCCGTCTGATGTACCAGTTTACTTGAGGGTGCAAACATTAGTAAAGAGTGAATCAGGTGAGGAAAAATATGAATATGAATATGAACATTTATGAACTAATCATTACCTGATGATACATTAACATGGTGTCTCCCAGTCTAGTAACTCATCATAATCTACAATATAGGCCTCTAGTTGGAATTCAGGAACTACTCATCAAAGAGCTGCAGAAGCACGCACATCTCCTCATGAAGCTGATGTCAGAGTTTACACTCAGAGTCTTTATTGTGTGATCACTTCCCATTGAGTTACTGGTAGAGCCTCACTATACTTTTCACTACTTCTAAACTAGATTCATCTTTGCTGTTTCAATTTATAAGAAGGCCATCTGTTGTTCTATGTCCCGTGACACCTGCTCCCGTCTCTCTGGAAGATTTGGGGGGGACACGGGACGGGCAAAGGACAAAGATTGAACCCGAGCAGAACATCACTGGCGACAATTATGGGTGGCGAATGACACCGCCATGTCCAATTTGTGCTGAGAGTTTCTCCCTGAGAGCTTTTGAGTTGTCAATCAGGCTGTTAACTTGAAACCACAATTTCTAAAATTTAGTGTAGAGACCCAACAATTTGAGATGCCTTGGAGTGTTTCCTTCTTCGAGCTTGTCATTGTTCACCGACACAGTCTGACTTCTATAATTTAGAAGACGGGCAATGGACCCTGCTCTTCGGTGTGAAAGTGCTGTTAAGCATTTACCAACCAGCAAGAGTCCTCATGGACGGTAATTAGTGAAATCAGCTGGTGTAACATTTGGTTGGAATATAACCTGAGGTAACTACGGAGTCCAAGAGTGCCAAGTCAACACTTCCTGAAGAGAGAGCGGGAGAGACAGACGCAGGGGGGGAGAGAGAGAGAGAGAGAGAGAGAGAGAGAGAGAGTCAGTCATCTTGGGGGGGAAAGGGAACAGAAGTTGAACAAAGCGTCTTCACAGTTTGAGATGAGCTTTGTGCTTTAGATCGCTGTTAATTAAGCCACATGGGTGTGTTTTCCATCTGTCTTTTTCTGTGCTAACATACTATAGCTTTCTTTGGTGATGTGGCCTATTTCACATAATGAATCTTGAGGCTTTCCATCCTTGTTTTGTCAGCTGACTGTACGGTCCTATTATGAGGTCTCTTTATGCTCCGTCTGTGTCAGTTTATGTTTTTGAATCAAATTTTTTCAGTGAAACATTTTCCTGGAGGACACAAGAATGGACACCAATGCTGGTTGAAAGAAAAGAGTTTACAATGACTTTCCCAGATTGGAAGTAATAATGGGGAAAGATCCTTATAGTTAGAACTTTTTTTCAACCACCACAAATATGTCATATTTATATTCTCTTCAGACCCTTTTTTGTTACTTACTGCCAAGTTGGATACATCAGAGCTTTTTAAAGGAAAATCCCCTTTAAAGATCAATTCCAGTGGAACTGTCGAATGTGTGCATTTAAAGAAATAAAATGCTCAACTTACCCAACAGTAACATCCCTACAGACCCTTGAGAGTTTGTAACAATGTTCGGCCTCTAACAAGAAACTGAAGGATCAATCCGTTTACCTCTTTACCAATAAAGTCATGCACACAATATAAATAAAGCATCTGCACTCCTGGTTCCCCTTTTGGGAATAAATCCGACAGAAATCAATAGTTCCCTCTGAGAAGCATAGCGCCGTACGTATGTGAAACAGTTTGTTTCAGAGTCTACAGAGAGAGCCTCTCCATGCTGACACACATCCCACTTCTCCGGCGCCAAGATCGACAACGTTCCTCCCACAGCGGCTCTCAAATCAGAGGTTAATAAGGTGTGGGTGCACCTCACTCGCTGGCTGGGCCGCTGCTTTAGTCTCCATTTACCAACATTTGTCCCTCGTTCCACCAGAAAGTCATATTCACGTTCAAGTAGTTCCAGGACTAAATGAAAGACAGACAGTGACATTAAAATAGATTATAGAAATGATTTGATGCCCTTCCTTCATGCCTCGCACCATCTTGTTCTTTTCATCTTTTTTCTACTGTCCTTACATAGTCCTCTTTCTCTGCTACCAAAGCGCCCCCACCTCCCTCTGTGATTATCCCCCCACAACCTCACACTCCATCCTACGCTCTGGTGTGTATGCGTCAGATTGTCTTACCGAACGTGTGTATTCAGCTCTTTCACAAGAATATGTGTGGTCCTGTTGCCATGGTGGTTTGCCTTGTTTAATTAATTAGTTAAATTTGTCATTATCAGATTTTATTATTGTTTTTTTTTTTTTCAATTAAACGTTATCTCAAATACTTTTGCAATGAATGTTCATATTTCCTAACTATTCTTGACATTTTCTTAGTTGTATTAATTGTTAGGGTTAATTAGAAAAGGGTATATTTAAATGTGAGCATCATTTTGAGGTAAGCCATGTGGCTTCTCAGAATGGAGAACAGCTTTTGTGCGCATCTTGGCAAAGCTCGCACTTTTTCGCCCATGAGAATAACTTGGCAAATGCCGTCAAGTGTTCTCTTGCAGATAATCGGTCTTTTCAGCTTTAAGCTCGCTCCAATAACCAAAAGGTTTTGTAACCACAGCAAAGATTGAACTGCTTTGCTTCTTTCACTTGCTGATGAACCACTGGCTCGCTTTTAAAAATTCAGAGAGCCAGCTGCCATTGTCAAATCACATAAATTAATCTCTTTTAAGTCAGTCTTGAGGATCGATGTGCTTTAGTGTCAAAAAGTGTCACTGTGAATGTGGCCAGCTGTGGTTTCTTCTAGTGCACATGCAGATTGTATCTACTAAAAGACCATTCTCAAGTAGAGAAACTAGGACACAGGCAGCCGATCCACTGCAACAGTTATAAACTGATTTTTTTATTTTGGTAATCCAGATAAAAAAAGATAATGGAGTTACCAGAGAGTTGATGGGTCATACTAACCAAAGGTTTGTACCCCCTTGCTTTAAATGAATTCAGAAAGTTGCATGAAAATGTAATATGATGCAAAGAAAAGTTACAGCACATGCCTTTCTGTTGGGCTTCTCAATGAACATGTTTAGATTTCCTTTCACAACGCTAAGATCAGTGCAATGTTACTCACACGCATGGCCCATAAACCCAACAGTATGCTATAAATAGTTTATTCAGCATTGTTTACCAAGTGTAAATGACTTACTATTCCTATAAGTTGCCATTTGCCAGCTAAAATCCTTAAAAGCAAAAAACAATTAAGACAAATGACTAAGAGCATTCAATTATGTGAATTGTCAAAATTAGTCATTTGTAAATGCTTTTAGCATTTTTTCAGTTATTCCTCCTTCCACCCTTTCAATCCACAAATCCATTTTCCAGATTTTATGGCGTCAGTCCAGACTGATGGCAGCAAACTGAGCAAAGTAGCCCAGACACATCCTTCAAATACATCCTCCATTTAGCAGTCTCCATTGATTTTACTGTACTCTTCCTACGGGTCTTTCCCACTTCTCCTCCCAGTTGTTTGTGCCCAGACGGCCTCCGCAGGGAGGAGTTCAGTAGGCATCCTGATCAGATGAAGGAACCATCCCAACTAGCTTCTTTCAATGCAAAGGAGTAGCAGCTCTACAAACTCTGAGCATCTTCACACATGAGCATGGCAGCAAGGATCAGGAGATCCTCAAAGTCTGATTCCCCATCCTTTTATTTTAACACACTAGGGCAAAGCCCAGCGTCCCATTGCTGAGAACTGAACATGTTTCTCCATGGTCTCTCCAGAATCCTGCCACTCAAATCTTTTTGCTTCTGCAACCACAAAAGATGCTGTTCGTCTGCTCTGCTGGGACCTGTCTGCTACATCATGACCCCCTGAGCTCCTCTTTCTCCACCTTTCAGTTGACCGGTTTTATAACCTGCCACACTGAAATGTTCTGATGAAAACACAATTGACGTGATGTTGGAAGTACACCAAAGTTATGGCTTGTAAAAAATGAGGAGAATAAACTCTAAAATAACCTCCAGTCAGCAGGTGTTCCTGTCAAACGGGATCAATTTAAACCCTCCACCAGTGTGACCCTTATCAGATTGGCACTGCATGCTGGATATCTCCCCTTTAGCAATCCTTAATGCAGAGTGATACCTGAATGACCATTACCAAGGCATCTATCTCCATTCAATTGCTTCCGGGGAATATAGCTCGGTAATAAGTTAGGGAAATTACCGCTTTTTCCCGCTGATGGTAATTCACTATGTATGCAGGCTGTCAAATACATGGGCTGAGGTCTTTGATCAAATATTATGATGGGTTTGATAGGGTTTAGTGAAGATAAAGGGAGGAGGAGGGTAAGGTGGAGAGAAAGAGAGAGATTTAGGGTGTATAGAGAAAAAGAAAATGTGAATTATACTTTCCAGAAATGTGTGAATACTATAGAAAATATATTTTTTAAACTCTTTAGTAGAAGAATGCTTAACTTTTTTTCTGTGGATTTTCTTTAGATTCTACCCAGATGTTTTCCTACCAATTGAAGGCCTCTGTGTGAAATATTGTACTTTGAAAACACAGTTTAATGTAATATTCTATATTCGTAATAATACTGATGGAAAAAAAAGTATAGATGAGGGAAAAAATACAATCCGCAATTTTAAATGTGCCAGACCTGCATAATGAATAGTTTGCAAAGTTCATGGATCCCCAGGGGTTCCTAGATCTCCAGATAAAAGAAGCGAGTGAGAAATGATGTTCTTCTATGGATATGAGCACACCCACAATGCAAAGTGTAAAAATGACCAAACTAGTATTTATTTCATCTCCAGTCCATATGATTTAAGCCACACATACTTTACATTACTGCAGCAGTGATGCAGCTTTGCGAGTCTCTAAAAAGTTGATTTTCAAACTGTATGGAAATTAATGACGAGCAAGTGAGCGCTATACACCGTACATCACATATAGAAATGTACAAAAGCTTGCGAGTCTAATGACAACACAGCTGTGTGATCTCCATCACGTCTCTGTTGACACCGCCACACTCTGATAGCCACATTTAGATGCAGTGACCCATGTGTGTCTCCTGTTTGTGGCTTGTGTCTGCCTCGCCATCACTGTTGTTCCTCTCAATAAAGGGGACTTCTCTAAAGCTGCATTTATACTTCTGCTTTAAGGATTTGCACGTAGGCTCTAAAGCTTCTCAAAAGTGATGTGCGCCTCCTCAAAAGTGTAATCTTTCTTCTGACAAAGAATTTGCATGCAGCTTATTTAATTCCTTACCATGTTGGCAAGATTTTGGGATGCAGCCCTTGATCCCCCCCCCCCCAAATAAAAAAACACTTTACTGATCACAGCTACAAAGACACCAAGCCTAAGAACCTCATGATGCGAGACAGTAGCTCAACTGGGTAGGAACACAAAATGAAAATTAAGCCAATTTAGCTCTTAAAATGTTTTTAGCTGTTTTTGATTTATGTGGTTGTGTCCAATTAACTTTCTCAATGCCATAAGAAGCAACTGACAGGAAAGAAGAAGAAAAGCATCTGTCTGAGCCTGAATGTGTGTGAACGACTCACTCTGTCTTTTTTTTTTTCATTTCTAGATGGAACAGATGCGTTTTTAAAACCTCACTGGTTATCTTCAAACACTTAGTCCTTTGCCCATCCATTTTTGAAGGAACTCAATTATTGATGCGTCTCGAACAACCTTCTTGGGCTGCCTGCATTTAAATGACAGAGATTTACCCATTTGTATTTCTCTAAGTGTATGCAGTTTGGGCTATTACACATACAGTATTTGCCATTTCCAGGCGAGGCGTTTTAGAGTGTGTGAGCATCTTATCGCACTACTGACGTAAATCAACACTCGGGTGCTACATTTGTATAGAAGCCACACTCAGCTGCTGTAACTTACTGCATGCTTACAAAATGAGATGAGGGGGAAATGAGACGGAGAGAGAATCTTCCACTATGTGATTAACTGTGGCATTTGGACTCTGGACATGTGCACAATTCCTTTAAAAATAAGCTTTATGAAAATCTACACACAAGAGACAGAAAATACAGTAAAGAAAAAAATGAAGGTGCTTCTGGTCGAGGAATGGAGATAAAAAAAAAAAAAAAAAAAGGTCATGAGCAGCACTCCAGCGGTCGAGAAAATTGCCAAAAGAGCTGCGACACAAACGCGTCTTCAGTCAAGGGGTCAAATAAACAGCATTTTGGAGATGTACATTTCCAAATGGCAATGAGGAGTTAGAGCAAGAGAAATCTGACCGCCCACTACAGCAAAGGCAACAATACATTAACGCTAAAAGTAAACTTTTCCTGATTTCTTTTTGACGTTGCTTTGCTTCCTTTGGCATTTTCATTACAAGAAGAACCAATTACTGCGCTGTGGCCTGAATAATCTATCACATAATGTAGTCTCTAATATTAGAGCGATGCTGAGAGGAGAGTGAAATGGACACTATTAAATATTGTATTTGTTCTGCTAGTTCAGGTAATCTCAGGAAAAAATTTAATAACTCATAATTCAATCTCCATTTATTCCGTCCATGAAATTCCATTCTCCAGTGTTACTGAATGAAAACGTCCTTATAAGAAAATTAAAGACCATGTAAGGCCTTGAGTTATTATAGTACCTACTGTGTCCTTATCAAGGTGGTATTCATTCTTAAAAGGAGTCGCTAATCTTGTAAAACTAATTCATGAACGTCCCAAGATGACTTAGGATGCCAAATGAGAAATTATTTCTGCATATGAGAGAACTTTGACCAAATCTTCCCAATCATGGCTATAGTTCTGTATGTGAGCTTTATGTGCTTAGCAGAATCCAGACTCCTGCAATGTGGGCTTAAATGTAACATGAACGAGCTCCACTATATGCCATTTTCACGTTTTGTGATTTATGAGAGACAACAGTAGCAGCATCGTGTGGAACAGTGAAATGATTCTGATACTATCGTGTTTCTAAGATGCTCCAAAAATTATTTCTGCATGACACTGATAACGTTTGAAGTTTGTGAACAGATTTCACGTCCGCGAAGAGCAGCATTTAATTGTTATTTAAGAAGCAAGTTTAGTAGATGTTGTTATTATTATTGTTATTACATCGGCCATTTATCAGATTCATATAGCATTACATAAACATAATTATCCAAAGTCTCTTGCTCAGCCACATGCATATCCATTTTTAACGTAAGTGACCCCGAACGACACGGAGCTCCAAATGAATTGCCAGTATCTGTTTGTGTTTAGTGCTAATTAGCAAATGTTAGCATGCTAACACGCTCACAGAGCTGCTAGTCTGGCTGTAGACTCTTTATTCTTGTTTTCACACTGATCCATTTTCACACTTTTCTTTATTGCCTACTTTGTGTTTGCTGATGCTGCAGAGATTTGTCTTTCCTTCATCAGTGCTTCCTGTGTGATGTAAACTGCTTTACAGTGCAGACATTCAGCCACAATAGTATGCAGCTCACATACAGCACAAGGCTGATGCTCTGCATTTTGAGCATGTTCTCAGTGTACAGTAGGGACCTTTTGACCCTGATGGGAATACAGACAGACAAACAGGAAGACGCAGACCTCAACCTGTGGTGGTAGAGGTCTCAACCAAAAAACAGAATGGATGATGTTTTCTTCCTCAAGTGTTTCAGTCATGACACCCTCGAGCAGGGCACTAATGAGGGAAATCAGTAAGGGTTTTAATGCCCTAGCCAAATGGTTACTTCTCCGGCTGCATCTCATGTTGTCGACTCAGCAAGCACTTCATGAGCTGTGAGATTTCTGGCTTTAAAACTCACTTTTTTTTCAGCCTAATCAGATGTTAAGCTTTCATTCCTAACTTTACTTTTTTTTTTAATTTTTTTTTTTAACATTAATGCATCCGGCTGAACTGCAAAACTACTCGCACAATAACTAATGAAACATCACCTACTGTGCACTGAGACCACGCTGCGAGTGTAGGCTTTATTCTACACAAGGCAAAACAAATCTAGACAATTTTAGTATTCTGTTCATCCGTGCCTCTCTCCCAAGGGTGTGAGCATTGACTTTGGCAGACCACTTTCACTGGAAGAGAAATTATAGATTTATTTGAAGATGTACAAATAAACAGTGAATATAAACTTCTTTCTCCCTACAGTGTGTGATGATGTAATTTATATTGCAAAGTATTGGAAGGTTTAAGAGTGAGTGAGTGTGAGAGAGTGAGAGAGACTTTTTTTGGCCTAAAAAATAATCTAATAACTCATGTTGGAAACGTATTAAGAGTCAGACTGATCAAAATAGGATCCTTGGGGTTTGAAGTTTCAAAAATAATGCTGAAAGAAGGGATGAGAAAATAGATGTGATCAGTATCTCCGCAAGACACAAAACGCTTATTCATGCTGGGATGGACACATATCTCTTCAGCAATCCGCCGTGACTTTGAGGAATCTTTGAAGACCAAACCAAAAGGACATTATAATCACAACGCCATTACACTTTCACTCTGTTTCTAAAGTGTTTTCTAGCTCTGAGTCACAGCTAACCTGACTAATCAAAAGAGACATGAAAGCGTTGCCCCTTTTGAACCAGAGTCATTAGCAGCAGCAACCTCAGGGACTCAGTGCCATTGCAAACAGTGCACTGTCTAATCTCAGGGATAACGGCTAGATTTAACCAGAATCCACACGCACAGTCCGACAGTTGTGGGAAGTTTTACTCTCAAGTTTTGGTGCACTGCTCTCTGTGGTTTGCTGAAGTCACCAGCTGGATGTCTGCCTAATGCTGCATTCACATGGACTCAGGCAGATTCAGATGGAAAACTGGATATTATTCTAGTGGACCACAGGAGGATGTTAAAATTAACAACAGTAACAATGGTTGAAGAATTTGATCTTTTTGCCTTACTCTGCAACGGGATTTACAGGCAGAAGTTAACCAGCTCCCGCATACAAGAACAACGAGAAGCTAATAACAGCGGTGCAACAACACCTACATTTATATGATCCGAGCTTGAAATCCTACCGCGATATTAAAAGAAGCTTTGTGCGTCATTAGAATAATTACATAAATGAATTGACACACAATCATTTATTTTAGTATATTTCATTCCGTTCATTGTAAAGAATGCGACATCACCATAGCAACATATCGTCTTGCATATTTTTGTTCTACCGTCCTGCCGGTCCGTCGGACTGTTTCTAACGTGCTGTCCAAAAGGTGTTGGCCAATCTCCCGTCGACTGTCTGCCCGGGTCCGTGTGAGAACATCTTAGCAGAGCTAAACCAGCTGGCATGATCGTGCACATCTGATGTCTTCAACACATATATTTGTTCTTCACCTCGGTTTGCTGTTGCAATCTCACTCATCTCCCATCGGGAGCTACTACAGCTTCTTCTCAGATAGCCTCCTGAAACAAAAAGGAACTTGCTTCAGTGCAGCCTGTTTTCAACCTCAACTTATTCTCGCATGTCACTAATCCTCCGCACCTTATCCACTGGATGCTCACACGAGTTTCACACTTGTTGCTCAAGCATATGCGATTAGAAAAGGATTTACTGTATGTCGCATAACTGTGACAGCCCTGTCGTGTGTGTGTGTGTGGGTGTGTGTGTGTGTGTGTGTGTGGGGGGGGTGAGAAACATGGTTGTTGCATTTATGTATGCGTCTCAACATCGTCCCACTACGTCCTTGATGCAGACTTGATTTTTCTCTCAATTACACATTTCTCTAAAAAGTGGCCATTTATGACACCTTAGCAGTAGTCATCGGTGTTCCTGCCATTCATTTCCCAGGGACAATTTTTTTTTCTTCCAGCATAAATCTGCACAGATGGTTATTTTAGCGTGTCTTCAATCCAATTAGTTACAAGGGGTTTGTATAATTTCTTATTATTCCTCTTGCCTTCCCCCTGTTATTGGTCCTTCAGATGGAAACCATTTCCTGACAGTGTGATGACACACCATTTTCACCAGGTCAGATGAGTTCCTGTAATTATGTAAATCACCATGGTTGTGTGGATTGGGAGCTCAAGCTGGTCAGGAGGTTGGCGAGAGGGATCAGTGCAGTTCAAGGTACTGTCAATGCCAACTTTTTGAGTATGCATGTCGGCGCGTGTGTATTACGAACATAATATACACCGTTCTGTACCTGTTAGTGATGCCAGTAGTACTTCCAAAAAACAAAATGTCTCAAATTGATATAGATAGTTTATTACAGAGTCAGTCACCTGCTTTTTTCATAGTTTATACATCTACATGAATTTTCACTCTTACAACAACTGAGAAAATTGGTATTTCTGCATCATTATCCTCAGTTTTGGTTCAGAGACATCTGAGGAGAAATGCAGAAAGTAAAAGTCAAATCTTTACAACATGTAGAGTCCAGTTTCTTCAGAGAAAATAGCAAAAACATTTTTTTCCCAGGAAAGAACCTTGGAAATGCGCAGAGGTATGCAGACACCCTCGAGTGATAACTTTTATTTTTGCAGCAGAAATAGTAGCTGTACAGTTGGGGACATATAGTAAAGCTACCACCTCTACTCGATCTGCTTATTTAATGAAAATATTCTTGCTCAGATTTAAGATATAAATCCAAGCCTTTTTGAATGTGTTAAGGTGATATAAGAGAATGTAAATATGCATGAGATCACATATACATATTAGCTTTATCCCTCTTGCAGCTCACTCAATCTCTTCTTTCACCAGAAACATGTAAAATTGTATTCTCGAGTTCTCGTAGTAATAATAAGATTAGGTTGAAATATGAAATGCAAGCACCATTTGTCTTAGTGACGCTGTTGGCTTACCATTTTCAATTTTAACCCGTGAAGATGACATACAACGACACATTGTGTGGCACAAAGAAAGCACAAGGTTGATATTTGACCTAAAAACTCTTTAAAGAAAGAAACCAAGCATTTTGCTCTTCTTCATAATATCATGGATAATTGACATTTTGCCTCACTTTAAGCCGCCATGAAGTCTACATGGGAGTTTTGAAGCACTACACATACTGTATATATACACACACCCACACACATTCACAATTCTATACTTATACATCACAACTGCACAGCTCTGTAGTATTAATACAGATAAAACCTGCTCTCTTAGTGATGTATTTTGCATATATAGTATGGATAAATGACCAATCCAGCCTTTTTCAAAATGACAGAAAATGACTGGTTTCTCTTCCTTTAGCACAGATATGAGCCGAGCATTATATTGTTTTCATCTGAATCCTGTAGAGATGAAATGACAACCTGTCTTTTCCCCCCTCGCTTTACTGACACACCCATGTTGTTCTGCATACTTCAATTTTCCAGGATATTTCCTGCGTTATGCTTTCCTTCACCGCACCAAGGAAATGACTATTCTTTCTACACACATTCACGTATTGTAGTCAAGAAAATACATTTTCCTTCCTCCCATCAACCCGCGGCCACACAGAGGGAGACAGGTGAGATCTCACAAAATGGTTTTCATTGGTTATTTCAAGAGCAGCACTGTAAATGACACTCTACAATTCCCACATAAAGACATTAGGTCAGAGGTCAAGTCCATTAACTTCACATCAGATTTAAGATGTTTGAGGTGGCAGCAGTTTTATGCAAAATGGAGGAAAGGAGAAAGAAAAGAAAAAGAAGTTGAGATGGGTGGGGGGAAGAAGGAATGATCTGATGGATGGGCTGACCCGAGGGCCAGAAGGCAGAAAAGGGCATGCAGAGAAAATGGAGAGGAGGGGGGTGATACAGGTGCAAAAAAACAGGAGAGAATAGTTAGATGGACAAGGAGTGACGGAAAGAAAGGAGGGTTGATGGATGGAAGGAGTGAGATAGAGAGGGAGGGACGTGTCCAATTGAATGTTGGTATGGATTTCTCCGTGTTAACAGAATACCTTGTCATGTCTTGCCTGTCTGAGGGCTAAAATCTATCAGATCTATAATCCATCATCTGCTGCAGAAATGACGATCGATCCTGCCACAGCTGGTGGCTGTGGCCTAATTAAAACGGTGTGTGCCTCTGAGTGAGTGAAAAGGTTACACTGAATCTAAAAAAAAAAAAGAAATGTGAATGACTCTCTTTTTCTTTGCGCTACAAGGTCGAATATTTGCACCCAAAAAAGGCTTTCACCTGAATGACATAAAACTGCAAAGCCGCTTTTCAAGTGCTCAACATCGTGGAATGAGCCATCATATCAACCCAGATGGTTTTCTGTTACAATTTCTATTTCAGTTTATTAGGGACTGTGAGCGTATGTTAAAATGTCAATATTATTAATGGAACCGTTGTAAAGCTCTCTGTACCTCTTAAGTCTTAAAATGCTATTTCAGCTCACTCAAAGTTACTGTATTAGGTGCGCCTGCCAACCTAAACCTTCAAATAAAACAGCCAATCGACAATGTACCGCTTCCAATAAAGCTCGCCTGCAGTGAAGCTTGCTTGTTTGTTGACACTGTGTCAGATGTGTCAACTCCGCTGCAGTTTTTGAGTCCGCCGATTGAGACGGCGTTATATTGGACTTCATTAAGATGAAAGATGTCTTTTCTTTGTTGTTGGTTACACTCGATAAAAGACTGGCAGATCCAGTATTCATTACATAGGTGTCTCAGAGAGTAGTTCAATATCTTGTAAAAAAAACACACACTTTCCACATTTCCACACACTGCTCTTGCATTCAAGACATTATTAAATCAGTACATCGGCCCCCGCTGACCGCTGTCCACCGACAACCTTACAAAGATGACCAGGAAGTTACATGATATCAGCAGAAATTGAAGAATATGAGCTTTGAAAGATTTGTTGCAGGGCTGTTGTGTCGCAGCTAAGTGTCCCTAGGAATTGAGTTAATATTGGACGAGTCACGATTTACGTCCAATGCCAATGTTTAGTGCCAATGCAGGAATGTAATGTGCCCTTTATATAGCAAGCGATATTAGGAACGCGGATGGGCATTTATCACGTCAGACTTTTGTGCTGGAGAACAGAGAGTGCGTCCTGCCACAGACCTGACATGACTACTTTTTTATAAAACACAACCACAATCTTTTCCTACCCTCAACCATAGTTTATTTACAGTATTTTCCTTACTGTACCTTAGTTTCATGCACAGATATTATAGAGAGATTTATTATTTAATAACATTAAATAACATTATTTAGAGAGAACGGTTGTGCATTGGATTGCATTACATTGTATAGAAGTACATACTGTAACACCGTAAATGTATAACTCTGTGTTTTTGAAAAAAAAAGAGCCCTGTACAGTATGAAGTAAAACATGCTCTGAATAATCAATCATGCATTTACCTTTTTTTATTTAAGCAGTGTAATGAATGTCAATCACAGCCATTTACATTCTGGTTAATCAGTGAATGTCATCAGTTTCACAACGGCTGAGATTTCTTATTCCGAACACGACCTGGACTCCACTGTGAGCAAAGGTGTGCGAGGCAGAGGTGTCTGTGTCCAGAGCGATATAACTAGCTTAGCAGGCTTCTAAAAGCAGTTAATTAGAGCTAAGATGAATGCCCAGTGGGGAGAGAGCCAAGGTTAGGCCCCATCTGGCCCTGTTTCACACAGATAACAACTGCAATAGGCCTTCAGTCTCACCTAAAGATAGCTATGCCCTATGCATATGACCCTAAGATCAAGTATCTTTTTACATTACGCACAACAAAATGGCTTTATTTGATGGTGGTGTATTGCTTACATGTGTAAATGCTGTGCAGTGGGCTTTGTTACAAGATCATTTAAGGTCAGGGTGGCTCTAGGCTAACTGGCTTGCTCTCATAGCTATGTTTAAAGGAGCAACATGCATTAAAGCAGTTCCGAGAATGAGTTCATGGCTCTGAAGGAAAGGTCACGAATTGCGTTTGTGTTAAACATGTAAATCCTAAATTAGACATAGTAACCTAATCATATTCTAGAAAGAGGACTTTTACACAACGTACTATATTGTTCCCTTTCTTTAAATTTCCTGTTCCCAATGGTTAACAAAAAGCCTCCACTTTGAGCAATACTAAGATTTTCTCCTTTTATCTGAAAATTACAGTGATGCTCTATAAATACTTGTCAGGCCAGGAGGAGTAAAACAAGCCAGACTGGCCATTTGACTGGCAGCTGGAATAAAGGAGCACACATAATCACTGAGAAAGTGTCCAAGTGACCATGACAAATACGCAATCTGTAAAACAAGAACAGCGGAGGTTTTTATGGTGGGTGTTTGAACAGGGAGGCTGAAAACACATTTGTGTTTCTGCCAGCAGAGACTTGAGTTCTCACACAGCCAGATGGCTGGTGCTGGGGCTGTCTTGATTTGTCTATCCCAGGCAGCTAAAATAGATAATCACACACCTTGGTGCCAGAAACTGGCTGCTACACATCAGTTGAAGTGGGTGAGTGTGTCTGCTACACATCGGTTGAAAGCTAAATGACATATCTAGCTTTGTGTGTGATTAGCAACACGTAGCAAAGTGTTTTCAAGTAAACATGTCATCTGTGTCTACTGCCTATTGCCAAAGACCCATGACTAAAACTGGGTTTATTCTAATTTATAATAATTATATGAAGTATTGACAAGTTTTAAAGGGTCTCAAAACACAGCTTTCAAAAATTAATAAAAACATTTAAAATGTTTTGAAACTGCCATATACAATGTGTGCAAGATTGAAACGAGCTCAAATTCTTGCCAATATTTGAGTTGACTAATACTGTATTTCAAGGATAAAATCCACAATGTCTCAACAACCAAACATATGAAGTCATATTTATATATTTGGTTAACATGTTATCGTTCAATCTGAAAAGTGAACCCAATGTAGAAACGCCACCTGCATTCTTTCTAACGACCAGCAGGGGGCGACTCTACTGGTTGCAAAAAGAAGCCCAATTGTATAGAAGTCTATAAGAAAATGACCCAACTACCTCAGTTATCATTTTCCTAATCGGTTTATGGCCTTGTTCGCTAGTTTTAAGTCATCTTCAATACAATATGGGTGACATCACGGTGGCTACGTCCAATTCTTATATACAGTTTATGCGCTCAATATGCAGAGCAGCAATAGTCAAAAAAACTATCTACAATGCCTTCAATGGAAACATAGGGGAACACATTTACAATACATTGTCTTAGACAGAAGGAAAGAGAATTGAGCTGTCAGGCAGCACATTAAACCACTGCAGGGATAATCTTCAAATGAAAGATATGTCTATTAGAGGGAAACACTGGTCTCACCTGTTTTTTCTTCCTCCAACAAAGGGATTAAGCTATTTTTCATATTAAACATTGTTCACTTGAGCTCCAGTTTTTTTCAACTGCAAACTGTTAGCAATCTTCATTCCTAGACGCTGCAAAGTGAAATCAGGCTGCAGGTCAGACATGTGTGTCTCAAAGTCTCCCTACGTGGGAAATAATAGATCCTTATAAATGGCCAGCTAGCTGTGAGCACCATCTTTATTATGACTCTGTGCATCCCAGGCTCTTTTTAAGAGCGTAACCCATCGAGCTCAAATGAGCTGCAGGTCAGGAGGTGTTTGGCGTACTTTCCCAGTGGGAGACTGTACAGAGCTTAATAAATGACTTGTTAGCCAGAGGAGGGATCTTATGAAAAGGAACAGAGCGAGGAAAAAGCCCATGAGTTCACCACTGTATTGTGCAAAGATCAGGTCTGTGGATAGCGAATAAATGAGCAGCTACTGAGAAAATAAGGAGAAATAGGTCAGAGGACATAATATTACATAGTCCGGCTGTATTTTGTATTTTTCTTGTAGGTTAGTGTTCCAGATAGCTAAACACTAGAGTCGGAAAATGAAACAAAGCTACAAATGCAAAATAAACTTTTTTATTCTATCTTTTTTTTTTTTTTTTTTAATCATGAATGAGCTTTAAGAAAGTTAACATCAACACTTGGCTCATTCTCGATAAATCTTCTTTCATTTTGGAAGTTTTTCTTTTTGATCCCAACTCGCAGAAAATACATTTCCAAACAAACAACTGCCAGCTTGAGTCCATCTTTTTTTATTACCAATTTTTTTCAACAATAGCAGGACAAGCCAAAAAGAGGACACATTAGTATCCATCTCAACAGCACAGGTTAAAGTTTAGTTTCCCCCTGCCTCTCATGAGACAGCCTCTGACATATCACCAGTCGACCCACTGCTCTGTCTCAGTTATGTGCGTGTCTCAGATGTGAATACAGCAGAAGGGGATGAAAGGCTTCCACATAGCCCTGATCCGGACATCTGTCTTGCCAGGTGTGGGTCATAATGCCTCTTTATTTTGTAACTCAGAGGAAATTACTCAGCTAATTTATAAGGCCTTTAAGTTCAAACACTTCTTACGTCTCAATGGGCTTTGGTACGAGTATAGTTGCATTTTTACCAATTAGAGATTAGTGGGAAAACACTACGAACATGATATTAATTAAATTCTGAGTCGATGAATGTAAGGATGATATATTACTGCATATGCCTGACCACAGGCTGTGGAGTTGGAGTTGCATTTTGATTAAAAATCTTCCATAGTCGAGCACCCCGGTAGCTCAACTACTGGAGCGGGTGCCCAATGTACCAAGGGTGAGTCCTAACCGCGGGGGCCTGGGTTTTGCATCCGACCTGCGGCCCTTTGCTGCATGTCATCCCTTCTCTCTCTCGCGCTCTCTCTCTCCCCACCCCCTTTCCTGTCAATCTGCATCGGTCCTGTCCAAAGAATGAATCTTTAAAATAATATTTTACCAGTTCTCTGTGTGTGCTGCGAACATGTGTGTGTGACCATTTAAAAAAAGGAGGATTCTGTATTCCGGGCCGCTACATACATTTGTAAGTACGTTCAAACAATGCAATACTTTTTTTTTCAACATTATTTAAGCATTATTTTTATTTCCTCTAATTAATTAATTTGAATGAAAACAATAAAATATTGTGAAATAACTGCTTTGCCATAAATGTAGCCTACTTCCATTTTGCACCAACTGTCTCATATTTCGAAAATGTATACTTATTTGAAAAGAAAATCCTGCTTACTGGCTGTTGCGGACCTTTAAGCTGTATCACAGTCTTCGATATTATATACTTATTGTGGTGCTGAAAACGTAAATCGATGAATCAATTAGTTGTTGTGCAGATAATTTAACGACGACTGTTATATAGATAATTGATCAATCTCTTAAGTAATTTCTTAAGCAATAATGGCAATCATGGTTGGGCTTCTCAAATCGTCTGCTTTATATCTGTGTAAATCGAATATCTTTTGGTTTTGGACTGTTCGTTGGACAAAACAAACAAATTGAGGAGGATATCTTCTTGGATTGTGGGAAGCTGTGATATAGTCAGCTTTCCTTTTCCATCCTTCTATCACTTCTATCTGACATTTTATAGACTAAACATTGATTCGCTAAAATAGCCAATAAGTATTGATAATCATTAGCTGCTGCCCTAAATAATAGTACATTGTATTGCTCTCTACAAGGGTAGTAGATGATTTTTGTGACATCAGTTTATTTGATGTTATTTCTAAAAATGTATTTATCTTTTTTGTATCGACTCTTGATGGATGGTTATCCACTTGTTCCCATTACGGCTGACTGGAGTCCTCAGCCTGCTCTCATGTGATGTTATCTCCCTCAAGGTAAAATGTGTTTTGTGCAGAAATGAATTGAGAACCATGCTGTAGACCTGCTCCCAAACTTATTGGTGACATTTCTAATTCATGTACCTCGCTGCAGTTTCCCCGAGGACATCTCACTTTCTGTCTTTTATTGATATTTATGGTGTGATGCTGTCTGGGTGCGGGGACTGTGACAGCTCACTCTCCAAAGCAGCACTTGGATTGTTTGCTGCTGAGCGCAAAGCAATAATGTATTTGTCACCCGCTGCCAAACACCATACACTCCACCGTTCATCTTTTTTTGTTCTATTTTCTGTACAAAAAAAAAAAAAAAAGCTAAAATATGTCCTACTTTTCCATGGCAGGTACAGGAATATATTGGGGATGAATCAGAAACTCTGGTAAAACTGCAAGCCATTATTATGAAAAGCAATTGGCTCAGTGTTTTCATTCATGGATTTCTAGGCTGTACATTTAAAATGGTCTGGAATGAGGGAAAACACACCGAATAAATGTCACATCAGAGGCAAGAAGCATATTAAAGTTTTAATATTACATGAGCTACAGGGAAAATGTGCCAATGTACTTCCTGTCCACAAGTAATCAAGTACACTGCTGTTATTTACGTTTAGATTTCACCATGAAAAAAATAACTAAGGGTAATTCCAGTTTATTAGAACTTAACCAAAACTGTGAAAATAGGAACTATCATTCCCATTGGATACACTGTTATAAAATACTCGTCAAGATAAAGTGGCAATAGACAACATGTTTGCTTTAACTTATTATGGAGTAATTTTTGATTGCACAATGTAATGGCTATATAATGACACCAACGGCGTTTAGGTTGGTGCCCTGGAGATCCAACAGCGGTACCAAGAACAATAATATCACTTGGAAACGTTAGGCGGGGAAAAGCTATCCATTTCTTCTTTAATTAGTAAGATCTAGGAACAGAGCAAGAAACACAAGCCTGTCAGTAAGACAGTTTTTAATCAAAGCCCAGGCGAGAGAAAATGAAGCCAAACTGTAAAGTTATAACTCTAACTATCCTATAAACTTTAATTCTCAAATTTAGCTGATTCCAAGAGTCCTTTCTGAGACTGTACGGTAATTGTCAGAAAACAGTATTTATTATTTTACAGTTGTTTTCCTTTTGTGGAAAAAAGAGAATTGGGCCACTGGGTGTCACGTGACCTGCAATTCTGACTGCACTAACATCATATCAAAGTCTTTTAAATATCCACCACAGTTTACCAGCTTTCTGGTTAAACTTACCACATTTAATGTATCTGTGTGTTTAGAGTTTTGCTGCAAAAATATATATTAATTGAGGACATTTTGTGTATGCTCACTTTCGATTTAAAAAAACAAAACAAATACTGGCTAATTGTCGGACTGCTTTCTTGGACCCAAATTTTCTGCACATACTGAAATCATATTTGCCATCACTCCTCTCATACCTAACATTCAAGCAGTTTTAGGCTAAATATAACCGGTGTTATAAAAGGACTGTGCACTGCCTTTCACAGCCTTTGCCATGTTTTTTTCTACTTGGAAGCAGATCTATTTCAAATCTATAAAATCTTGTATGGATCAAGTAGAAGGCTATTTATAGAGAGTTGTGTAAGGGGGCTATTCTCTGTGTGACATAGTGCATTAGTCACTAACAATAGTTGAAAGGAGTAGATTTGCTGGGGCAGAAAGATTGGGACTTCCTCTGTGATGGCTTGAAGTGGAGTCAGACCCGTGACAATGGTGTCACGGCAGCGACCCAGGCATACAGAAGGAGATCATAGGTTTGTTGCCTTGTTAGAATATTTCTCCTGTAAAAAAATGAAGCCCTGTCAACAGAAATGCCTGCCCCATCCCTTCCTGTCTCTTTAGGGTACAGACCTAATCACTGAATACATTAAATGTGATTGGCTGGATTTTGTGCAGATGCATCTAACCTCTATTACGTCTCATTCCTGTAATGACTGAGCCAATTTAATTGGATGGATGAAGGCAAGATCCCTGCGACAGTACCCTAATAGTTAGAGCTATTATGTCCGATTTGTCACCCAGTGGCAGCATGAACGCATCACAAGTTGGAGGCGCCTGGGGTTGCTTTGCTCGATAAAAAGCTTCCATTTCTTTCTGCCAGCTTTCTCAGGGTAATCACAGAATGGAATAAACATAATTGGTGAATCTGGGGGCACCATGGCAGTCCAGTCTTATATATTTTCAAATCACAACACAATTCCATTTTAAATGTCAAAAGAAATGAGCTTCAGTCTTGGTATGAAATAGCCAAAGACAGAAAACACTAAAGCAGTTTGTCTGTTTTATTTCATTTCTGTCAAAAAAAAATTCAAACAGTTTAAATTTTTGTAACAACATCACCGAAAGCACTTTTCTTCCCAACCAAGTCAAAGTTTTTCCATTTTCAGTTCCAGGTATTGTGAGTCTTGGTCTCTGATGTTATGGGGCATTTTACAGTGAGAATATTGCGTGGAAAATGACTTTTCACTGTTCTGCTATTTCTTTGTTGCCTAGTAATACCTTCTTGGTGCTGAAAGAATTTGACTGTCATCTCGTCTTTCATCTCCTGTACATATCAAAAAACACAGCTGATTCAACATTTGCAAATATTTCTTAGTATTTATTTTTAATTGCGCTGCAGAAATATGCACACAGTATATAGTTGGGTGCAGATAACAGCACTGACTTTTAATTATATATATATTTTTTATATTTGTCTCTCCTTGTGGTTAATTTCCCCTAGTATTCTAAGCATAAGTGCCTCTGCTTTGCCACAACAATTAGGCAAGGCAAGTTTAATTATATACAGTAGGACATTTCAACAACAAGGCTTTGCTTTACAAAGCTGACTTTTAATTATTCCTAAGTAATATGCTGTGGTCTACGGTGTCGAATGCAGCACTGAGATCTAATAATATGAAGACTGAGATTCTGCCACTGTTTGTATTTAAGCTTGAAAACCTTAACAAGAGCCGTCTCGGTGCTGTGATGAGGTTGAAGTTGTGCAGCTGTTAAAAAAAACCTACTTTTTCAATAATTTTACTTAAAAATGGGAGGTTTGAAATGGGCCTATAATTGTTCATTAGTGACGTGTCTAGATTGTTCTTTTTTTTTAAGAGTGGCTTGATGACTGCAGTTTTCAGGGCCTGTGGGAATACACCTGAGATAACAGACGTGTTACCGCCTTGCATTTCTCAGTTCTCAGTTCCAGATTATAAAAGCAAAGTCTATCTTTATAGACGTCATTATGAACCTGGAGATTTGTTTTTCGCCATCTGCGTTCAGCCTTTCGACACTCTCTTTTCTTTCTATTCTTACCCGCATGGCATTTCTCCATGGAGATCTTTTGTTACCTGACACGGTCTTCACCTTGGTGGGTGCAATGGCATCAAAAACATTTGTCATTTCATAATTGAAATGATCTACAAGCTCATTGACTGAAATTCTGAGGTTCATACTTCCTCAAGCTACAGTACGTATAACTCGTTATGAAGGCCTGGAGCGCTGCAAGACATTCCATTCACTGCGTCAACGTTGACTTTCAATAACATAAGAATCAGCAATGAAGGAAAATCAATTCCCATTTCTATTCTGTTATTGCTTGTGACGAGATGAAACGGTTCCACTGACAGCTGGCAGATGTATTGACGGTCTTCAGTGATGTTTTGATTGATAGACAGATGACAGGGCAGGTGTTAACTTGTTTTTTATTATTATTTTTGGTGTGAATTGCATTGTAAAGTTGAACATTAACGTTTTGTTTTTTTTTAAAGACAGACACCGTATTTCTTTTGGATTCAGAGCCATTAAAGTTGACTATGGCCAAGAGAAAGTAAGACAGACATAATTGTCTTTACACTTAAATGCGTGGGCATCTTTTCAGCAGTCCTGCATACCTCGGGTCTTTAGAGAGCCTGCGTTCTGTAAGCGCACACCTTTCTGAATGTATTAATAACGATAGCAAAGACAATTCATAATTAGAAAGAGGAATCAACTGAACAAACACAAACGAAAGAAAGTGGTCAGTATATCAATTGGCAGTTATCTACTAACTAATTATTACATAACGATTTATTAATACAGAATCTTTGAGACCAGTAACTCAAGAACTACTTATTAGCAATTTAGGAACATCTAATTACTGACGTAATACGTTTAATTATCAGGTCATTTCTAATTATTCTCACTCTTTCGCAGTCGGGATTTTGGGTGCCTTATTTTTGTTTTTGTGGTAGCTGAAATGTCATAATACATTATTGAATGTGCAACAAAGAGCTGTCAGCTAAATGTCTGACTGACAGCTAGAGGTGTTCAGATGTAGAAAGTGTTTTTTTTACCTTTGACTTAGTAGCGCCTATAGAATGTGTGCTGAATAGTAGGGAGGTAAAAAGTGCAAAAGTATAGCTCTATAATGCTATTCAGTAAAAAAGTTACTTCCTGTCTTTTCACCATGAAAGGAGCGACGCAGCCTCCTTATATTAACTATTTCAAAAGCAATATCATGGTTGCCTCTCATCCCTCAAATTCTTGGATTTAAATCATTGTGTAGAAAATAGGTGCCCTCTTGCAGTGATTACAGTTTGTTAGGATTTGAGCTGACGTTAATTTTGGATTTCATACCACTGTATTACAAGTTAGGGAACCAGCTTGACTAATGAGCTCTACGCATGAAGAAGTAACTCATTTGTCTGCTTTCTCCTGTCTGCCCTGAGCTGCCAACCCTGGTTTGATGCTTGGGGATTTGAGCGTCTCTTAATCTCAACAGCATTCACCTTGCCAACCTAACACAGGCCCCTTCATGCTCCCCACACAGCCACACTCAACTTTCAGGCTGCATACACGATAATAACTGGACTGCCAGGCTCAGTGTTCTCCACCATTAAAATCACTAGTGGCCTGTTTGGCAGTGGTTAACAGGTACCCACATAAAGAACAGGCTGTTTCCAGATCTCTTTCGTCAGACTCTTTCTACTGCTTCTTTCTGTTTTAACATGTTGGCTTTCAGGCTTCACACTTTGTAATCATTGGCTAGGCTTAATTCGGATGTTGCTGTCAGTTGCCCGGGAAGGGGAAAATAGTCTATTTTAGAGTTTTTAGGCTTTTAGTTCATTTTCTACAACTGGGAGCTGAACAATGTGCAAGCCCAGTAATAGTTCAGCAATAGACAATTGCTCAGTAGTAGTTTTAAACACTGGAACTTTGGAATCAAATCTTACCAAAATGCAGACATAGACGTTTTCAAACCACACATACACATTTGCTGATAACATTAGTAAAGGTTTGTCACATTTTTGTTCAATAAACAATGACAACCTCCCAGGGATTGGGAAATTGGGAGATTTTGCGCTTGAATTTATAATGATTTTCTTCTTACTTACAAAAAATGAGTCAGTATGTTTATTTTCAGAATATCCTGTTCAGCCTTACACCATGTCAATATGGAATCCCACAGGCAAATGTACTTGGGATGTTATTGTTCTGCATATATGAATGACCCTCCAACAGCTGACTACCGTAAGTGCTTAATCCATATCTATGCAGATGACATAGTTCTTTACTTCTTAGTAAGAAGGACTGAGTTGTACATACATATGAGCAAGTCCTTTTCTATATTTAGGTGTGATGATGACTAAGGTCATTTAGGTCATTAAAAAACTAGCGTGTAGAGCAAACAGTTTTGTAAACAGCTGTGTACAATGTTCTTCTCGTTGTGCTCTTGTGTTTTTACACACTGGCGGCTCTGAGCCGGGAGGTAGAGCAGCCGTCCACTAATCAGAACGTTAGTCCAGTCTACATGCTAACGTGTCCTTGGGGAAGATATACCAAATACTCTGATGGCAAGATCCTGTGCCATTGGTGTGTGCATGCGATTTGTATCGCACCTGATGAGCAGGTGCCAGCAGTGTGTGTATGTGTGTATGTATGTATGTATGTATGTGTGTGAATAGGTGAAGGCTGGCTTGTGTTGTAAAGAGTGGTCGTGAAGACTAGAAAAGGGTTACATAAATGCCGTCCATTCACACTTAATCGGGCTCCATGCTGATGCAGTGATCAGCAAGTGATTAACAGATCAGACTTTACAAGATCATATAAACAATATACCCTCACAAAGCTAAGCAGCTGGTACTGACAGTACAGATAATTAAAGTAACTTTATGTCTTTGCATCAAATTCATCATTATCATTCTCCTGATTATGTAGACTGATATGGGTTCATGATATTTAATTGCTCTTTTTTTGTGAGTGTGTGTTTTTATTATACTTTCATAGAACATTACTGAGTAGATGTTTTTGGTGAATTTAAAGGAGATTACAGGAAACATACAGCACACACTAAAGGTAAAATTCAACTTTGACAGTACAGATTTAACATATTTTTTTATACAAGACAAGACCATACTTATCTGTGTGAAACTGTATTTGTTTCTCAGCCATGCCATGCATAGCACAATTAATTACAATGCTTGTAATAATGAGCATCCTCCTATTAATTGTGACTATTTACGTAACCGAGTGTTACATAAATAGTCACAGCCTTGTAGCGTAGCTAACAGGGCCTGGTCGCAACTTGTTAAACTAACACTAAATGTATCACATGATAATGAAAATACACATTAATGGTTACACACACACACACACACACACACACACACACACACACACACACAAAACTCAAGTTTGCACATACCTCGCTGATTTAAAGGTGATTTTGCACTAAATTGATGAAGCATGTTAGATTGTATTCCCACAGGGCACTTTAATTAACACATTAAATATTACAACATGGTGCAATATTAATGTCTCACGCCTAATGCTACACCCCCCCCCTCCGCCCTGTATGCCTAAAGGGTGTGTGTGTGTGCGTGTGTGTGAGTGTGTGTGTGTGTGTGCGTGCGCGTGTGTGTGTGTGTGTTTATGCATGTACATAGGATATGCTTATGTGGGTGTTTGTATATAAACTAGTTTTGAAGATTAATTTTATCGTTTGAACTGATGACGTGTTGGAAACATGTATCCTGCAGTTACAACGAACTGATAAAAGCACTGCAGAAAAGGCGGCTGATTTTAGTTTTTAATTTAGTTTTGGCACTTGTGAAATTTGGCGTTCCATCCAGACATGTTTCTGGAACACATTCTGCGGAATAACAACACGGTCCAATATCTAAGGCCTTCAAACAGCGCTAATGACACGCTTTTCTGATTGAGCTGTCATGAGCTGATTGGCTTTGTTGATCCGGCATCAGCAGTGAAGATGCACAAGCTGTTGACAACCAAGGCAGCCAAATATTACGAGCCAACATATCCAAAAATAAACCCGGTCAACAATGAGATAAAAATAGACATTACTTGTGATTGAAGAATTTACTGTGTACTCATGCAGTGGCCTATGTTTTAACCTTAGCACTGCCTCTGAGGTTAAAGTGATATAACTCATCGGATTTCTTGGTCTACATCTGTAAACTTTAAAGAACATTCAAACAATAAATAAACACATGAATGACAATATTACATAGCTGACAATGCTTAATGAATATTGTCAATAACTCATAGCAACAGAGACTTAGAGTATTTTGTCTCCAGTGTATGTTTGCAAGACTTTAAACCCTCAAAGATGTGTTTCTTTAAATATTAACACTAAAGTAAGTCCCTCCTCTTTTTTGACGCCTAAATTAAAACACATTTTAGTCAAATTAAGTTGTAAATTTAAATACCTATTGATTTTCTTTAACTCAATTTAAGATCAATATATAGAAAGTGAGGAGAGATAAAGTTGAATGAAGAATGAAGCGTACAGAGAGATTCATTCTTCATTCATTCACCCTCTCATTATGCATAGATTATAATCCAAACTGTACAAACAGACAATAAGGTGATACATGATCCTGATGGCTTGAAACATAATAAGTATTGAAAGTCATCATTTAAATCAATGCAAATGATCAGGCACATGATGCCAGTGTTGCTCTCTTCACTAAATCAATGCTATGAATTAAGGCTTTTAGACATTTTATTTAAACATGTTATTATAAGTTGCACATTATCCTACATTTGACTGATACATTATGCAATCTGGAGTGTGCCACTGGGATAATAACATAGTGTTTTAGTGTTTTGATTATAATAAATTAATATATTGATTTAATCAAATTTCCATTTCAATCGTGCATTAAAAAGTCAAAATAAAATTACTTCACAAGTAATTTTGTCTTCTGTTTTTAAATGACAAATTATTACAATTAGCCCAACTAAAGTCGAATTCATTTAAAATGCACTTTTTTTCATTGCATTTATTTAACGCACATGCCAATCATGCTCAGTCTTACAATTAATATGCCTCCTTTTAACATTCACAGTTTCCATTTCATCACTGCTTTACTGTATAGACGGCTCGCTGTAATTTAAAGATGTGTAAGCAATGTGTCGACCAAAAATGAAATCTCCAGCCTACAGAGCAGCAACAGGAGCTGTATTTGGCAAACTGTCGTAAGTTGCTGTTATCTGTCTATTCTGTTCACTTGTGTTTCTTCTTTGTGTTCCCATGTGTTCCTTTGAGATACGTCCTTGTAGGATACAAGTGGTATTGAGGGAGGAAAGAAACTTGCAGATAAAAGAACACACCCAATTAAAAAATGGCTTATGAAATGATCAGTGTCTTCAGCTATAACCGTACACAACCCTACGTTTCACAGTCTGTAGTTAATCAGAACAAAAAAAAAAAACATCACTTGTGAATGTGTATCTAAAAATTAAATCGATAACAACTTCCCCAATGTTAGGGGAATGTGGAATACCAGAGATAATGAAACATACAATAATAAACCTAAATCCTGCAGTAGACATAAAAGGCTCCCTGTGGAGTTTTCTTGTAAACAAACACTTTATCATTTACATTCACAGTTTCTAATCAGAATGCATTGTGTGAATCAAGACTGTTGAATGGATTTCCTTCCTCGTGAAAGTTTTGCAACGCTGATTTATTAAATATTTGGAAATCTTGCTTCGATAAAACGTCCATGTTCTTCTTCCCTGCCTTTTTCATGGTGCAGTGCTACAGCCACCAACTAAGAATAGTGTGAAAGCGACGGCGAACTGTGCATGCCAGCACCGTCAGCTTGTGCGTTTACACATCATGTTTGTTTATGTTAATTAAACAAGAGATGCATATAAAACTGGCACTCGTCAAAAACACTGCTAGTGGTCACAAAGTCCGGCAGAAATCACAATGAATCATCCCTTTGTGCAGAGAACTCTTACTAGCTTACAAGCCATGGGAAGACGTGCTTTGTGTTAACATTGGTACTGAAGGGTAACACACCACATGACTGCAGTCAGGTTAAGCTTTTTAACTGTTTCACTGAGCTGCAGCTGACTAGCTATCTAGCAAGCTGACGTTAGCGGTACACTTTCCTCTGGTGGGGATTTGGTCGCTTACTCAGAAAACCAGGAAGCAACGCAAGACGTGTCTTTGTGTCTGAGATAAGAAGGGGACCCACATTATGTTGTTGTTGTTGTTGTTGTTTGTGGCTCTTATGTTATCTCTCAGGCTTACAACATTACTGCAAATACAGTTTAAAATCAAATAATTTGACTGGCTGTAAGCAAACGGGTACGCCATTGGGTGCTATTATGAAAGTAACAAATCAAAAATATTGTTTTTGTCCAATTGCTTGTCCATTGAGATATATCATCACATTTTTTATATACAGTACATTTCTCCGTTTTTGCTATTTATCCTTTTTGATTTTTTTTTTTAAAAGGAATGCAAAGGACATGTTGTTTACAGAGCAGCTGTGTACGCTGTAGCAGGAAAATAACAAGGATTTTTTTTTTTTATGAATTTCAGTTGTAGTTTGACCTTATGAAAGGACACCTAAAAGATACAGACTGACAGAGAAGGTCAGGGAAATGTCATGTTCAACACTGAAGAGATGAATAAATAGCTTAGCAGCTCTCTCATTTTGCAAAGCTCCCAGTGTTATGATTGCGGTTGTTAGCCCTTTACTGACATGTCTTGTACTGTATATTAAAAAGCTTGCTGTATCTATTATTTGACTTCCGTTGCACAGCATGACCTCAAGTAATGTTTGGCTCGGTTCAGTTCACAGAGAAAAAGAGATAACACATTAAATGTCCTTTTACTAATCTTGCCAATGCGATAGTGGCTCCAGGACACAGCTGAAGCAGGATCAGCCTATTGTGCACAAAGGCTTGTACCATTCATTGCTCCACAATGCCTGGCAGTGTGCATCATTCAGCTTTGTTGCTGAGAAAATCATCCCGGCTAGTAGCAACAATAGCGATACACACGGCTGATCTGATTGCAGTGCAGGAGCGCTCGCTTCCATCTGTAATGCTGGAAAACAGATCATGTAGCTGGAGCTCTTATCGTAGAGATGGATGCTGACAGGTTCCTCGCGCTGCCTCCTGTTTTGTTTTTTTCCCCTCTCCTAGCTCTTAATTTTTGTATTTCCTCCTCTGCACCTCTCTCCCATTGCCTTACTCCTCCACCTGTCTCTACCTACACCTGTCTCTTGTTGTCTTTATGCTCCTTCTCTTTTAAAACATTTTTTTATCCACAATTTCTGTGAATTATTTCTATTTCTCCCCCCCTTTGTTTCCCTCTCTTCAATCTGTATTCCTTCCATCTACCTGGCCTACTTCCAATCTTTCTTTTCCATCTTCTAACCTCTCGCTCCCCCCGCCCATTGCCTCTGCCTCGTTTCTCCTCCCTTTCCTGACCTTTCATCCTAATTTAATACCTTTTCCTTTTTCAACACTCTTTTATCACCTCTCCCTCACACTTCCATCCACATCCACCGATTTCCTGTTTTATCAGTCTCTTCATCGCTGGCTCAGGACAGATTTAAGAGCCACATGTAGCCCCCATCGCCTGATCTTGAGAAGATAGCTGATCCCACTGATGCTATTTTAAGCCTGTCATGCATACTCTCCCCTCCCCTTCCACTGAAAGCTGGCAGCCACAGAGAGGGACATGAAACATGCATTCTTACCTCACAAGCAGACTTTCTCTTCCTGAGTGTGACTTTGAAATCAGTATAATTAACTGTATTGTCAGGGGACAAGCCAGTCCGACAGAAATAGCAGATTTCTCCCCATATGCTGTTGCTAAATAGATGATTTAATTGTCTTGAAGTTTTGTCAGAGGACTTGGAGTCGGTAGAAGACACGTTCTTTTTTTTTTTTTTATGGTGAATGTGGATTTCATTAGCAGCATGTGTCTGCATCATTTACTAAGAAGGAAAATGTCATCATGATCCCCGCTCCGTCTCCTATGTCTGACTAGTCTCTGGCCCAGTCCCAACGGCCACTCTGAGAATTGAACCCTCATAGACTTTAGCAGACATTAGCAAATAATTATCTTGTGAAGAGACCTTTCCCTGGCCAGGGAAGTGCAGTTCCATTTGTGTTAATAGTCAACATACTCAGGCCTTTATTATTGAAAGAAAAAAGGACCAGCAGTGCTTCCTGCTACAGACGTAACCTTCTTCTATGTATCTGGTATCTGGATTTCAGTTTGTATTTTTTTTGTTCAGGATTTCTGCAGCGTTGCAGACTTACACAACAAAAAGGGCTCAACAAGTACGTGTCCCTCTCCGACAATACACACAGTGCTCATTTTACTGTGTTTTCTTTCTCCCCGTATGTTCCCAGGTTATTACACTCTTAAACACTCCCAATGTACAGGAGCAGTTCGATTGTCATCCTTTGGCTCATTTCTTGCTTCGTTTCCTGTTGGTACAAAACCAGGAAGTACAATCACTTCTTGTAGGCTCATGGAAAACACTTCACTTTGATGAGAGGTAACATGTGAGCTTTGCAGTGAGTGAACATAGTATAGTGCGTGTATATAAGACATCTTGTGTTTTTGTGTGCTGTACTCACCTGTCATTTCCAGCCCTGCCTCGCTCACCTGCCCAGCAGACAGCTTCCCGCTCGTTGCTGCAGATCACACCGGATCCAATCACTTCCCTGCACAGTTGCCTCTCATTTTCTTCATTAGCCTCTCAGTACATATAGTGGGCAGTTTACTCTTTGTTATTTGTCAGCTTGTCCAACTGGCCTCACTTTAGTTGTTGGTTTCTGCCTCATTCTTCGCACTTCGTCAGTTTGTTGCCAACTGTAAGCTTGACTGACCTTTGAGCTCTGCTTGTGGGTCCAAGTTCTATCATAACCTGTGACAATGTATGTGTATATTATATTCATATTATATGAAATGTGGGATCTTCATTTTTCCAAAATCTCTTTTCTTGTGATGTAGGGCCGCCCCGTCTCTAATTGGTCGTTTTTGTCTTAGATGACTTGGAATAACATTTCTTTAGTCGATCATTTTTTTTAATGGTTGTTTCATTCTGAATGTAATGATCAGAAATGATAATGGAACTGAGTTCAACAGATCTGTCGATTAAATCAACTAGTCAACAAAGAGTACGAGTGTTTGTCGACGTAGAATGTCTTTCGTCGAGGACAGCCCTGTGGCTCACCACTCTCTATGGAGCGAACACTCAATCGTTCATTCTTTATAGTGACCAGTACATTGACATTTGAATCATCGTCATTTTAAAGACATCACTGATATGTGTGGAGTCGCACAAATTAAATTTTTGCATGTATAAAATGGGGAGTATTGCATTGTGGGATAGTTAGCATTAAGACGTGGCATGGACACTACTTTTCTCCTTCTATTGTGGGAATTTTTGAGACGGTGCATATTTCACGCTTGCAATTTGCACACTCAAATAAAATGAATTGAGAGTAAATATAGTACGATAGTAAAGTATAGTAATAAACGATACACATGTGATTTTTGACGCAAACCCACACGCTCGCATTTCCTTTCTGTACCTGCATAACATAAAACAATTAAGATACATGCCTGTAGATCAGGTCTCGTCAATGTCAATTCTAATGTTTTATTTCTTGCAGTGAGCACAGACTGAACTCAACAAACATTCTAATGTGTCCAGTGTGTGTAAACGGGGCATTGGGCTGATGTTATGAAATATGAGGACATCTGGTGTCAAGTAAAACCCTGATAGAAGTTGCAGGCATGTTATGTTATTAGATAGATAGATAGATAGATAGATAGATAGATAGATAGATAGATAGATAGATAGATAGATAGATAGATAGATAGATAGATAGATGTACTTTATCGACCTTAAAGGCTGATATTCTGCAGCCAGTGCCCCATTATATGACTATACACTTTAACAATTTGCAACAATATACAGTACATCAATGCAGGAGTTTGCTATGAGCCGGGCACAGTTTGGTAACTGAGGTGGAGCTGATCGGGTCATCCACTCATCTGTGAAGTATTAATCTCAAATGAATAGTCAATTCAAAAAAAACATTAGTGAAAACTGTAAATAAATACAAGTCTTAGGTCGCTGTACAGAATGTCTTGTTTATTGGTTGTCGTCATACATTTTCAAAATGAGTATATGCTTTGTATCTAAAGGTTCTCCGATGATTTGTCTCTAAAGGCAGACGGAGTAACACCTGGAACACAGGGCAACTCTCACCACAGATGTTTGGCTGTTATCGAATAACATTCGATTTAATTTCTGGACGGAAATCTACGTTGAATTTTAGGATCAGAAGCACTTTGATAGGCAGGTTTTCATAAGTCGATAATTACCAAAATACTATATCATATTTTCTGAAGGATTCATGGTGAAAATCACTCTGTTTTGCAGGAGCTCGGTCACACTGCAGACTTTTTATTTGATAATGTTATACACCTGTGGAGGAACAGCAGACACTATCAACACATTTGTGCTTATCTTTTTTTTTTTTTTTTTCTTCTTCTTCTTCTTCTTTTTTTTTTTTTGGAACATTTTCTTTTTTTTTTTATGTTAAATATCAATTTTTGACATAATCTTTTTCACAAGAACAGACTAAGTTGAATCTGTTATATGTTTTGTATACCAACATGCTCACAATGTATCTGAACCATTTTTTCTTTTTCTTTTTCTTTTTAGTGCCAGAACAACATACATAAAAACAGACGCCCTTTTTTGTTTTTCGAACAGCATGTGCCGAGTCTACCATGGTGGTATCAGAATAGTGTGATTTTCTTTGTGGCTCGCAGGCTCATAAAAGGCAGGAGGAAAATAACGGGGCCTGCAGTCATACAACAGGCTTCACTTGCAGGGCATGACTATAACTTCAGAAAGGAAAATCACGGACTGTCGTCGGGCACTCCAAGAAAACATGAATTGACAAACTTAACATCGTTTCAGTCCCTCTTCTTTTGCATACATCACATTTCACTTGAAACAAAATTGCACTCGTTCTCTATCAATAAAATGTACATCATCTGGTGTTCTTTTTAGGCCCAAAGAACTGAATATCATCTCATGTGCTCTGTAGGTGAAAACTGGTCAGCTTTCTCTCTCATGACAGACGCGTCACGTGTGGCTGTGTTGTGCATGTAAGGTGATTATTAATATTTATCTCTTTTTCAAATACTTTGTTGTTTGTGGGTTGTTTTTTTTTTTTTATCGTTTTTTTTTTTTATAACTTTATACATTGTGCAAAAACAGCTGTATTCTACTCTAGAAGGCCACCAGGTGTCTTGGTATTCATTTCCACTCTTTGTCTAATCGCGCCTTGAGACAAATCTGTTTTTGAAAATGCTCTCAGATAGATTTCCGTGACTGATCGACCTTGTTGTTGAATCATCTCAAAGTAAACAAACCCAGCACATTTTCACAATGGCAGGCAGAGTCAAGCAAACACAATCCCTAATATCACTTTGCTTAAGCTGGGCTGAATATGAACAGCACAAGACTAACTACTGCAGATGGCGAAAATAACTTTACAAAGAAATATGCAAAAAGCTATGCAACGATTCTCTCTCGACTTTCAGCCTTTAACATGAATCATGTTTATTCAAACTGTTTACTGTGTTTGTATCATTTGGCCAGATAATGATTGGACTAATTGAACTGAAAACACACATTGTTTTGGGGTAAAAGGATAACAATATTGATACAGTATTTTAAGTCTGCATGCTGTTCTCAGAAAGCTTAAAGAAAAGAAAAATCAAATGTAGGCAAACTATTATCTGGCCAAAATGCTCAAATTAGGCTTTTTCCCTCCTATATTCATAAGCGGTATGAAGACCGGCATACATGTAACTTTTAATCATAAGTCCTTGTTGTTTGTAACTGGTCAGCGGGAACCTACTGTACTATATATTTTTTTTACCAACAAAAAACTGAAAAAGTGAACACCAGGAAAACTATCAGGGAATACAATACCTGTACAAAGTTTTATATATACAGTATAGTGCAGTCCGTTTTATTGTTTGTTATGCGTTATTAGGTAGTTACTACATGAGATTTAAAGTGTGATGTGACTGTGATGTTAAAGTTCTGATTCTCAGCTTTGACTTTGTTCGGAAATGTAGAAATGTGGCGCCCAAAATGAAGTTGTCTTATTCACAATTTGGTTTGCAAATCATTTACTGTCAATTATGCCCACTTCTTGCTGGTTTTCGGGGCTTCTTGCCTTCAGTCTGGGCCTCAGCAGTAAAGCACACGATCAGTTGGACTGAGGTCAAGTGACTGACTTGGCGAGTCAAGTGCTTGGCCATAAAAAGTCCTTTGTTGCTCTGCCTTGTGCTTAGAATCGTTGTCCTGCTGCTTGTTTCCCCCCTATAACTGGTAGAGAAAGGGCAGTGAATCTCACACTACTCCCCCAATGTAAACACCCTCCAACACTGTTAGAAGCTGAAAGTCAGCACTTTCACCTCATAGTCGTTTTTTATTTCAAATCCAATGCTCTGTACAGAGCCAAAACACCAAAACTCACTGCCTTCACACTCTCCAACTGCACTGTACGGTAACAAACGCTTCAGGGCTACACTTAAACAGTTTGTACCTTTTTTTTTTTGAGTTTTGAACAAAATGTTCTTTTTGTTGTTGTTGTTGTTTGTTGACGTTTTATTCAGGCCTGAACATACATCTTTAGATTTATTGATTGCAATTCTGCATTGCTGAAATATCCTAGCCTCTGTGGCACTCTCAGAACAATGTGCTGACGGCCGCTTTATGACACTGTTTTCTCGGAAAGCAGGGAGCTTTTATCATTTGTTATAGTGGTAAATATATAATGTGTTATAGGTGTGTATTATATTTTCCCCTTGTCCCTGATGGCCCAACACTCTTAAGTGTTAAAACAAGAATGGCTGTGTTACATTAGCGTCAGTCTACTGCATCACTAAAAACAGTGTAGCAGCAGCATCTCATGGATTTTGCGTGTTATATACAGAGTATAATACATTATTCTGGTTAGGTATGATTTATGGTGTTTATTTACATATAATGTGTAGTCTGGATTAACATTTCTCAACTTCAGCGCATAACATAAATGACTTTAAAATGAAATTGTAATATCCCAGCAATGTAGAAAAATAAGTCATATTCACTGTATTGACATGAGGAAAAATGGTTGGTCTGTATCTAGCACCTATTGCAACCATATTAATGTATTCTATAATAAACCACAGCAGACATATGGGCACCACTGAATATACTATAACTGGAAATGTCTCCCTACCCATGAACCACTTAAATACATTTTATGGGCAACATAAGGGCATTTGATAATCTATTAATTTAAAGGCCTTTTACATAGAAAAATAAGTATAATAGAAGATTTTTTTATTTCAATTGTCCATTTCTATTAACATATAAGGGATATTTTTTGAATAAAATGATCTGTGAATAAGTTTATACTATGCATATTTCATTCTTTTGTGTGTGTGCCTTTAATGTACCTTTACACCTTGTGCTGTGTAAAAGCTATGATTATTTATAAAGCCCATTCTTCTGCACTTTCATAAGCTGCAATGACAATAAATAATAAGAAGCTTTAATCAAGATCATCTGGGAAAATGCTTTCCACTATCTCCTCTCTTTTTTATTGTCATTCTACTACCAAGAAGGTCATTCTGAACTGAAGTCAATTCATCAATATCCACAACTTTCTAACCCAAACTGCATCTTTCATCACAGTTGTCTATCACACTATTCATAAATACCAAGATTTGTACCTGAAGCTGCGTTTAACAAACACGGTTCTGTAAGCAGTTTTCTGATTAAATTTTCCTTTAATGGAAGCATAAACTAAATCTGATAAAATTTGTCTCGTTCTTGGGACACAATGACAGTTTCCTCCCACATTACTTTGGACAGCATGTTTTTTTTTTTTTTTTTTGCCCCTCACAGTTAAAAGTTAGATTTTCTTGCCCCCATAGACTATTTTAATATTGTGAACTCTAATTCTCACTGCATTATGCATTTCCTTCCTTAGTTGTTTCGACGGTTGCACGATTAGCTTTACAATATGTTCAATTCTCTCAACATATGCTCTGTGTTTCACCCTATATCTCTCCTAAAACAGAGATTGAACATCAACTTGTTTAAATAAACGATGAACTAATCCGGCCATGATTGTGTTAAATGGCATTTATCATCCTCAAAAGTTTTTGCCATGATAACTCAAAAAAGAAATGTTTTTCCATCTACCACATCACTAAATGTCTGTGTGCTTTTGTCATCGTCTGCCGTGGTCAACAATTTAATTTGCCCCCTGAAATAACTTTTAAATCATTCCGATAGTAACATACTGTATCTACAGAAGAAATGAACTTGTGTTCTTGAATTGCACTATTTTAAAATAGCTGTCTGCCATCTTTGTTCCTGTAACCACATCACAATACATCACACAGACTCTGACTGAGGCAGGAGTACATAAATGCATACATGAATAATGGCAAATTTTCACTAAATACGTGACCAGTTTCTCTTTGTTAGTAACTGTAAACAAGCACCACATCTATCAGCTCTTTCACCGGACCCTGTCATCAACACCTATCGATCACCGTGTCAGCAGTCGGGGTAGAAAGCATTCGTCTGTGTTGACGTGTTAGCAATCCTGTCCCATTCCATCTGTATTTACTGTTGGTGTCATATTGAGCAGGGTTTAAATGAACTCACGATTGATCGCTTTCTCTGTGAGAATGAAGTTACGGTCATTTTGGTAAAGTAATTGGCCAACATGCCTATGATGTAAATGGAAAAAAAGTGTGCGTGTGTATAGGTGTGTTTTATTTCCTCATGGTTTGACTATCAAATCGAATCCTTTACTCTTTCACTCGCCCTTCATACGGTAACCTGGTAATTGCTCCACCTCCAGCCAACACGGCAACAATCAACGCAATGCAGGGTACTTTTATTCACTTGGGGTACGTTTGCAATATAACCGATGTTAGAAGGGGAAATGAATTGTGCTGCTGATGAAATTGTACCTCCTCTCGCCTCAGAAGTCATCAAGTGCTACCGTTTTAAAATGAAGTAATTGAGCCTAGCTGTTTACGCCACCCTGGCAGCAGAGAGCTCTGGGTGTATTTATAGTGAGAGCACTGTCGGGACAGCATGAATTATTAATGGGTCCTGATGCAGATTTATCTGTGACCTCTAGGCCACCTGGGTGCGAACACACACACACACACACACACACACACACAATAACACGCACATTCATATAATAAATCAAGTTGTCTTTGTGGACTAAAACTGTGGCTTCCGTGATGGTTTTCCAGGGAAATGATGACGGATGACAGTGTGCGCAGTCCAGTAACCCCCGTTGTGGCCATTAGCAAGCCTTCGGTCGGTTTATCGGTTCATAGAGGATGTCTTTCGTCCACTTGAATTGGTCCTCAGGGATCAATTATTCAAAGCTCTGAAGCATTCAGCAAGGTACAGCACATACTTACAGTTGGCCTAAACTACATACACACACATACACACTACATATGTCGATAAGAGAACAGTCTGGTTTTTATGCTTCTTACTAGCTTCTGTGTAGACTTTCAACCTACTGGCATAAAGGTAAAATTCCCCCAGAAATTGGATTTGAATGAGTTTATTGTAATCTCCCTTTTGTTGCAAAGGTCATGATTGAAAAACATGTAAACTGATCCTTGGCCTCGTGTGTCTGCTCCCTCTCTCCTGTTTCCTGGCTCAGAGGCGGTACTTTCTCAGCAGGTCGGCTTGCCACATGTACTTCCTCTCGGGGAACCTCTCCGGGATCTTGATCTTGCGGAAGTCTTGAATGCACTTATCCAGCTCCTCCTCGGCCGTCAGCTTCTCTTTCGCCGGCCTTTTCTTGCAGGTGCTGGTGTCGCGCGAGCTCGCCGTAAGTGTGCGGAGCAAGTCACTCTTGCGCCGCTGTTCGGACTGCTGGAGCATGGCGATGGGGCCCTTTTTCAGCGGCCTGTCCAGGGTTTGGACGTTGGCGTGGGGGTGTGACTGGCGGCTGACTGGGCCACAGATGACTGTTCCCTGGGGTGAGCTGGCTTCTGACTGGCTCTCAGAGCTGGAGGTGGAGAGCTCGTTGAAGGATGTGCAGCTCTCGCCCTCGCCGTCGCCCTTGTGGTTCTTGCAGCAGCAGTCGCATGGAGGGGAGGACCAACGCGATGGACCACCTGGAAAGACATAGAAAGAGAAGTGGAAGCTAACATTAGAGTTCATGCAGAGCTATTGTTTCCACCTTTTCTTCTTTTCTGGGTCATGACAGAAGAACGAGGCGGTGACACAAAGAGAGCCACAATTTAGTCAGACAGGAGCAGATAGGCAAGTAAGAAGCACTGAAGACAGACAAAAAGCTAACGCCAAATGCCCATCACCTAGAACAAAGTGATGTGACATCAGAGACATCTGGCTTGCTTCCAGTCTAATCATGGAAGTGAGCAGGCTGACTGTGTGACAAGCCTATATTGTTCAGAGAACTACCCTCATAGATCCATGCTGTCACATGAAAGAAGTGGAAGAGCTAAGACCATTTGCAAACACAGAAGCGAAGGTCTGGATTTACATGCTATAAATGTACTTATACGGTAAAAGGCTGAAGGCAATGGTATTTCTTTTTAATGAAGGAGGAGCCACTGCGGTGCAAATTGAATAATTCTTAACTTTGCAACGTTTTTTAACTGCACAAGGAGATGTTGTAGCAATATTGGTACGGATAAATAATGTCTGCCAATTTATTGTGGAATAGAGGTGAAACAGTATGAATACTGTATGTGCAGCCTCATTTTCTCTGAAGCATGCTGTCCCTCTCGCCAGCCAACTTACTCAAGGGCCATACAACCAAGGAGCAACACACATTCATGGTTAGATCAAACACGGAAAACCTCTTTCAAATCAACATGACTGGAAAAATTGTTTTAGACCAATATACATAGATGTTAAATTGAAACATAGACTTCGGATGAAAACCAGGCAGTCAACATTGATGTGGTGATGTGCAGGTCAATAGATGTCTAGGTTAGATATTGTTTCAACTGCATTCAAATGAAAATGTTACAGGTCCTAACTCATTTAAATAGCGTTGAATCGTTTACACCTTCTCAGATGGCTTAGTTTAGCATTATTTAAGAGAAAAGAGTTTGAAACCTTTTCTTTCCTTGAACCTTCTGAAGTATTTCACCCTCTAAAATGGTTTGTAATTCTGTGCAATGCTTGGGATTGAAGTGGTACAGGTCAGAGGAGAGTTTCTATTGAACTGATTTTCTCTGAAACATACCATAAGTAGACTTGAGCGCCACAACGGCTTTCACCTGACCTGGAGCTCAAAGAGCAGGAATCTGTCTCAAAAAAGTTTTCAGTGTTGACGCAGCTGCCCAGAAGTTGTGGTCTCGACCAATAACGAGACATATGCAGTGATCCGCGATCATAGCTGAAAGGAATCAATTTACCCTCTGTGTGAGTGTACAGTGGAAGCACGAAAGACTCGCAGGAAACAGTTCAGCGCCACACCTCTCACTGCAGGAAGAAGCCATTTATTTTTCATGCTAACCTCCTGAATAATTGAAGATATATCTGTTGCTGATGGACTCCACTCTGTTTAGTGAGGAGAGGGATCAAAACCCTTGAGGCAAACACACACAGACGCACACATGTAACGCCCCCCCGTTCTGATTTCGAGCCCCGCCCCCTCACACATGAGCGCAGGCTTCCGCTTTTGATTCATCCCCTACTCCATCAAATTCAATAGTACCATCGTTTCTTTTCATGTGCTGCTCAGTATTCCACTTCAAACGAGGTAGTACACGACTATAAATAATGCTGCTTAAAATAAATGCCCCCCCTGCTTTTACTTCTGTCCTCAGCACCATATTTGGCTTGTTTATAGAGAGGCAGCAGAACAGAAATCCATTCATCCAACCAATATTTGTTCCTTCGAGTACCGCTCATAAACAGCGTATCGTAACTATATTTATGTGCAGTATAAATAGAAGAAATATTTCTTGGACAGCTTTGACACCAACTGTTATTCCAAACTGCAGGAACGTGCACACACACACACACACACACACACACACACACACATACACACACAGTCCTGCCGTGTATAGGAAATAAACATCACCCCATTAAAGACAGTGACAGAAATGGCACGCTACACCCTTTGTCACCCGTAGCAGCTCTGGATCTCTTTAATTACCACACCGGCATTTATAGCTTTTACATGCACAAACACACAAACACAGAGAATACCCTTTCATGCTATAATAGTGTGATTTTAAGGTGCCCACACAGTAAGAAACGGCCTAAAACCAACCGTTATACAGTTGCAGGATGGAGGACGTAACCCCATGATGTATGCAATTATGTCTCTTCCCAACCTTTGTTTAGGGACACATGAGTTAATTTATGTCACTCTGAGTGAATAGCTAGCCCCTCTGATCGATGAGACGCAGGCTCGTAATTGGTGTTTTGAAAAATGGCCCCAGACTCTGGCGAATTGTTAAGTTTGCCAGTAGCCAATCTGCCTGTCCAAATTACATTAACGCGATGAGACGGCTAAAGCTGCTGTAACAAATGTCTTAAAGAGCCTCTTTTGTGTTGGGTTGTGTGTGGGTGTGTGTGGGGGTGTGTGTGTGGCCTTGCATATGTACATTTGATATATGGCTTTCTGATGAAACTTAGTAATTACATCCACCTCCATGTTGCTCTGCACACTAAGTCTTGACAGTGACTTGCTGCTTTAATTTGCAGGTGTTGCGAACGGCTATTAGCACTCGCTAACGCTAAAGACCAGGGAGGAATCGGATTTATCATTTTCACCAGTTGGATTTTCTGTCAAACATTTAGCCTGATGACAAATTCTCTAGCAAATAATTCAATTGAGAACACCACTTACAGGGACTTCAAAAATCCAAGCACTGATAACTGAGAAATCTGTAAAATAAGTCATTGAGTGGCGTCTCCACTCTCAGCTACACAGTGATACTCTAATTATGTCCCCAAAAAGACCTGAATTTTTCTCATCGGTATTTACACTGCATGGCTATAATACTGTATCTTGCTAATTCAGATGAAAATTAAACCACTGTTTATGTTATGTTTAATGAGGTCTTTAATTTTCCGTGTGGTTGAACTCCTCTCTATCTTTCTTTAATACTCCTGCCAGCAGAATCACTGAAGTTACTTACTGTAAATTACGTCTTTCTGCAGCACTCCGTAACTCCTCTCCACTATAAGAAACCACAAAAGAAACGGTGACATAAATTGATCCCTCTCCAACGCTCCTAAAGTTTGGGCCATATAATATTTTATAGAATACCGTAATAACGCCACAAAACTTTGATTTTGCAATATACAATCTGATATTTTCAACAGGCCGATTAAGGTTCCAAACATTTGCCTCAAACTTAATATTTCAGGCAACCCCGGTCCACTTTTGCCGAGCTGTAATTTATGATTTGCATTTTGGCAGTGTGCTCTGGAGCTTCAAAATTTACACTGATGGAGGTACCATAATTAAAGGTCAAGGTTTCAGAGACTAAAGGCTATAGCTGCCACACAAACTGTTTGATTTTAATTATTCTGGGGAGAAATGATGCATCTTGTTACTGAGTGACCCAAAGGATGCCTGCATCCATCACTCGAGGTGAATATTTATAACTGAAAGTTAGCTTTTTCTTCTGCACTTGAGGTCATTTAAACTGCGGGAACTGTGTTACTTTCCCCCGCATCATACCTGGGCAATCCACTTACTGGGGCATTATATTTGTACATCTTATGGTACATGAGTATTAGAAAAGGACCAACTTCCTGTCTAGTCATTGTCATGAACGAGGTATTTTAGCTCTCTAAATGCCAGGAATTTGACAGCTTCTCTCTATGACGGGTTGGTGACACTACTGAATGATGCGCTCACTCAAAAAATAACCTAGGGTTCATTGTTCATACGAGTCAGGAGATATCTTGGGGAGAGCGCGTCCCCACTTCCTGTCAATCACGCCCACGTGCATGTCAGCATTTTTGCAAAGACGTAAAAATAGATCGCAGGAGGTGCAGAACACCTGCATCGTTGAATGCAAAAACAGTAGCCCAAAAGGAAGAGAAGTGGGCTTGATGCTGGAAGGCAGCGAGCTGAAATCTGAACCCTCAGGCTAAAATTGGACAAGAAAGTGCTTCAGGAGCACTTGCCTTGAGTCGTCAGTAAGGCACTTAATCCCCAACCTGCTCCAGGGACCGACAGAAAGGACTGTGGTTGTACTGAGCTGCTCCTGGGTGAGATTGTGTTTAACTGTATAGATTTAAGGGCAGGGTAAAAGGACACTTATAGCAAACCTATAGTACCTCGAATAAACAAAGATCTCTTAATAAGTCTTAATAAGTGATTTAGTCTCACGTGGGGTCAGAAACATTTCTTCATTTGAACACTCCCTGACTATGTTCGTGTATGTTTCTTTTATGTCTAGATTCAGATTAAGTAACAAAAGTAGTAGAAAATAAAAAAAAATTAAAAAAATTAAAAAAACGACATCACATTTTTTAAAATGTTTCAGTGGCTCTCTGCTATTTAGTATGTGTCTATGCACATACATCAACATGTATGTGTAAATATAGAAAAGTGTGCATGTGTGCTATAGTATATGCAGCATCCTGTGCTCTAGAGGGAGAATAAGGTCACACTTTCCTTCATGCCTGAGTGCATGATTGTCTGGTTGCGCGTGTAAGTGCACGTGGGAATGCGTATGTGTATATGTACATGCATGTAACGTGTCAAAGATGATGCACCATAACCGAGAGACTGATGTAGGTCACTTTGTGTGCTTCACTGCAACCCCTTTTTCTCCACATGCATCCTACATGTTGTAGTGTGGCGCGTGTGTGTGTGAAGTATGCACCAACAGCGTGTGTGTGTGCGCACGCCTGTGGTCATCCCTCAGTGGGTAAGTGACATTGGCCTTGGAACTATTATCTGGATGCCGTTGGGCAGAGAAAGGGAGGCTGATGTCAGGTGGGGTTCCCATTCGTGTCATCAGAGGTGTCAGACTGTCGGCTGTGCCTCTGGCCAGCATCACTCAGCGCACACACCCTCGCTGCGTGTGTGCGTGTGTGTGTGTGTGTGTGTTTGTTGCGTTCTACTGTGTGTGCAGCAGTTGATTCATTTGATCCCATGTTGCTTCTCTTCCAGGGAGGTGGGCAGTAGGTCTTGCTAAAGTCTAATGACTGTCACATGCTATTGCAAACACGCGCGCACACACACACACACACACACGCACACACACAATGCTTCCTGACAGGTGCTCCAGGCTCTGATGTATTGATCTCAGCAGGGACCTTCACAACTTGCGTTGGCTCTGGCGAGTAAAAAGACCTGGCTGACTCACACTGCACTCACAATTGAAAAGAATAACACTCTCACACACACACTGCACACTAAACAGATCATACACACACACATTTGGTAAAAACCTCCTTTTTCTATTTACATATATAACAACCATCATCTATAATTTCCTCGCATCAGCTACCATTCAAAACACAGACATTATATATAAATTAGAACATTTCATGTTATGTTGTTGACTGCTACCATGATGGCTGACGTCACACTTAGTATACCTGCAGAATTTGATAAGTGGACAGGTGCTTTGTCACCCTGAATTCGTATTCTCTGGTGGGTACTTTCTCCCAGGACAAATTGTGCATCCTTTGCTAGGATTGGCAGAATTTTGCCCCAAACTACTGACCTATCTCTAACCATACCATCTATTAACATCAACATAACCATTTTGACTTGTGGAGTTTGTAACCATCGGTACACACTGGAGGCATGCACTGACTGAGAACATTAGCAAGCGCCTCTAATTTGGTTATCTTCTTGAATCACCATTTTACATGAAATGAAAATATTGCAAGCAGACTCAGATGTTTCTCATTGTGTCTCATTGTGTGGGGTTAAGTTATTTTTGTTTCACTTTTCACCTGTTTCTCTTCCTCTCCCCATGTATCTCTCCCTCACCGTTCCTCTCCTAATGCCTGTATCGATGGGTTGGCGCATCAGTGGAAGTGTATGGACGATTGCCCTCTGATTGATTTCTGTCATACAGCCTCTCAGCACTGGGAGGCTGTTCACCGGAGATAAATGATGTTGGCACAACAAAAGCAAATAAACCTCTGCTATCCATCACTCAGTTGTTTTCTGTGTCCCACCTCAACTCTGCCGTCTGCATCTCTCTGCCACTGCCTCGCTCCCTGCACCTTCTCTTCTCACCTTTCTGTCTCTTCCTCAGTCTCTCCCATCTCATTCTGTCTTTCCCGCTTCGATTGAGGTTTCGCCTTTTTCTCCATCCACTAGTCACTTTCCGTTTTTTCTATTTCCTATTTTATTTTCCAGCGTATTCTCTCTCCGTCTCTAACTTTCTGTTCTTCTTATTTGCTTAATTTTGGCAACAAAGCCGCCCTAATAGAAGGTTCTAGGTGTCAGACTCCTGCACAGCTCCTTAAGTTTTCTAACGCGTTCGTTTAGTCCAGTTTTATGGTTGAAATTGTACTGAACAAACAACAGATTATATCATTTTTGATTTCTAGACAAAATGCAATTTAGCTCATAGATATGGCCAGAAAACATCTCCAGCAGCTCCAAATGAAAAAAAAAGAAGTGCTCACTGATTGGAAATAATTCAAATCAAGTCATTTCAGCATTTGTGATTGTCATCTGATGATGCAAGAACTATATGAACTCAAATAGTTGCTGCAAACCATCAAAGTTTATTTATGATGAGGTGTTGCGATTAAGTTTTTCTTCTATTAATCTCCCTCAACCTGCCTCTTCTCATCTACCTCTATTCAATCATAATGACACATTGTCCTCAAATGGATTTATGAAACGGAAACACAATTCAGCATTTCGCTATAAAACACCAAATGATAATTTATTTTGCCCTCTAAACATCTATGACTCTGGTCATTAACCTTCATCAGGCACTGCACCATAGGTCAAGATGCCCAAAATTTAAACAATAATGTCTGTGCCGTACACATATTTACTTGTCTACAGCTATTCTATCAATACACAACACATTCCTGTGTATGTATGTCCTGATATTTACTTGGCCTGGTTTTTTTGTTGCATATCAACAATGCTTTTTCTCTTGCGGACACTGTCCCCTGGATAAGAATGGATCACACTATAGCATTTAAGGTCTTTGTCAAAGGATGCCATAACAACATAAAAGGATAAAATATGAAGTACAAGCTCCGTATAAGCCTCAAATCATACATGCAGATTCTGCTGTATTTTACAGTGGCTTTGATCAATTACCATACTACATTGAATACAATTGAAACTCAATAATTAATGGACTCAACCCTCATATGGTATTACTACATTCCCAAGGAATGTTGCGATTATATGACTGAGTGTTCAGTCTGCACGACCAGAAACAAAATGAAAGAAAGAAAGAAAGAAAGAAAGAAAGCATTTGTTCCTCCCTTGAGCATCAGAGCGATGTGTAGCACCATAGAGAATCAATCAGAAAAGAGGGAAAATGAGACGCTGGCTGTACCCTGTGTGATTTTCTCGGCATATGAGTCTATTTTCTGGTTCAGAGGTGATGTAAAATGGTTTTTATTTTAGTTCAAAAGCTCAGACAAATGCTCTCTGGTCCCCAAAGTCAGTCTTATTTTTATTGTTTGCGGAGAACCCTCCTGCCGCACATTGGCACAACCTGAAGGCATCACAGGTTAAATGTAATAAAAATGTGATAATGTGTTTATCTATAAGGAGATTATATTTGATTTTATTATATCTTCCAGGGCAAAGAGAGGTCAAAAGAACAGCAACTTAAGTTGGCAGCAATTTAGAGTCTTGCCCAAGGACGCCTCAGCATGACAGATGTTGGTTTAGTCAGGACTCTGAACCTGTGGGAGCATGCTGTACATCTCAGCTGTCTGCCTTTTAGCTGTGGGAAGAAGCTTGGTCGGTCAGATATTGATTGAACTGTCCCTGGCCCTGCGAATGAATTCTGGACAAAGAAGTCAGCTGCCAAATGAAAATTCAGCTTATTCAGAATGCAAGAAGCGCCTGTTCCCAAGCAGATTGTTGGTTCGAGCTATATATGCAAGGTTGGCATAATAGATAACGAAAATGAAGCATTTCTTATCCCTCCCCCTTTCCCTCTCTCTTCCCCTCCGTGTCTTTCTCTTGATGCAGCATAATTAGTCCCTCACAAGGCAGCGTGAAATGATGTGTTTGACTGTTCATCATAAAACAGCCACTTTTTTTTCCGCAAACGTGCTCTCTCGGCCCTGTATTTAAAGGTGCAATGTGTAAGATATGGCCAGAAGTTTCATTTCAAACACTAACTAACATTATCAACAGATTGTGAAGAGATATCTACTGAAATGACCACGCTAACTGACTACGTCCTGTCTTGTAAAACCACTTGTCCCTCGAGAGGCGATAGTGATTTACTGTAGTGCCAGTCCGCCCTCAGTCTAGAGATCGAAAAAAAGTAGAGCTGCCCTGACGCGAGCCGAGTCGATGACTTGTCAATAGTACATAATGATCCTTGTACATTTGATAGTTTGTTTAGATTAAATTCAAAAAGGCAGGAATGAGAAAACAACTCTGACCTTGCCTTGTCCCTGCTGCCTCCAGGAGGGATGTGAGAGCGTGCAGAGGCTCTGGGAGACGGGACGAACTTCTGTAGTGAGCAGTTACCTTGAATTTACCCAGAACTACCCAAGCTCTGAGGATCTAATCCCTGTGGAAGGGGGACTGCCCCGACTCCCCGCTTGATCGACAAACTTTCTGGTGTTTCCGTTACACAGGTTAGACCCAGCGCTCCACCGGCCCGCTGTGACACCAGTGCTGCTTTTTTTTCCTTTTTTTTTCTTTCCCCTGCCTAATCCGAGCCTCCACAGTTGCTAAGTGAAGATCACTCCCCCGCTGCGAAGCAGTAAGACAAAACCAAAAGTCAAGTCGTTCCCTCGTCTCCGCCACCCCAGACCCAAGCCAATAAACAAACTACCAAAACGTAATGTTACACGGACCGTACAGCACCCAGTTAGTGCCACAGTAAACACACAGATGGCTAAGCCACACCAGAAGATCATAAAATAGCAGTGTTACTTTGCCCGGGTCTCAGAGTTTCGGCAGTAGTTGGATGGGTGGGAAATATTCATGTCAACTCAAGAAGAGAGCGTTATATATAGCTATAGAATATCTATAGAATACAGTGCACAATATAAAGAATAACTTGGAATACACTATAAATATGCCAAACTAATGCAACTTAAATGTAAACACTTGATGACGTACTAAAGTAAGCTTTTTTCAATAACTGATGGCTGTACATTTAGATTGAATAGACCCAGCATTAGAGGTGAAATGCTCGGTGTTACACGTTGCACCTTTTAAGGGCGAGTGGGCTCCTCCACTCACGCTTGTTTCGTTTTGTGTGCCTGCTGAGTGAAAACGCCCCTCGTCCCTACAAGCAGGTGTTACATTTTGCTTCCGAGAGTGACACTGTCTGGTAACAGGCGTTTCCATTTCCAGCAGCACATTTTCTTTCCATCTTACTGTCCGTCATTCTTCCTGTCTATTGATTTTCCCCACACTTCCACCCCTAGAGTCTTTACTGTACTTCTCAGTGTTTCTTATGAAGCCACAGTAATCTAAAACAGCACGTCTAAAAATGTATGTAACACATGGCAATGCATGTATAATTCACCATATGTTGCAGAAGCCCACTGGCGGGCTTTTTCCTCAGAGATTACAAGAGGTACTTTGAAAATTGGCGCTAGTTCTGAGAACAAATGTGATACCAATGGCTCTTGCTTTTATCCTCACTACAAGTTGAATGTGTAGAAAACAGTTTTCAGTTGTAGGGGAGGTGGAGAGCAGAACAATACAGAGAAGCTGCGTGACAAAATGTAAAAGTGAAAGAGAGTTGGTGATTTTTTAAAGTATGGTTTAAAGTTCTAGACGGTTTGAACATGAAAGAAAATGACCCATTAATGTCTGACATAGACCAGAAGTTCCCTAATTGTAACGATGGCGACACTTCAGAGTAGCTGTGCTGATGCAGACGCGGTGACATTTTCCTCTTGAAGACCAATCCCGCTGATTACTAATCAAGCCTCCTCTCGCAATTTATAAAAAGTTTCCATTTTAGAGTTCTTTTTGACAGGCACTAGCCTCTGTCGGCATTCATTAATAATACTTGCAAATGATCACTTTCAACCCAACGTATCCAGACTGCTCTCTTAAACATTCATCATGATGCAAATGAATGATCCTTCTCTGAAACACCACCAACTCTGGTCCGTCTCTAGCAGCTCACACTGACTGCCAGGCCATCAGTGCTCACACTGTCACTGCTTGGAGTTTTCTCCGCTAACGTTTATTAATATAAGCAGGCTAATTAAAAGAAAGTTGTAAATGCAAAGTCTAAAACCGTAGCATTTCTTCTATAAGTTGTAGAGTTAGTAGCTTTCTCCTCATTTGGTCATTCAGAATACATACACATAAAGTGATGACACAGCCAGTAAGACTTGTTATTATTGCAGAATAATACACGGTTATTGCATGAAACAGCCATACGTGAAATATTTATTGATTATCAATAAACGCACAACTGTCTTGCGTTGTTAGTTTGTATTTTGTTTCGGGGGTTCTGTAATATTATCTCCACGTCTATTCACAACCATCCATCATTGATCTGCCAATCAATCCTACATCTAATATTTTTCCATTACTCCCTAACCTTTGACCCATCCGTTTATTAATCATCTGTTTATACATCTCTTCTTTCATCTTGATCCTTCCTTGAATTTATTTATTAATTATTATTTATTATTTATTTATTAATGAATGAATTAATTAATTGATTGAGTTTATAAGCTGGGACATCAATATTACCTAAAACATTTGTAAGAAAAATGATAAATACCAACACAACATTGATGCAAATGGTTAAAATGGCCCCTTAGAGTTAACAAAAATGCTGTTAAAATTGCAAAAGCGGGTGAGAATAATCTATAAATAGCAGTTACAGCATCTCCATCTGCAGTTCCTTTTTTTACTGATTTCAAATATTCATGTGTGAATGTGACTATGTCCCCCATGGGCAAACATGGGTGATTAATGGGAGCCCCTGACCAGGTGATTCTTTACAGTATGAAAAATAGAGTGGTTTTTAATCTGAAAGCAACCAAGCGAGCAGCCTGAAGCAGCACAAAATGTTGGCACCAGTCGAAGGAATACAGACCACACACATGCAGAGTGCTGCGTTATCAATAAACAACACAACTTTACTCCACAGCTGGGTTGGAAGGTGTACACAGAAGAAAATATGGCAACTTCTCAAAGGCGCATTTAGCCACATTTACGCAACTTTAGAGTAAGTATTGGTGTGATTTGAAAATAGACCAAAACCTTATTTCCTCTGGGGAAAAAAAAAAAATCAGATTTCTGTGGTTGGGTGTGGTGTTAAACTGACAAAACGTTTGTGACAGCCATGAGAAATATACGCAGTGTCCGATGATAATTTATCTATAATGTCAGCATCAACAAACAGGCTGCAATCGGCAAACAATCGCACGAGCATTATCACTGCCCAGCAGAGCGCTCAGCAGCCACTATCTCTGTTCCTCTGTCACACACACGTTCAGTCATTATCCATCTGTTAAACACACACACACACACACACACACACACACACACACACACACACACACTGTTTGGGAAGGTTACTTTCAAAACTGTAATTGCTTACAGATTACTGAACGTTTCCTCATGACAGTAATAATCCCGACACCGATGCTGTCAGTCATATCTGGACGATTCGGCTTGCAAACTCCGGAGTCTGAGGGTTAAATGGTGCTCCGTTTAATTTTAATTCCCCCATTATCATCATCGGCAGGATTTATCATGCATTTTTGATCTTTCATAAGATTACTTCATTAGTTTCTTTTTTTAGCAAAAATCGAGCCTTCTCATTCTTCTCCTTTTCCCTCTGGTCACTATCAGTCTCATTTTGTTCAGTTTCCATCATCAATTCTCAATCAATCTCCACCCTTTGTCTGACCAATCTGTCATCGGACTCCTCTTATCCCTTTCTGCCAACATAATGGAGTGCCTTTGCAGACTTCACTCTCTCTCCGTCTCTATTTCGTTCTTTTCGTCTCTTTCGGTCTCACTTTTTATTTCTTGCTCTCAACATTCCCTGGTCACTTGCTCTAAGTCTGTCCTCTGTAGCTCTATCCTTGATGGGTAACTGGTGAGGGAGGCTTCAACAGCACACTCGCTGTGATGCTGGTTGCAGCAGTAAGTGTGCCAGCCTCGTTGGGGATTCATAATAATGAGTGTCAGCATTGACCTGCCCCTTAGATCCATGAACCAGTATCCAATATAGTCTGTAAATGAAGCAAGACTTCGCCTGCATACATTACTAACCGTCCTCAACTTATAAAACCATCATACTTCCTCAGTGGCCCACGTGTCAGTTATACCTACGTAGCATTGGATAGAATCGGACCCTCTTTTGCCTGCAGGCCCTCCAGAATAGTTTGAGTCTCGCAGGAAAGGTTCAACACCAATCACATCTTCCTCTTCTCGCACTTCTCATTAGTTTTAGACGTCTTTATCCACAAGACCGCCACCGACTGGTGTTTTTGTTTATTGTCATTCTCAGGAGGCAAAAGACACTGTTGTGCAGCAACATCCCGGGAGGCAGGCTGTTTCTGAGTGGTAATGGTGATTCTATGTTTCGTTAATTAAGTCACACATCTTGTCCGCGGTAATGTAAGTCAAAACTTTCAAAACATTAGTGACTGCAGGATTGAGCCGTTTGTAACTACAAGGAGGTGGAGATGAAGTGGCCACTTGCTGTATTAACTAAGTGTTAAAAAGTATTTCTACCGCAAATAATTTTCCCTACAACGTATGACTCAATGTCATCAGTTGCATAAATGAAAAGTGTGTATTAGATAAGATAAGATAGAACTTTATTTATCCCGAGGGAAATTGTTGTGCAACAGTTGCAATACACAGTAGGAGACAGTATAACAATTCTAAAATGTGCAAATGTTTTATACGATATACATATATATATATATATATATACATATCGAAAAAAGATACAAACATAAGATGAGCTGAGGGATAAGGTGCAATATTCAACAAGGTGAGGTAAGATGCGGTATTTAGCAAAATAATATAGAGAATAAAAATTACAATAATTAAAAAATGACAAAAAAGATTCACGTTTCACATTCAAATATTCACATATTGAAATTATGGATAGTGACAAAGGATTATAGTTTTCATCCAGGCAATCTTAACGGGTGAAACGTGTTTTGACTTTACAAATACATATATTTCTCTGAAGACCTTTTTCTGTGTTGCCAATGGCATCTTTGTCACATTCGTAAACCTCAGTATAAAGGCATGTTGTGAGACAAATGTATTATTGCGAAGCTGCCTTTTTTTTTTGGTGGATTCAGTTCCACAGGAGATCATGAACGGCCAACCACAGCCGCAAGTGACTACTTGAATTTAACAAGTCATGGGACTGGAACTAAATTCCCCCGAGGAGTCTGCAACCAGACATCTCAAATGCCTGGGCAGCGAATGCGTTGTCCGTTTTGTGGCCTGGGTGCCGACATGTGCGTGACTGAGGAGAACTGGTGGACTGTCAGGAACAATCCAGCCAGATTATTAGATAATAATAAACTCTAAAAACAAATTGCCAAGAGACCTCTGAATCAAAAAAAAATTCAAAGACCAAAGTTTAAAACCAACATAAGCAATTCTGGATTGGGACAGAATCAATGCGGATGTCCAGGATGGATGGTTGGAGCGATGAAAACATTGACTGAAAAGTAGAGGAATCAAAAGATTAAGAAAGGCTGTTGTTGCCTCTGAAAGGTACACAGACTGAAAGGCGTCTGATCAATACAACCTTATCATGGTGTTAAATCCTCTCACGTCCTGGCGGAACTCTCTGTACTTGGCCTCTTTAGCTCCGATTCCATCATGCTTTCTTTTTGTTTACTTGATCTGTTTTACTCTTTTTAAGCGGGCGGCCACATGCTCCAGAAATGTTTTTTTCTCTCCATTGAGAGGAAAAGCTGAGAGGAAACAGATGCCATGAGCTCTGGAGAGATTTGGTCTGAGGCCAGCAAGGATAATTTTCAATTTAGGCGTTTAGGCATGGTTTTACAACAACACCAACTTCTGGTGTTGTCAATCTCTCTCTTTAATGCTTCCTCTCGTGCAGGTGGCTGTGAGGGTGCATGCTTATGAGAGTTTAACATCTCATACGCATGAACTCTGCGAAAACAAAGCAATACGTGAACTTGAGAGCTGCTTTTCCCGTTTTTACATTCCCCTCTAAGCATCTACTCTATGTTAAGTGCCTCAGTCTCGAGCGTCATCTGTAAAAGGCTCATCGCAGTTGTCCCGTTTTTACCTGGAGTATTCCCAGCAGGCAGGGTTTAAAGGAAACGGCACTGGACAGGATGTGCAAGAAAAAAGCATGGTTGGTGAACCAAAAGGAATAGGATATTCCCTGAGGAGAAGTGACATTCTTTGACTAAACCCACTATAAATCTCTATGTGTTGACGCTCTCTCTTTCTCTGTCTCTCTACAGCTACCACACTTAGCGGTCTCTTTGTTCCTCATTTTGTCATTTATTTTGCAGTTTTTCATTTCTGCTTCCCTGCCAGTCATCTATTATGTTACCCATTTGCAGGCATTCTGTTAAAACTAGAGACATTATATTGGTCTCTCTGTGTGGTCGCTCTGTTTTAAGTCGCCACTGATTCCGCTCGAGTGCCACTCGCGATGAGATGACAAACGCTTGAGAAATGTCGGAAAAAAGAAACGGCTTGGGCAAACAAAATCCACATCTCGCAAGTGGCTCTAAGTAATGTGTGCGAGTGAGTGTTAGCTTGCCTGTCTGGGCAGTTCATCAGTTTCTGCAAATTGTGAACAAATGGGTGTTATTATTATTTCAAACATCATCATGTAGGCCAGATCTGATGGTGATAATGTCAGTTAGGGCATTGACAAAGCCGGACCGCTGGTTACCAACCATGGCAGTTCAAAGGCTGCACAGCTTTGAAGCAAACGGCTTTGAAATAGAGCTGGAACAGGAGCGGTTTCGGAGGACTACAAGCTCTGGACAGCTTCCCAGGGGCCTCATTAGGGACTATGCATGATGGGTAGATGGAGGAAGTGGGGCACAGCAACCAAACACACAGACGCAACACAGAATCACACACACATGGCGTTTCTCTCTCTCTCTTGCCCACACACATTCATACATACAGACACGTAGCGAGGGACGAGCGAGAGTCTTTTGAGCATGACAGAGTGCAAAAGTAATTGGCAGTAAAGTGATGTGCTGTGTACACCAAGCACCATGCAAACAAGTTCAGACAGATAAAAAGAAAAAAAAAACCTTTGAACGTGTCACTTGAAATTTCTTTACGGCAAATGCCAAAGGAGCTAATTGAAACCCCAATGTTTCGTATGCTATGTTGTTATTTTGTCAGTTTAGTTAATTAATTTCATGTGTTTTTCTGCGTGTTGATGGCTGTGCACGTGTGTACATCTGTGTGTGCGCGTGTGCGTTGGGTCATTAGCTGCAGCAGCTTTGGCTCATTGTGACTTTTAGAGCTTCTCCAAAGTTGAACTCACGCTAAGTGTCATTAAGGCACTAGTCTTTTCACGCAGCTGGTGTGTGTGTGTGTGCGTGTGTGTGTGCGCGTGTGCGCGTGTGCACATATACTAGGAGAAGGGTGTGTTCCGACACACTACATTTAGCTCTTCTACAGCTCAGTGACGGAGCTCCATATGGTGTCTCTCAGTTTCTACCTCGCACACCCATCACAATGTGTGATTTATTCTTTTTTAATAGGCAGGTCCCCATACATACACACACAGACAGGACACACAACTAAAAAAAAAAAAAAAGGAAAAGAAAGTGTCCCCCCGAAAAGTCAGCATTTTCCTGTTGGAGACTCAAAAAAAAGAGACAAACGACCACATGTACATCCACGAAGTCAACGAAGTAAGCAAATACCTGCTTTCTTAGATGCTGTCAACAAAAAGTAGTCATTTTTCTAATAAATGACATGAAGTTCTTTTTGGCTCAGCAAGATGAAGCATGAGTGTTCAGTACCATTTGCTCACTATGTCAAAGATTAAATCCAACCCACATAATCATCTGTTCTCCTTCACACATAATCCATGTCACTCTTCACTTTCAGATATACTCGCTAAAAGATGTGCCTGCTTGCATATCTTTTTAATTCATTAATTAATTTTGTATTTTAACAGGTTTCAAAGAAAATGATTTAAAATGAAAACTACTCGATTAGGACGCTAATGTCTGGAAACAAAAAAAAAAGTTATATTTATCCACTGTGGCTAAATATGTTGATTTCAAAAATACATGTGATAGCACAGTGCTGTTTTGTAAGGTAATGGCTGAAGACGGTGAGCTTTACCTGTTTATTTCCAGTCTGTTAATTGATCTATACTGCCTTACCTTACAGACTGACTGCAGAGACTCTTTTACCGTAGCATCTGCGACTAAGGAAAAAAGCAGCTCCGAGGTATATTATCCCTCCAAGCTACTCGTATAGTTTCCAGTCATGTGGCATCCCATCAAATCTGCAGTGTAAAAAAACACACACACACATATACTGTATATGCAAATGCATGCTAATGCATATAAACTAGTTATTCCTGCCATACAGATTCAGTATACACACAGTTTCCCACAGGTAAACTCCAACTGTTCAATAACATACAGCCGTTGTCTTGTAATGAGCCCAGATGGCGCAGTAGGAGGGTCTGTATTCTCTCCTCCTCACCAGGGGTAAAGGCATTTACCGTACATCATACTACCCCTGGCAGCAGCAACATACTCTTAGGGAGGCAGACAAGCAAAACAGCTTTTGTGCTGTCATCAAGGGAAAATCTAGACATAATGGCATTGGCTAAAATATAGAACTTTTAGATATTGTAATAACATGGCTGACAATGACTGAATTCCATTCTGCTGCTTCAGGTTCTGGTTTTCAGCGTTGTGCATGCATGCTCAGTCCATCCGTCAAAAAAAAAAACCTGAGCGGATATAAAAACATTTTTTAAATAATGCAAGATTTCTTAAAAATGTTTTTATGCTTAGGTGAGGTGAAACAGTGGGTGCATCGATAGTAGGCAAAATGCGACAAGGCGCAATGGAAACAGACTTTACGAATAAATCATGACATGACGAATGTGACTCTGAAAATGTGCGGTAGCTGCAAACATTAGATCTGTGTGGAACAATAGGGCGACTGTAACCTTTCCCAATTTAATACATAAAACAAACACAAGTTCTATATTTCCACATTTTCCACGTCGTATTCGTTCGTGGGAGGTTTTGACTGATGATGATGTTTTTGCCATCTTCCTCTGCAGCGGTTTAATGGAGAATTAGCGCCACTAACTCTTTATCGCAATGCCCCCGAATCCTTATATTAATATCTTTTAACATTTTCACTTTAACAGAACTGTAGGGACAACACTTCAACCAGCCACTGAACTGAGCAAAACATGACTTTCACGACAGACCGATTTTCTCAAAACTAAGTAGCTGCAAAGTGGATTTATTGATGAAAAACTGCCCTCGCAGCCGTTTGTCTTTACGCTTTGTTGATGTGCAAGAGAGAAAGTTGAAGCTTGCTGAGGCTCATCAAGAAAATGCAGCGTGAATGTTGATTGCAGGAGGCAGGTGTTGGTGGCGGCGTTTGCATGTGCGCTTGAAGGATTTCATGTGCCAGATGTCAGCTCCCTCTAGCAATACTTGTGACTCAGCAGGACAACACAGGGAAGGAAGATCTCTCTGAATCCCTCCGTCTTACTCTTTTACTGTTATTCCCTGTCAACCATATGTTGCTTTTCATCTTCGATTAGATTTTAAAGGACTCTTACTGGCCACGATTCCAAACACAACTCCCACTCTACCCCTCCACTCTGCAGCCATCCAGCTGTCCTTGAGAGATATACCACATCTCTAATCTTCTAATTGGTAGGTAGTGTCGGCCATTACCTGAGCGATGACCGAGTGGAATCGATAAGGGGCACAATGCTAAACGATGTGTCCCGCTGTTTCTCTCTCTTTCACGATTTCTCTCTGTCTATTTCCGTCTTTGCCCATTTACGCTCTCTCTCCATCACCCTTTCTGTTTAAATTCACGGTATCCAAGGCAACAGCCGTTCAATCTCAACACGGCGGTGAAATGAACACTCCTTTAATTTGTCTTTATTACCGCACCGTTGTTCTTTTCTTCATCATCTCTTCATATTTCAAACGCACTCCATGTGAAACAGCGAGCACGGTTCGCAAAATGTCTTTCCGTGCTCCATCAGCTTAGAAGTAATCAATGGAAACCTGTTTCTCAATCAATGCCAGTAATTTACCCCCGCCAGCCCCCACCGGTCTTAAATGATGCATTATTCACTGTGTGTCACTGACACATGACATAGTGAGGCCTGTTTGATTGAACAGTCCTTTAATGGACTTTGATGACAGATGTAAATGGAGGGAACATGATGCTGGAGAAATAGAGAGAAGAAGCAATTTGAAATGAGAGAGCGAGGGGTCAGATAGCACATGCCTATTTAACACAATGAGGATATTAATCTTTCAGCCAACAGAGATGGAGACAAACTGACAAAGAGAGAGAGACAAAGACAGAAGAAATTATGTCTGTGCTAGTTTCAGGACTGCTTATCATTTCCTCTTTTCGCTCAACCCTCTCTTCAGCTCATAATAAGCAAATGAATATCATCATCATCATCATCATCATCATCATCATCATCGTGAACATCAGCGTCATCATCATACAGTTTACATTCACTTCGAGGCAAATGCAAACGCTCTCAGCGTAGCACCTTTGTGGGTAAACATTTATCCGTCTTTCTTTGCAATGCGGCACTTTGCACACACCATTTGAATAAAGGCACCTTCATTCCAATCTGTGTGAATAGACTGCACTTCTTGGACCATTGTCACGTCTGAGCTTCTCGAATATGTGCATGCATATAGAGAAGAAAATGAATAAATTCCTCCGGGTAGAATTATGTAGGGTTGAAAATCTTATTTGAAGCCTGCAGTGAGCAGTGCCGCCAGATTATTCTCCTAAGCGGAGCCAGGAAATGGTGACAATCAGTGATTTCTAGCGCAGGGTAGAACTTTATAAAGCTCTGTCATGGTCCACCAAGTACCAGTAAACAAAGCAAAAAAAAAAAAATAGATGATTGGTGAGAGTGAGGGAGGAATTCACAACGGTTTCATCATATGGTCAATATCCGTCAACGTCAATGGATTTGACATCTTGTGACAACAGTTTATCGTCTAAAAACACAGTAAATAATATAATATGCCCTTGGCCTTTTGTTTGATTAAATCTGGGGGAAAAAAACTCCAAAAAACTCTCATTTAAATGGCAGAAATAACATGAAAAATAAATAGAGGTGGACTAACCAGATCTGCCGCAATTACAAACCCAATTTAGTTTTCCGCTCAGTATTTACTTGACTTGAGATTTCGTCAATCAATCTCCTTGTATGGAACAGCACCGATCCTTCATTGCAGATTGTACTCCATATGCCGACAAAACAAACAAGCCAGAGGTGAAAAAAACGTACATGGTTCCCTGCTTTCAAAACAGCATGATACATACAGAGCTTGATAGAACACAAGGAGGACTGTAAAATAAGCAGATTTATCCAATATGGGTATGGACTTTCTTTTTTTTTTTTTAACTACCAGATTTACATTTGAACCTTGCATAATATCTCTGCAAGCTAAGAATAGTCTCTCCTTTATTTGGAACAGGCTGCTGAAACTCCTGCTTGCATGTTGTCTTTTAATTAGGACAGTCTCTGACTTTCAGCCTGGTAATCTGTGAATTTTCCTGAAAAGCTCTTACTGTTCTCCAGACCAATTAAAATGCAGCATGCAAAACGGCCTCGAAGGGCCCCTTAGGTAGTCTCGCCCTGCACTCGACAGGCTCTCTGTCAAAACTTATCTGGCAGAGCAGAAGATATTTACATATTGAGCACAGAAACAGATATCATTATACTGATACTGAGCCAGTACTTCTGTAGTAAAGAGAAAGTGCGGGGGGTTAATCACAGCAGCTGGATCAGCCCAAAATCGCTCTGTCGCACTTGTAACCTACAAAAGCCCTTACTCCATTTTCAAAGCAATGTCACTTCTTCAGCCGTACACAGGGGATTTCTGTTGCAGAGCCCGTCAGATTTTTTTATTAGCATCAGTGTTTCGAACATGCTGACAGAATGTGATGTCATTGAAGCTTGTGTTAATTGAGCTCTAATCGCCTTGTCAAAACTTAACAGTGGATAAATGTTGAGCTCGGTGGTAAATTGACATGTACACTGTACGTGTCAACATTGCATTTTGTACATTATGCGCTCAAGATTTTAAATGATCCCTCATTATACTTGACGACACATGATAGATGTAAAGGTTTGATTGCAGTTCTGTACTGACGGTACTTTAAATCGGGGCATTTCTAGCCTAGCTTAGCATAAGGGCTGGAAGCAGGGCGAAACGAGTGTTACATTTTCAGGTTTCAAAAAACGGCTAGCCTAGCTCTGTCCAAAAAAAACACCTTTAAACTTGCTAATAAAGTTCTAACTTTTTTTGCTCAACTCATACAGAAAGGGAATTGTCAAAACGAGAATATATTCTTTCAGGCACAGTGACAAAGTGAGGCTGCCAGGTTTGGTACAATTGTGCCTGTACAAAGACCAAAACCTGTGACCACTAACCTACTCTGAACGTGCGTTATAGCTTGATATACTACACAGAGGTACTAGGTGAAATACCTTTTAAGCTTTTTGTCTTTCTACAACATACTCAACACGACACATTTAGTTTCCCATGTTTAAAAAAAAAATAATTCAAATGTTTCTATTTGGGGAGCGTCTTCAATACCGTATCAGTAACGGCATCTGGAGCATGATTCCAGAAAGCCCTAATCTAGACCAGGTATTATAGAAAGGGATTTAAGTGTCTCCATTTAGAATAGGTAAACAGGCGGGGACCGCCGTCTACACACAGCCAGGCCTTCCAGGCTGATGGATGAAATGGCTTACAGAGGACACAAGCGCTGTGACATTGATGGACAGTCTGATATTGCCTCCCTAATCTTGCCTCCACTCAGTCTCTCACAAACTCCCTCACACACACACACACACACACACACACACGCTCTGTCCCTCTCCCTCCTCCATCTCCCACTTTCTTGTTTTCTCAGTTCTGCTCTGACTCATACTTTTTCTCTCTGCTCTCTCTCTCTCTCTCTCTCTCTCTCTCTCTCTCTCTCTCTCTCGCTCTCATTTCTCCTTTCTTCCTTTATTATCTCTCACTTGTTCATCTCTCCCCGCGTCCTTACGGGGTCTTATGATGTCTTGTTTTTTTTTTTTGTTTTTTTTCTGACTGTACTACCCCCTTGATTGCACTTTTTGCTCTGCCTCTCCCCTCAACTCCGCCGCTGCTCTCTCTGTCCTTGTTTGCACACACCAACATGCTCACAAACACGCAGATTCCTATAATCATTTCACAAGATCAAACAACTGCTACTTTGTGTGAAGGACACAGGGGAAAGACGTTACGCAGTAAACTAAAAATGGAAAGAAATATTCACACAAACACACTCATACACAAGCAAAAAGTAGCCTACTTCCCCTGTAGTGCAATAGATAATCCATTACCGCAAGACTTAAGTCTATTCGTCTGCATGTACTAGAAAATACTCATGTCTCACCTGTCTCACTTTCTTTCTGCTTGTCTACATTTGCTTGCGTATCTATTAGTCTGTTTGGCTTAACGTCAGTTCTGCAAGACATTAAAGCTGCACGAATCAATTTTGTATGCCTTGGTAGTTTGACAATAATTTAGCAGTTGGGTCGAACGGCTACATGCAGCGTGAAAAGTGTTGCTTGCAGTGACGAACCCACAGCGAATTATCACTTGACTCAGTTGAGCTTTTTGGCCTCCTTTTGCTCATTGTTTTCATTCTGCTTGTTTTCACCCTAATAAACATTTTCTTCTGATGAGGAGGGCAACTGTTAATAAAGCCTAGGGACGTCACGATATGCCATTGTTCTGTACCAAGTCGATGGCAAAAATTCTGTAGACATGACTGGACTCGTTTTTCTACAGAACCGCAGGTACCATAGTCATAGTCTTCCATAACACCGCATTTTGGTCCTTAAAGCAACAAAAATCAAATATATATATATTTTTTGTGGTATGTTAAGGAAAACCATAGCCTAAAAGTTTTGATGCTAAGCATAAATAATCTGGAGACAGCGGAGCATTTAGCAGCTAAAGAGCTGGAGTTGGTGAAAGAAATAATCAAACCGAGCTAAAGGGAAGTGACTGTTGGACTTATTCATCAGATGCCAAGAGACATGATTCCAAATAAATGTTGATCTGTGTCTGCTGGACGTGTCAATAGGCAACTGTTTGGTGACAAGTTTTCCGTAACGACTTTATTAGGTGATATTATGTTAGTTGTTGTTTTGTCAGCTTCTTCGCAGCACCAATGGCAAAAGAAAGGAGCAAATATAGTCCTCAAGAGAAAATTCTTTGACTTGCGGTTTTATGGTGCATTTCAGCCACAAAAGCAAATCGTTTTGACAGTACTGTAGTCACCAAAAGACGACGCTAATGAACGTGTGTTTGCTTCAGCACTCAGAGGGAGGGCACCACAAGATTACACAGAAAAAAATGCGTGTACATGTTATTCTTTTAGTAACTCTATATCCAGTAGATCATGTCATGCCATTGGTGCCTCCCATCTGTTACCTTTTGTTAATTACTGCAGTTTGTTCCCACTGTCTGTATGTAACATGAGGTTACCATCTGCTGCTATGTTTTGTCTTTAGGCTTCCTCTTATTGATTCGCGCCCCCTACAATTTTCGGACAAATTGAAAAAGTGCATGGAAACAGTTGGATATGAAACTCCTTCACGGAACACGCAACCAAGTGAGAAGAGCACAAAAGCTGATGTGTGAAGTTTTGTTATTTTGACTCCTATCTTGTTTACGTGCCTCTTCGTATCAGACACGGGGTTTGCGTCAGGCACAGTATTCCTAAAGCATCAGCCATGAGCTTGAGTCTCACCTGAGGCTGACGGTCTGCAGGCTGAATGTAGCCTTTGTCTGTCTCTGCTGTGAAGCACCTCGTCTGCTCCGACTTCCTATCTGTTGCCTGTCTGCCAGCTTGTCTCTCTGCCAGCCGATTAACCTGCGTGCTCTTACTGTCACTTGTCTCTCCACATGCCAGGAAGTAATACTTTCTCTCTTTCAAAGAAGAAAAAAAAATGCAGCATTATGCGATGGAATAAAATAAACACACAGCGAGGCCTAATCTTTTTCACACTTTACCTTTTTCTCTCCCTTCTCTGTCATTTTCTCTTCCACCCACATGAAGTCTATCGCAACATATCTGTCCTGCTCTTTTACTACAGGGAATAGTGCTTTTTCTTTTTTTTCCACCGTGATGCTTTTGTGTTTGCCTTTTGTTTCCCCTCTTACCTGTGAACTCATTCACTATGTGACCTGGTTGTGTAGAAAATGGGAGTATTTCACCCAGCATGGGTTGTAGAAGTGGAAAATAGTGTGGCACTCTAGTACGACCCGGCTACAGCCCGCTGTTTGATTACAGCAATCAGTCGAGAGAGATAGATGGAGAGAGTGTGTGTGTCCACGTGTACACATAGAGGGGGGAGGGGGCAGGGGGGGGGATGGGTCAGACAAAGCAGAACAGACAATCACAGAGGACTCTCAAACACACTCTTCACTCCACTCTCGTGCTCATCTGAAGAACATGTGGGACGAATATCAAAGAGAACACCTGATTCTCCTGAAGAGGAGATAAAAGACCAACAAGAGCACAATGTATCCCTCCTGGACCACAGTTTGCTTCCCTGACTTTGTATTGGGATCGGCCAGTGTGGGAGGTTTCAGTTCGACGGTAACACGCTCACACGCTCACATGCTCTCTGTCGACAAATCATTGGTTCCCAGTGATGCATTACTGCCCAACTTGAATGTGGAACACAGGTCAGGTAACCATCCGGGAATTTAAATCGTGTACTGTGTGTGTGTGTGTGTGTGTGTGTGTGTGTGCCGTGGTTTTTAATAGGGGAAAGCATGAATAAATGAATGACTGATGATAATGATTTATACTTCAAAATGCTTTTTGAATTAAAAAAATTCCCAAGTCACATCCGCCTCTCACATCTCTGCAAACACTGTTGCCAAAGTTCCCGTTAGCTGCGTATCAATTTGGATGTTACAAAACACTTTCTTTAAAGGCTATCCTTAGATATCTGCACGACCAGACTCGTTTGAAATGCACTAATCTGGCCAAATGACTTTGTGAAGCGTAAAGATGCAACTGAAGCTTCAGAGGTGAGATGAGTTACGAACGTCTGGTAGCAATAGTCTGTCTGGAAGCTGCAGTAGAATCAGAATGACTGGATAATGATCTCAGGGACAGAGAGATTGATCCAGTCTTCCATCACTGTAATGGGAGACTATTCGATATCCAAACCACTCTGATTGGGCTCCCTGAAGAAGTAGCAGCAAATGTTGGACAATTTCTCCAACAGACATTAAAGGTCCCAGCAGGGACTTTTGATAGTGGAGGGACCACTACATTAAACGACAAGCCCTTCCATAATTCCTGCACATTCCATCAGAAAGGTGCACACGGTGGCTGGTGAAAGAAGGGATAGTGTTTTCACATCAAACAGCTGGATCCACAGGGATACAGATTCAGCCTCGAACCACACATTTAGATAGATGCGCGGGATTGCTAATGATAATTAGGCTAATTTAGCCGGAATAAAACGATAACTTCTTCTGATTACGAGATCCGTCAGTTAATTTGGCAAAAAAAAATAACGTTCTTCTGCACACTGAATATAATTGTGAAGGTCCTTGTGTTTACGCAGCTTGACAAGCAAATGGTGGATGAAAGAAGTGTGAGATGATTTCAGTATTTTTGTAAACACATATTAAAATAAATATCCCACCTCTAATTGGATTACCTAACCCAGAATAGTTTGGGTTATTCACCTCGTTATAATATCAGCATAAGATGAGAAGTGATGGTCCATCCACCTTTTGATAGATGTCGTAAAACGTTAGCCTGCATTAACTTGAAAAGCCTTTATATCTAGGAAATATCACCGTCTTGTGTCAAACTTTCCCTTTTGAATGAGGTTTCTTATTTTTTTTCCTTTACCATCATCGTGTTAGTGGTTGCCTACCAGGGAAGTTTCCAGGAAGTTACTGGTTCCAGAAAAAAAGTTAAGAACAGTGGGAAAGCATATCAGTCATTAATACTATTCTGATACATTATTAGTTCGCCGTGACTTTACTTTTTTGCCTGAAATCTGCTTTTGGCTCAATTAGTTGCCTTCCCACACACATCCAGCTGGCCTAGATAAAAAAATAAAAACACTTTTTCACTTCCTCTACTCCTCGCTGTCACCGAGCTGAACAGATACAGGAACACTGTGCATCAGAGCGAATCTGGTTTCCAGAAATTGCAGAAGACTTTTTTTCATCCAGATGTTATGGGCATTGTGGAACTAAAGGTTTATGTGGATGTAATCCTTATGAATAATAACATAGGTAAGAACATCACTATTAAAGTGAGAATTGGATAATGAATCAATCACATTACTTCTGTTTGGAAATCGGGGTTGTACATTTCCTCTTTAAAAAGAGACACAGATGATTTTCCTGTGTTTGGGTTTGACCGTGTGAATGATAATTATTTCCCTTTGGTTTTTTTTCTGAGATAACTTCAAAAGGATCGCCGGCGAAAGAATCTGCGCCTTCAATAAATAGTTCTGCGATCGTGCCTATGGTACTATCAACTGAATAAATTATTTGGACACTGAGGCAGCAAATGCATAATTTTCCGTGGACTTTTTTGTTTAGGCCTACAGTATACGTTGCATGAATCCTATCTAGCATTGTGCACGGTTCATTTGCAATGCAAATTACCGAGGAGTTCAAGCGTTCAATTTGACATCAAAGACATGGCCGTTTTGCTCTTTGTAGAGAAAGATGAAGGTGCATGTGGAAGCTTTCCTTTTCTTTCTCTCATAATCACTATCGTTTTATTCAATATTTAGCGTCAACAAAAGTAAGTGGCCTCCATCGCGCTCTATTCGCTGCTGCAGTTTATACCATCACCTTCACCATAGCTACCTTTGAACAAGCCAGATGCTCACATGAGTCTCATTTGCATAAATGCTTTGCAAACACCCTTGTAATATGCATAATTGATGCACAAAGCCTAAACAACTGCAGCTTCCCAATGGAAGTGAATGAAAGCAACCTATATACAAACACCAGAAGTACTTCTAATATATTTATGTGAAACTAAAAATAACTTTAGGGTGGAGTGCTTCATGACAGACGCATTGTATCCTGTGTTGTGTACTACTTTTACTCATCTACTCTATGTGTTTTGTCACTTTACACACTTTTTAAGGCTTTGTACTAATGGTGTGTAACTTTCAGCTTCGTCGAGTAGAATTTATTTTGCGAAAGACAACGGATTTTGATCCAGACATGTGAATAACATAATGTTTCACTCTATTTATCACACTTCTCTCTTTCTGCTTCTCATATGGCTTTCAACACTCTCTCTGCACATTGTTTCCCTTACTTACTGCTTCATGTCACATGTTCATGTTCATCACGCCTCTTCATTCACAACCTTGCTCATTTGTGCAGCAGCCTCGTTTCACCCCTTCACCTTCAAAGTCCGTCTGCTGAGGCTACAGCCACGAATGACCTGCAGAAAACGACTCGATCCCCTTTTGGAGGATCTATGTTTAAAGAAATGTAAGCTGTAAGTTAAAAGTTGCCGCCATGAAGACTAGGAAGTTACGACGCGCGACTACCTCCACCCATCGACATCATTCAGAAGTTAAAACAATTCCCTGCAGCTTGGCATTAAACATGTTTGGATGGAAGTGCGTGTAGTGACATTAAAAAAAAACTAATCTAACAGCTACTAAACCTGTTTCAATTGTTTGTTTTAACTTACTATTTTATGGGTTGTGAAGAAAAAAACAATCCCAAACCCACTAAAGCAATCCAACTGCACGTAAGCTTGTATTGTTGATTCACTAGAATCGAATGCATAAGTAAGAGGCTGACATAAAAACTGCTTTTAAAAATGAACCAACAACCTCATTGAGTGTCCCTCTTCTCTCCTTATCCAATCCCCCCCCCTCTACTCTCATCGTAATACTGTCACATGCCCACTCCTCTCTTGTAAGCCTATGCATCACCCTCATTCCCCAGTACTGCAATAAATTATATATTCAGAGAGAACTCTATAAATCATGTCAACTTGACCAGCATGTAATGCCCACTGAAAGAGAGAGAGAGAGAGAGAGAGAGAGACATATGAACATGTGTGTGCAGCGAGAATTTGCTTCCCCCTAGAAACATTATAAGACCTGTGCCGTTAGCGTCAGTGTTGAGCTAACATCTTCCTCTAGAGAAAAACCTGAACGTTGAACAGCGTTAAATTTTTTTAAAAAAAAGCCAAACATGAAAGTTTTATAGTTTCCTTTTGCACATTCATAAAACAAGGCCAATGCAAAGAGCACATGCAGTTGTATATGACGATGCAGAGGTGTTTTGGAATGTATGACATTTTAAAATATTTAAACTACACATGAATAATTGCTATATTAAAGAGGAAGTTGGAAAAGGTATGAGGAGAAGACAGAAAAGCTAGCAATGCAAGCGAAGAAATCAATGTTGAACTAGGCAACATTGATGGTAGCAGGTATTGCAGGTATCTTTACAAGTGAAGGACTTTGGTTGCCAGAAGTGAGCTGCAAAGGCTAACCAAGCATGACTATGTGATTGCTTCATATGAAAGGGATGAGCAGTGAGTAAAAATTCATTTGAGTGGCGATTACTATACCAAACAACTTTATTATGTCCAGGCACATAAGGTGAATGTTTGGCATTTCGCTTCGAGTAGATGGTAGTTTTATCTTTATGAAATGTCTTTATTTTTTTCCACACAAATCCTGTCAAGCATAGTTTTAAAGGTCAACTCCACAAAAAAAAAAAAAATGATATAAAACTTTTCTCGAAATTGCTGTGACAATTTCAAACTGCTTAAGTCTCCCGGGAGGGCTTTTTTTTTATTTTTATTTTTTTTAAAACTTCGGAAACGAGCGCACTTCAGATGTGAGCCGGGTGATGGTTGACGACAGTGCAGCTCTGTCTGATTGGTGTCGCGCACTCTGGGATTTTTGTCATTGCCGCGGCAGTGTCACTGTGGCTATAGATAGGTTAGCAGAACTGAGACGACTTAGAGCCCTCGCTCCTCACCTGTCAGCACAGGCACCGATGGCAAAACAGACTAAGAGAGATGTAGAGAAAGTGAGAAATTGAAAAAGGGGCTAGAGGAAGATCAGGTGGCTGTCTTTCAAAGTGAGACAAAGATAAAGGGAGATCGGCAGCAGGGACAGAGATGGAAAAGGGAGTGACTTTGTCAGCCAAATGAGAACGCTGCCATATAATTGCGGCAATTATCGTCATTAGTTTTGTACTCAGATTCACTTGGCTCATACTCTGCCCACACTCTTGCCAGCCTGCACAATGCCCCTAAAATAGCCCTGTGTTTTAAATTATGCATGGTGATAGAAATAGACAAATTGCAGCAGGACAATTCCCTTCCCGCTCACGAGCATATTGCTGCTTTATAACATTGGAAAACAATGAAAAAGGAGCAGTCTTTTTCCCAGGAACAATCACTTCATCAAAACAAAAAAGTCCATTTAAAACAATAAGTTTTATTTCACATGTTGGGCATTTATGAGACCCTCATTAGAATGCATAAAGTGTTTGAGTGGATACACTCTACAGTACCCACTCTTGATTTATTACAGGTAGAGGAGGTCAAGGCTTCTTTCCTGGTTGGATGGGCTCTGGGAAATGGAGTGAAAAATGAATTTGTGCAGGAGAGAGTGATGATAAAATGTGGGACTGTTTGATATACCCCATCTTGCCTGTACTATTTAAATGTTTGATGGCTGTGTATTTCCTGCATAACATCCTCTCACCGGTGTCATTACCACAGAAGTGTGTACCACTTCATGCAATTTGCTGTCATTCAGTTTCCAAATAGCATAAAACCCAGGCTGAAAAATCAAGGTGTAATATCAAAGGTAACCCATAAAGGAGACGCTGTTAGAGCTCAGTTGTGTGTGTGTGGGTTTTCACTGCAACAGCTGCCTGCTGCGTCTGGTAACAATGCTAATGAGAGTGAACCAAAATAGTAAATCTGCCGTCCGTAAAACCAAAACAATGACCCGAAAGATGCAACAAAGACAGCTTTACAGCTGAGTGGAGCCGAGTTGTCGTATAATTCTATAATTCTCCTCTCACATACAGTACACAGAGTCATTTGAACCATTGTTCATATAAAAGTATTGATTGGGGTAGCTTTATTTTGTTTCAAATGTTGAGCAAAAGGCTTCGTACTTCATCATGAAAAAAAAAAAATCTCATCTCTGTGATGATTTGTGGCCTAAATCTAATCCTTACCCCCTACAGCTGAACTAATTTGAGAAGTTCGCTAGCATTTTCAAATAATGAACAAGTCATTTCCGCCAAGATAACGTTTAATAACTTTCTCCAGCACACTATCACAATCATGTCTCGGGGCCTTTACAGGGAAGGAAAGGTCAAACTAATCAATAGTCATTGTTATGTGGTTAAATTCCAGTAAATGACCCATTTAATGTTTTAAAAATAATATAAATAAAATGTAGGAAAATGTAAAATCATTTGAGAGGTTATCAGATAATATAAAGGAATTTCAGGAAGGAGACTGGGCTTAACATTTACCATGTCTGGAATAATCCTGTACAATAAGCGTAGAAGGGAGCTGGCATTACTAAACTGAAATCTTAGATTGTTGTTTACCACTCAGCGTGGAGTATGTTGTCTCCGGTCTCCGTATGACTGACACTGTTTTCTTTGCTTAGCTTGAAAACAGAGTTTCCCCCGAGACAATGTGAACATTTAGCATCTTGTATCATTCTTCAGGCCTCTGCAGCTGTTTGTCACAGAAGGGCGAACTCACAGAGAATGGATTGTGGTCGCTGATAGCACCATGACTCACGTGCAACCTCTATCTGCCCCATCTTAAGGTTCACCAAAGATATTGCTGTAAAATATATTACAGTGCAAACACGGCCGTAGAGTTAAGCAGCTGCATTTTGCCATTTTTTTTTGCATCTGACTGTCCATGTGGCAACGTATAAACGCTGCCTTTGCGCCAAGAGATCCGTGGCAGAGAGAAAAATAAAAACAAAAAGTTTTTGCTAAATTGCACAGGTCCTGACTAATGAGGTGCAGAGGCATTCCTCAAAACAAGGAATTTAAGACATGACAGAGAGACACTGTATTTGGGATTTAATATGCCATGATCACTGGCAAGTCTGGGCGTGACGGCCCTTATAAATGCACTTTACTACCACCAACTCTCTGAAGACCCTAATGATTTCACTGTAACTGTATGTGGCTATAGCACTGGTTTGTGTAAATTGGACTGTTTGCATAGAAAGGGGCCAATTTTGCAGCAAATGTATGTATATAACCTATTTGAAACATGTGCAAGTAGCACAGGAGCCTCGAGACGCTATATGGTTGGCAACGTAGTTAGGGTTGAAAATTACACTGTTTATTTTTGGTCTTTTTTGTACAGCTCTAGCAGCCTCAAAAGCTGTGCAATTCAGGCAAGTAAGGCAGCTATATGAACCAAGATTATTCTCTCTGCGCTACTTTAAAAAATGATTGAAAGACATTTGCAAGTATTAACTGGAAAAGAGCATGCACTGCCCCTCCCCCAAGTGACTCATTACGGAGGACTTTTTCGAAAAGAGCAGGCTATGTATGTTTTTGTTTATATTGTATTTTTTTATTTTTTTTTATTGCCCCAGCCTGTGCTGTTACAGCAGAGTGCCTTTCAAAGAGCGCTCATTAAGAATGCAAATAATGCTCAGTTCACTTCAGCAGCAAGAGGCCTGAGAGCAGGAGGGGGGGGGGAGGAGAGGTTTTCATATTCATTCAAAATAGAATGTGTGAGAGAGAGAGAGAGAATAAAAAAAGGGAGGGGACAAGAGAAAATGGAGAAACAAATGGAGAAAAAAGGATCCAGCAGATGAGAGGGAAAAAAAAAGAATAAAAAACATTTTTAAAAAGGGAAATGGGGAAAAATGAAGTGGGGCAGAGCTCCCCACACAGACTTTAACACACCATTGAAATTGTTCATTTACAGAGGAAGTGGCTTAGAGGCAGAGCACAGATATTGTGTTTGTGACGATGGCACCAGTTGAAATTGCACAAGATATTTTCCATTTAGATGTACTGTGTATTCATGTGCTTCGCCCAGTTGTTAGTTCTGCGATATGAGACATAGTTCCTTCTACTGTGTGGTGCAGTATTTCCACTCTCACGTGCACTCTTTTCTGCGGCCATGCACCCACACACTCTTGATGATTATAGTGTGTATTAGTGTTGCTGCAAATGGCGATTCAATCCTTAGACAGCGACTTCCTCGCATCCTCTTCACCCACAGAATCAGTAGGTGATGTAAGTGGTCATCCCGTTGTTCAGTGGCTTGTTTGTCATCTTACAAAAGCACAGCATTTTTTGGGCCTGGGTTACGATTACAGTAATCTATTTTTCTTTTTGTAGATGATTGCGTAGTTGAATTTCTGCATACTGCATAATGAAAGTCCCAAGTCCCAAATGTAATGCATGTACATTTGTGATTTCTAAGAAGACTGTCAAATGTGTTATCATTTTCAAATGGCCTCAGCCTTTTATGGAATGATAACCTGTGTCACATGTTGTATTCATCCATCTGTTTTCTATACCTCCTCCTTATCCACTTCATGGTTGCAGGTTTTTAAATGTGTAGGTTTCCTTTAAGGTGATGGCATGGCAGGGGACTTAATCTGAAAAACTCACCTTTTCAGTGCTTGTGTTCATACATCTGTGTGTACCAACCCACAAACTGTGAAATAGGACAACCAAGTCAGATTTTTGTGGGCTGCCGAGGTCAGAAATCATGGGATTCAACAAGCCATTCACAGGCAGGCTTATTAGAATATGAGCTCCACCCACAGCTTGAGATCTACCTTTGCAAAGGTGCGCCATGTTTTTCTCACAAGCCAATCTGACAACCAGACTGGGCTTTATCGGGAGGGGGCCTTAAAGCGACAGTCACTGAAATAGAGCGATTCAGACAGTATGAGAAAAATAAAGTGTTTTGGAACATTAAAGCATGTCAACATGTTCTAGTAGAAAGCTGAACCTGAGAATGAGCATGACATCTTCCCTTTGAATTCTGGAAATGGGATGTAGCACTAAGAGTGGGAATGACACTTTGGAGGAGAGAGGTCGGCCGAGCCGGCACTCTGCAGCCGCCTCTGTCAGACGGAGCTTCAGTCAGTGGCCAAAGAGACTTGAGCTCAGCCAGAACAAGCCCCAGTGCTAGCATTCCCAGCGGGCTGCTGGACCTGTGTAACGGCAACAACAGGGAGTTTGCGGTTCACCGAGTGATGTGGCTGAACTCAAGCTAACTGCTAAGTGAAGCTACGCCGTTTCACGGGGCCGCTGACAGCTATACGCTCGGCGACACAGCCTCCTGGCAGCTGTGGGGACGAGGGGAGGGGAGGGTTGTTTAATATATATATATATATATATGTTTACCTTAATGGATTTCACAGGAAATCTGCTGGATTGATTCATAGAAAAGGACCCTGTTCTTTCGATGCACTCAACATCTCTCCCAAACGTCTCTCACAAAACAAGATAGTGGAATGTGTAAAAGGCTAATGTAAAAACCCCTTTCCATGATGTTTACTTCTGATAGCAAAACCGAGAACCTTTCATAGAAAAAGTCAACTTTGCAACAGGTTTAATGGGAAATTGTGTTAATTATAGAGCATACTCTCTTGGTGCTGCACCACCACACCTAATTATTTCATGGCATTGTTGTTATGTAAAAACAAATCCTCAATGCTTCACCCTTTAAAGACTATTTCATCTTCCTTTTTTTTTTTAATAAGTACAAGTACAAAGAAAACATTATTTCTTTATTGGAATAGATTTGCTTTCACTGCCTTGTCATGCTAAATACATGGTTAATATAGGACCTCCATCTGTGCAGGTGTGTGTGCAGGTGTGTGCGTGTGTGTGCGTGTGTGTGCGCACCTCACAGGTTTAGGCCATTTATCAGAAAGTGGTCAAGACCAAGATCAATGATGAGAACATTTAGAACATTGAATGAGCTATTCCTTCTGTGGGTTTGAGCATGAAAATTGATTTTTGTGAGGCAACTACTGCTGGTTATAATGATGTTTTCACTGCAGTAAAGAAGTAAAGGGTATGCATGTGTGCGTGCGAGCGAGCGAGTGTGCGTGTTGTGTGAGGGAGGCCATTGTCTGCATAAGACTGAGTAAACCTACCACTGTGATTCTGTCTCCCCTGAGTCATCTTCTTGCTTACCTCTCCACAGCCCGGCCAAGAGCCGGGCCCTGAGCTCATCTCCAGCCCGGCACACTTGGGCTACGTCCGCAGACACTGCATCCACATATTACATCCTCCTTGACCCCAATATGCTGCCCTCAAGAAGCTATCAGTGGACCTGGGGAAGCGACGTTGCAGTGATAATGGTAAGCGTTCAGATAAAACACCTGCAGGCTTGCTTGGAGCGACTTGATGAGCCATGCAGGTCTTTTTGTTTCTTTTTTTTTTTTTCATTTGTGTCTCCCTTCACGCTTTTTGCCCAGTTTTAGCTCACTATCTGTTTGTCTCCCTCGGTTCTTCTTTTCGTCTTAGCTCTCTTCCCTCATATTCTTTCATTACTCCTTGCCAATGACTCACCAATGAGATAGGTGGAATCGTAGGGGTTATTTTGGGGCGCACTTGACCTTCTTAAGTACATGTTTTTGGGTGATGCAATTAGCAAGGAGAGAAATGAAGCAACAGCTAAGCGTAAAAGGAACACCATTCAAACAGCTGCCACTGCAAAGCTAGATATCAGTGTTTATGTAATTGGAACAGTGCGCCTTTGTAATTGGCTTGCCTTCCTCAGAATATTACAGGCAAATTGGAAAACTGACTAAAATGCAAAGAGAAAGTAATAGGACTGTTTATAGTGATTATCTTTGTGTGTAATGCACAGTGGCACACAAATAGATGCATTCTGATGCCTCTGCATGAATGTCTATGTGCACAGCAGTTCTTTATTTGGGTGCTCATAGCATACAAGCATACAATATGTTTAGATGTACAGTTTACGCGCAGACTAAAATGGGTCAAAGAGCAGTTGAAGGATGTATAGAAATAAACAACACCACTAGAAGTTCTTGCCCTGTGTTGTACCAGACGCCTCAGCTCACCTCCTGTGCTTCATCTCTGCTCTCCATAGATGACAGGAGCTGCTGACTCCTTTGGCATGCATTAGCATTCAGACACCCACCTTCCACCTTATCTGCTGTCAAAACAGCCACCTCTAACTTCCACAGAGAAACACTTTGACCACACATCAATGACAAGGCTCCTTATCATTGGCCTAAACAAGCTTGGTGCATGTCAAAACCGTGGACAGCGGGAGACTGGGAGCTGGAAAAAAGGAGTGCGGCCTCTGCAGAGAGAGCCAGAAAAACACGCAGAGAAAGAGAGACGGAGTGAGAGCAGGGAGTGTGTCTGACTGACATTTCTAGCGCTGGTATTTTGCTATGTGAGGAGACCTAAAGGGAATGGAATTGAAGAATCCTCTATTCCTCCTCCCTACACCCACACATTCCCTCTCTTAACATTTGTTTGGGGCATCTTCGCAATGGCTTGCCTGGACCAATGAGGCACGCATGGGGTTGAGGAGTTGTCATAGAGTGGCTCAGAAACACAGAGCAAGAAAGCTCGACAGAGAAACGGTGCAAGACAGAGGGGAGAGTGAGGGACGGAATAAGACAAAGAGACAGCTCAAGTGATGGCAGAACAATTGAAAGGGTCTAAGGGCTTGTCATGATGAAGCACACATCTAGCGTCGCCGCAGGGGGCAGTACCAGGGCTGTAACATTTTGCGAGCCTGCTATTCGTAGACACTACATGGTGTAGGGAGAAAGCCTGAGAAGTACTTTGGACGCCATGTTACTACAACATGCCCAACAGTAGAACACAATGCTTTTATGTGAGAGTAAATGGACCTGTCTTTCAATATCCGCTGTGTGACCACTACAGTTTCACAGTATTTCCCCTCTTTCTTTGAGTCCTACGATATTGAAACTTCCTTTCGACCCACTGCTTCGTATCAATCTTATTTAATTTTCGATGCTCTGTGTTAGGAATACACTGACAACAACTCTCAAATTGATTGATGATTGTTCAGGTAGTGCTGCAGCGAGTAGTAGTGTACTGTTATGAACTTGAGGGAGCACAGAGTCAGATTAAAAAAGTAGAAGCTGAGCTATCTGACTATTAGTGTGGGTCAAGCTCCAAAAACACTGGATCCTACACTTCCCATAATGCAACGATAAAAGAATATATATATTTCTTTAACGATGGTTAAAGGTCTCATCTTTCAAACTTCATACCCCCAGTGTGTAACACAGCTTCCTGTTATTACTTTGTAATTCGCCCAGAAAACCCTGGTCATATTCTCTCAGACTTGATACATCTCCCTCCAGAGCCACAAAAAACTTCATACAACAGTTTTCACATGCTGAGTAGTACACATTGTGATGAGTAAACACATTTTGATGTGTACAATCAGCAGAATTCCACCTCAAGAAACCAGACAGGACAAACTGTAGCCAATATCAGCCATGGTCCCCTTGTTTCATTGCTGCAGAATTATTTTCTGTGTGTCCCATCCATTAATAACTGTGCATATGCTGTGATATATGCATCTACAATACAACTACTGATTAAAAAGGGGATGCTCAGACAACTATTTTGTGCCTTCCCAAGACCATTCTTCACAGCTACACAGCAAATACTGTGATAACATCAGAACTGGGGGGGGGGGGCTTGTGTTGTATGACCACAGTCCTCAAAGGTTTACTCTTACAGTCCAAATTGACTAAATGTATAATAGCCTTAGAAGCCAGACTTGTGAAGACACAACAGGGCTCTTACGAGACATCGACTAACTAAATGTGAAGCCAATAATGAAGATCCTGTGTATGCAGAATTAATGCTGATAATCCTTTGCTTTTCTTTTTATTTCAGTTGATGCTTAGGTGTCCGACTGTTATCACCTCGGCAAACTGCTGACAGTGATCAATGGATACAGCATGAGTTTGCCCTAGCCTATAAACCCTTGGCTCTAAAGTAACCACCGCCTCTTCTCTTCATTTCTGCCCCCCCTCCAGCTCTGCCTTTATATATGTTGTATCAGCAAAGCAAATATGCTGGCGGTGATTGAGAGTTTAAAGGTCATCCACAGTCCTTGCAGAAATGTGCTAGGGGTGGGGGTGGAGGTCTAAATGTCATTCACAGTCCGGGCAGTGTAGCCATTGCATGGCCAGAGGCGAGGTCACAAGGTCTGATGAAAACAAATCCATCACTTTGCTGCCTGGGTAACAGGCCAGAGAGCTGAAGGACTACAGGGGTGCAGAAGGGCTTTAGATTTCAGAGGCAGAGGGAGGGATGGGTATGGATGAAAGGAGAATGTGTGTGTGTGTGTGTGTGTGTGTTTGTGTTTGTGTGCTGGTGGAATAATGCTAAACAAGGCTGAGCTGGCCAAAGAAGGCAGCAGGCTGAGGATGTTTAAAGTCAGGGATGAAGAGGGATGGAGATTATCACAGCCTAGCCACAGTCTTCTGCCTGTGATCAGAGTTCTCTATGATCCACAATATGGGATAACAAGGGAAAACATGACCAAGAACGCTCCATAAACTATTCAAACACACATCACACGTTGTATTTGCAGAGAAACACATCGACGTCTGTCAGAGATGAAAGAGTATGGCACACACTCACACGAACATTTCTTTTACACATTAATGCTCATCGTCTCAGCCCAGAGCTTTACTGAGATTGGTTTATGACGCACTATTTAACGCCGCCAAGAGGTTTGGCGAAATCGCAATTGCCATTGGACAAACAATGGCTCAAGCCAGTGCAAAGCGATTCTTCCAGTGATTATCTGTAGAACAGGACTGTTTCGAACAAGCTCTAGAACAAACTCATTTCAGTTAATTTAAGGGTCATATACGGCACATTTCGATCTAAAGTGAAACCATTGAATGATAACTAACAACGTCTCCAAATGTTTCCCTTTCTTTCAGTGTAAAGAAGTCAATTCTGAACATGTTCACAATTAATGAACAATCCATTTACAAAACCAACAATGAACAGCCTGGGATGTCGCAGGTGCAATTTCAGCAATATGTTTTTCCACATTCAGCTCAATGTCAATACATGTGCATCACAATTGTACAGATCACAGTGGAGCTACAAAGGCACAGCATGTTTAGTGACATGTATATTGGAACTGAACAACAATATAGTATTTTACTTCTTTGTGGGTCAAACAACCTTTTCAAAGCCAGCGGCTGATTGTTCAATATCTTTAAATATAACTACAATAAATATTCAATACATTTTTTCAGAGAACTCTATTCTGGTCCGGGTGGAAAAGCCTCTGAAGCACCATTTGACATGAAGTAGGCTACTCACTGTTTAACTTGCTCCTGAAACCTGGCACTTCTTAGCCTTCACTTGTGCAAAAGAATAGCAGTGCATGTTATTGAAAAATTGGAATCAATGACTTCTCTGCAATCTTCACACTTGCGGCCAGATTGGACCCTTTGGCGACGTACTGTATGTTTGACACCCCCTGGTTTAGATGTTCTTGAACATGACACTAATCTCTTACAATTGTCTATAAGCTGCAACTCTCCTGCTTGTGCACTGTAAAATACTTTGAGCTCTGACCTTGCTGGAGGGCGTCTGGCGTAAAGAGAAGCTCCCAATAGTGATCATTAAGGCATTCCATTATCATTATTGAAGGAATACGACTCATTCATTTTACATCTCTATGACCATTGCTCCACCTCCCTGGCTACTCTCTGCATATTGCTAGATAAAGCAGAAATGCTTTACAAATCATAATTATGAAATGTGTGTTGCTGACAAATGAAGGAGAAAAGGATTGTGCAGCTCATACAGGAGGCACATAAAGAAATATAATACAGATGCTTTCCCCACCTCTGCCTACTGTTGTTTAACGCCAGTACATTTGCAAATTAGATTAAGGGTGGATAGAGCATACTCTACATTTCTACAGATAAACAACATTGCATTTTATTGAGTCAAAAACTACCTGCATAATCTTGGATATAGGCCTAAATGCTTAGTCACTCTGGGTGGAAAACTTCATTCTAATATCTGATTGGTCAAGAGTGCCGACTCCATCAAGTCCCCAGAAGTTTAGCCAGACAGAGTAATTGCTAATCGTTCAAGCTTGAGACACACCTAACAAGGCGTGCCGGGCCCTGCGCCTTGAGTACACGCCATTCTGAGAGGCTCTCTGACTGTAGTGAAAGTGATATGCTGTCCCCTGATACCGCAATAATGTACATCTAGCTGCAGCTTCTAACTGGCTAATGGGGTGAGTGTGGAAAAGGATGGAGAACAGCCTCCACTCTGACGAGTGTGGATGCAGAAAAAAACAAGAGAGACTGAGGTAGTGGTGATGAGAAAAGAAAAAAAAAGTGACGGGGAGAAAATTGGAGAAAGAAAGAAATAGAGTGAGAGAGAGAGACAATGTGAGCGAGATGAAGTGACAAGGCTAAGAAACTGAAAGATTCTGAAGGAAAAAGAGAAGTGAGATGTGCAACAGTATTAGAGGCCGTACAGTAGTAGTAAGAGAGTGAGAGGCAGGAGGAAAGAAAAGGAGCGAGATAGAGAGGCAAACGGTAATTATAAAGATTGAAGTCGGGTGAGGGAGACAGAAAAAAAAAGAGAGATGGTGAAAGGAACTGAGATAGGGTGTTGGCGGAGAGAGAAACTGTGAAAGCGCTAAGAGGTTGAGCGGAAAAGCCATTTAGAGCTCTAATCAGATTGCTATTGAATGTGCAGGAATTAGACTTTGGCCCCGAAGCCGTCTTGGCTACGACCAGACACACTCAGCATCCAACACCCAAGTACGGTTGGATCGGTGTCAGCCAGACAACACGGTGGCTAAGAACACCCCAGAAACCAGTTGCGTGTGTGTGCGCGCGTGTGTGTGTGTGCACGCAAGTACGTGAAATTGGAGGAATACATTAGGATTGTCAAGTGAATCAATGCCGTTTTTGTGTTTGTGCATGCCTGTGAGCCTCTGTGTGTGTGTGTGTGTGTGTGTGTGTGTGTGTGTGTGTGTGTTGTGCGATGAGAACACTCCTGGGGAGATTAGCGGATTATATAAATTAGTTTAGCGTATTTGTAATGCTTGTGTTGGAGTCGAGATAAGGTGCTAGCTGTGGAGTACATTGTCCTTAAATGTGCAGGAAATAGCTATAATAGCTATAATTCAATTTATTCATTGCTCAGTGTTATTAATATTACAAAAGGGAGTCTTGTACAGTATACATTTTTGCAAAAGATTCAAGTAAAGCAATAGCAATGAATGCCAAGCAGACATCAAATTCATTATGAATTCTGGAGTTATTTTTAATTACCAGATGTGATGTTGCTAATGCTTTCTGTAAACAACCGATAAATTAAGTTTTTTTTTTATAGAGTACACTATATCATTTTTTTATGTTCTGTAGCTGTAAGTGTTATTATTTGTGCTGTGGCTTTGTGTTTTCCCTGTCCGCACAATTTCTAGGCGGACGGCCCTTCCCATCATGTCCTATCTGTCTGAACCCCATCCAGGATGGGCCGCTCAGCAATGGGAATTATTTTCGACACAATTCACTGTCAGGCTAAATTGCCGCAGTGGGCTGAACTTCAGCATCGTGGATGATGGAAAAGGAGAAAGGATAATGAGGAGACGAACACAATGGGAAAGATGGGCAAAGAAGGACAGACAGAGAGGATGATTGGGTATTAGAAACGGGGGGTGCCACAGCTGGGTGTCGATGAGGACAGAAAACAAGCAGACGTCAAGAGAAACATGGACAGAAGATTGGAGTGGCAGGTGAGCGAAACAAAAAGAGAAAAGTTAACAGAAAGGGGGGAAAAAATGACAAATAACCACAAGTGAGTAAGCAGCTTTGTTGATTCTTGTAAGCAGAATCAACTTGTAGATTGACGGATAGACAGTTAGAGGTGTTGACTCTCAGCTATACTCTACTTTGTTTCCACACCATCGCCGTTTGAATTTGACTGACTGAAATGTTGGTGCATATTGTGTGTGTGTGTGTGTGTTTGTGTGTTTGTGTGTGTGTGTTTGTGTGTTTGTGTGTGTGTGTGACAGTGGAGGAGTGGATGGTGTGGAATGAGGAGGCGGTGTGCCGTTCCTCAGCATGTGAGTGAATGTGGGAACAGAAATACATCCAACTGATGAGATCTCAGTACGGTCTCTCTCTTCCTCTCTCTTCCTCTCTCTTCCTCTCTCTTCTTCTTTCTGTGTGTAACCTGACTACTTTGATGTGCGTGCGACTCTGAGGAAAAAAACTTCAGCACCTTCCAAAGGCCCCAAACAGGGGAAGAAATGTTTGAAGAGAGAAGGCAAACTTGCCTAATGGTGTGTGGGTGAGTGGGAAGCACAGATTTTGGCTATAAAAGCGAAATGATTTTTATTCTGTAATATAAATGCGGTGAAATCCATGATATAATTGTATTGCTCACCTGAAATCCATTTTAATATTATCATTAGACTTGAATGTAACTGTAAATGCCTCATAATATATATGTGTGTGTGTGTGTGTGTGTGTGTGTGCGTGTGCTCGTACACCTCCCCACACACACATTCCAACACAAGATGCAGAAGGTTTGAATGTTTAGACGCTACGAAGTGAGACAGCATTTGAATGTTTCAGCGCCACAGAGAGAGACAGTTTGAATATTTCAGCACCATGGAGAGAGACAGAGAGCAGCAGATAAAGGAGCTGTGCTCCAATTCCAAACTACAAAGAAATTTCAAATGGAGTTTAGAGTATGTAGTGCGTTCACATGGGTAAAAAATGATAATGTGATGTCAGCGATGTCATCCATGGCATAACACACTTCCCAGCAGATTTCCGTGAGTCCCATTATAAAGTGTGAAGAGTCTGAAAGTAGCATGAAACCTCTATTGGTGGGAGAGAAAAAAAGAACATTTTTAATGACTAATTACTTTCAAAAAGGAAGTAACTTGTTTACAGTTGTTTCTAGCACTAGCATCTTGAAGGAAATTAAAAGATGGAAAATAATCACACAGTACAATACTCTAGCATGCTAATAAATTAATAGCCTTTAAGCATTAGAACTGAATTGTCAGTGTTTATTTAATCTAGCGCTCTTGTTCTTTCATCCCGTGTCGTCCATTAGTATCTGGGCTGTGACACATATAAAAAGGGCTATTATTCTGACGAAGTGACAGCATTTTAATTTTATAGTCATTGTCTCATTTCAAATTAAAGGGTATGGAGTACAAAGCCCACACAACAACCAAAAAATGTGTCACTATCCTTTCAGGAAATGTAACTGACTAAAAAACATCAATGGACATTTCTGTACTGAGATTTATGTTCTTATTATTCAAATGGCCTATATCTGCATGTAAAGTCTACCGAAACGATAGATGTTGTTCCTTCATCCAATGAAGCATTGTGGTCTTTATGGGAACTTCTGTCTCATTGTGACTCAGAAATAAACAAGCGCAAATTTGCAAAAAGCTGCGTCCATGTACGTATGCACATGCATCCGCCCTTTCATGCATTCACACACACACAACCTCACAAACACCTCCATGCCACATTTCAGCTTCCTTGGGTCCAAAACTGTGGCCACCAAAAGGGCGGTAGGACATTTCATTATTTCATTATTCATTCATTATTTCGCAGCTCATAAACAAGGAAGATAGAAGACAGTGAGGATGTCTCTCTCTGGATACCTCCTCTCCACATTGCTGGTTGTTAAATCTTTTCTTCCCACTGATGTAGGTCAGTCTTCAGATCTGTCCCTCTGAAGTAGACATGAGCCGGTGATAACTTAAAGTTTCATGTTATGCCAGGTCGCATATGTCTAAGTTCGTTATGCCTTTATCCTGCACAGGGAACAAGTTAAGGTGCTTGTCCCTCTGGGGAGTGAGTGCACTCTCCTCTTGTTTTGGTCAGCCTTGTATTTCTATATCCTGCACCTGTCCCCTTTGCCTTACCGGACATCTGCTTGGAGGCGGCATGCCAAAGAGCACTGAACTGTCACTGAAGAATGCTCTGCATAATCGGCATCGCTGTCGATCAAATTGGGACTCTGGGCCCTTGCAACCCAGTCTGGTAACTTTGGCAAATCGACACGGCAACATATCCTAGTAAAACTAACTGTGGCCTATAAAGGTTGAAACCCGTTGGCATCACAGTAACTAAATATCCATAAACATTACATAAGGAGCATTACAGAAAATCCTGTGGGGCTTTCTTTATGTGTTTCTTTTATTCAGTAAAAATGTCATTAAAGATATTTATTTGCTGTGGGTGTTGTAGCATGAAGCACCAAGAAGCACTTTTTTTATTTTTTATTGTACGTATAAAGCAGGGGTTCTCAAACTTTTTTTAGACCAAGGACCACTTAACCAATAAAAAAACACTCACGAACCACCTAACTCCCCAAATATTACAGTTTATGAGTTTATGTCTGAGCGAACAGAGCCGCAACTTACGTATGAAAATTAAGTTTTTTTTGACATTTTAAGCTTTTTTTCATGAAAATTACGTTTTTTCACATCCAAGCATTTTCCATGAAAATTAAGGTTTTTTTCACATCAAAGTTTTTTCCATGAAAATTAAGTTTTTACACTATTACACTAGTTTACAATGATTATCTTGAATCCATTTGACTGGTAATCCATTTAATAGTTTTTGCTTTATTTAAATTTTCTTTTTAAGTTTTACGTCATGAGCAATTTCAACGACCACCAGGAGTAATGCTGCTTGTACATACGATTTCTATCACTGACAGATATATTGCAGGATAGACAGGTGTTTGATCGCTTTATAGATGCAGTTTTTCAGGATATGGCTCATTAGCAAATGTGCTGTCACCACCACCACCACATCTGTCGACGTACATTCTCACAAAGCTCAGCGAGGAAAGGATATATCCATTCATCTACATTCTCGTATAGCAAACATTGAATTTCCAAAGTTTCCCTTCTGTGCATTAAGAGCAAAGAAAACCTATTCCAAGACATGCTATATATCAAATTAAGCCTCAAAGCCTCAAACAGTCTTTCAAGTCAAAGTCTTTGAAGTTTTATAAATAGGAGTCGAAACAAAAAAAGCTTTACTGTTGTCTGAGTAAAAGTGGAGGTGACTGGGCTGCAAGACAGAACCATGTGGGGTTAACGTGTCAAGGAACACAGTGACTCGCGCTTATTTCGTTTTTATTTATTTTAAATAGGTCATTGTTCAATTTAAATTTTTCCTTGATCATAATAACACCCCCCCCAGTTGGTATTTCTAGTTTGTTTTACCCTCCGGTGTAACCTAAAGGTTAGATGGGTGGTTTCACTCAAGGTGCCCTTGAGCAAGGCACATCGCCTCAATTTGCTGCAGTGACGCCGCTCAGTAACGAGTTGTTGTTCTGGAAAACTCCCTAAGGTGATGATATGAATATAAAGTGTGTTTGCTGTAAAGAGCACGCTTGAGGAGGAATATTAAGATTAATTTCCTGGATAAATGAATGTTGCTGATTATAAAGGGACAACAGTTTCGCTCACTCTTCAGTGTTCTAGAGAGAGGATTTACCCTCCAGTCACAAAGGCTATCGGTGGTATTTTGTTTAAAAGAAATGTAAACTCTCAGTCTTTGTGTGCGTGTGTCTCCCTCTCTCTCTCTCTCCTTCTTGTTGAGAGCAGTGTCTAATTAATTAATAGCATGCGACTGTAAAATTGCTTCCACCCAGAGTTCTCTACTGTGTGTAATGCCAAGTCTCTGTAGCAATTATATTTCCTGTGGTATTGTCAGAGAAATGATTGAGCATTAGCCACATACTTATTATAGTCTTTTATGCATTCTAATTCTTTCTGAAATTCATCTTCAGAGCTTTAATATTGTGTATTATGTTAAGTGCTGCTGGTGTGTGCACATGTGTATGCAAGAATTCCAAATTGAACCTGGAATAATTGAAAACCTTGAACAGATTGTCACCTTGTGAAGTTGATGTGGTGAACTTGTTGCCGACTGCAGCAAACTTTGACTGGCATTACCATTCATTCGGAGTGGTGATGAATGCAGGGTTTGATCTTCGTCCTCCCTTTAGCTCTGTGTTAGTCCGACTCCTGAGAGATATATTCAGCTCTTTAGCTGCTAAATGTTCCACTATAGTCACCAGCGAGTGGCTGTCTTTCTTTCCCTGTTGTTCGGTGCTGTAGCTTACAGTAGGTTAATCGAAGCCCTTTTTTTTTTTTTGCTGAAAACAGCTGTCTGCCGCTGATATAAAGCTGTGATGAGAGCCGTGGGGGTGGAGGGGATCAAAACACTGAAGCTGCAGGTTGTAAAACAAAATCAATGAGTTGAAAGACAATTAAAAGCTTTATATTGCTGACATTGCTACACCGCGGATTTGGATGATCAGCCCTCGTGGGCTCTTCACAATGAGCAACACCTTCAAATGACGCGCAGTTATTTGGCCCATTGTTAATACAGTATACAAATTAAATCCTAAACACCATCTATTTTGCTGGATCATTCACTTTGAAGTCTCTGTGGTACGATGCCATTGTGACTATTTCATCTTTACTAAATGTGCTTTTCGTTCACAGATCACCGCGTACTGAGGTTGAAAGGGCACCATGCTCCATTTTCTAATTGACAATATCCTGTGCTGATAAATATATGACGTTGACAGAGTTAGCAGGCTGACTCAGTTATGGCCAAAATCATCTACGAGTGTTTCTTAACTTCTTAAGCAATGATTGTTTTTAATGTATGGGTTGATTATGTCTTTTATGCCTTGCCAATGCAAGTGCAACAAAGACTTCTCTGAGGGGACAAGGAAGAAGAAATGAAGTATTTATGTATCACATTGAATCAAATCGTATCATAGCATGAAAATACTCTATTTGCATATACATATAAACACATACATACATATCTGTTGGGTTTTACTATGTTTTCTATGTGTTTCAGTGCAGTCCCTGCCCCCAGAGCAGAGCAGGGAAGCTTCTTTACTGAAGCAGATGCCAATTTTTTGGGGAAATTTATATTGGCAGAGCCAGGCAAAATTAGCCCCTATTAAAAGTTCTGTGACAAGGTGGCTGTAGTCCCATTCCTTTAGAGCGCACAAAATTGCCTAATGCCAGATTGATTTTTAATACAGGATCATTGATTTATGTAACAGGCCTGACAGCCCCAAAGGGCCACTGCCTGTGATCTCTTCTGACAACCCAACTACTATCTGGCAACGCTCGGCACGATTTAGTTAAAGCAAAGGGAAAAGGAGTAAAGCGGAGAGGTGCATAGAGTGCATTCCTCAGTTAGGTATGTAGTCACATCGAGCGGTAATAAACGTCATGCAGCAACGTCAAAGTCAAATGCAGAAGACATGAAGCACAAACCTGCAAATTCCATGCCTGACCGAATGCACCTTTGACAGAGCTGAGCTGCTGGGAGACATTTTCACTTTTTTTTTTCGCCCCCTTAAATCCCGGTGGCAGCAGGTAAGACTGCCCTTTAAGAGAAAAGCCTCATGTTTGCTCCCACTGCCTTCACCAAGTGTCGCTGAAAGATAGACTCTTTCCTATAGAGCACTGTGGCACTGTGGACTTAAACTGTGGCCTAACATTCATCAAATGTGGTCATCCAGTCACTCACTGACGTCAGGGAGACAGTCAGTGATGTACACAATCATGGGCTGTAACATGCAAATGAGTTTGTCCGTTCGGGGCAGTTTGTTGTGTAATTGTGTGCTTTTATGCAAATCGAGTTCACATGACATGCATACAGTACAGTAATTACAGCTTGCATGTGTCTTGCTGGGATGAACTGACTGTGGCAATAGGCTAACAGCATACAAAATATCAATGAGAATTTAAAAAAAGAATTTTTTTTTTTTAAAAGGATCAGAACCAACTCTTTAATTTATTGGACAAGCAGTAAATTTAACGGTCTAAATTTAAATAGATGCCAATTATATGAGAAGAAATATGTCGAAAAAATGGAAATATATGACAGCAGAGTGCATAATAGCTTTCCATTTTTTTACCATAGCAATTTACTGATTACAGGTGTATGTTTTAGGATGAAGTATTTCTACAGGACTATCCAATTCAATACCTGCCTCCTTCCCGGAGTCTCTCTTTCGCTCTCTTTCTTTGCAGAGCACCTTGCAATCAATTATAAAAAAAACACACATACAAAAACGGCTCTTTGAATTAAAGAGAGCAGAACATGCTTTCCCGTTGGGGATGGCAGTTACTCTATATAATGTTTGCTGATGCTAATGTGTATTTATTGCGTAAGACATAATGTATTTTGCAAAAAAAAAGCGAAATTATGTCTTAAAATTTCAGCATTCAACTTTCAGTGAGACGGAGAGCGAATTAGCTTGAGTTTAGAAATATGACTGTTCATGTTATTCTCACTATATTTAAAGACTGCTATGCAGGTACTTTACTAGTATTTAGAAAGCTTCAACACCATGAAGGCAGTTCTGGTGTTAAAAATGCATCTGCAGCTTTCCTGACACTTGATGTATCGACGATCAGCATGAATCCATGCTGTTAACCTCCTGCAGCAGATGTTCACATTTGGCTTGAGGAATTTTTTTAACTTTGAACATGTGCATGTGTGACCGAAGCTGATTTCCAGCATCCTTTATTTTGTAGGTCGTTTATGACATTATCCGATGTTGTCTTTACTTTTGAATATACTCAAGCTAAATATTATGAGGCACTGCTAGTATTAAAGTAAAGTAATGACAGAATTGACACAAAACTGATATAAAAAAACATCTTTAATCATTGTGCATTTGTGTAAAAATTAATCACAATTAACATTCCGGGGATTAAAAATATAAAGAAATAAACATAAACTGAGATTCTCCCTCAACAACTCTTTCTAACAGCGTGCTTACTTATGTACGAGGCAATCATCCCCTCTGTTCATTTTTCGATTCTGGGCCCCAAGGTGGGTGCTGCAAAATCAGGATGAAACAACCGTACTATATTTCTCTTTCACTGTATGCTATGAAGCTAAAGGTTCCCAGAGCATGCTGAGATGCACATAAATTCAATTCAATAGAGAATTCCATTTGGGACCAGACATTTCCTGGAGCCATAAGCACTGGTATCATAATGTACAAAAGACACGGAGTACGTTTCAGCCAGAACAATCAGGACTTCAAAGGCCCCCACCCTGTAAGCAACTGTGAAAAATCATTTTCCCCCAAACCTCAAGGTCATGCCTCTCTGAGAGGTTTCCATACTGGAGATCTGCTTATGGATGCTTTCAGCCTGCCTTTAAAATGAACAAGGCTCATCGTGGATGGTAAAAACAAGGCTCATCATTTGCTCTTTTTTTATCTTCCCTTTTTCACAATGTCCTCCTGGCTCCCTGATCATAAGGCGTACCCTCTGACGACAGGAAGTGGAGGAATATTTGAAATCTTCAAATGACCTTCGAGGGCAGTGCATTGGTGAAGTTGTACTTTACAAAACTTTGTGACTCAACTGTCTCTCAACTGTGAATCAACGCTTCAGATGACATGTCCCAGGTGTAAAGGTCATGTAAACCTGACAGTTGCCATTTTTACAACAACTCTCTTGGCCACATACAAGTCCTTGCTTGTCTTCGGCGTCTTCATATCTGTGTGTAAAATGCAGTGTAGAAAAAGTACATTTTCGTGTATATCCTGATACATGTGGTAAATAGAGTACACGTATCGCTTTTCTACCTTAGTGGAGAAAGTGCTTTACAGTTTGCCTCTAATTCACAAATTCAGTCTCGCGCACTTATGGCAGCAAGGTGCTGGTCCTTGAGAAAGACACAATTCAGTGTCTTCCTCAAGGACACTTCAACATGTGGAAAGGAAGAGCCAGCGTCAATCAGCAAACCATGCGCTTAATATACCACCCGCTCTACCTCCTGAGCCACAGCCGCTCCATTGATATGTACATTATGTAGAACATTTTTAAAAATTTGACAAATTGTTGTAATATGATCATTACATAGCATTGTGTGTCTGTCTTTCTGTGTTAGTGTATTTGCATTTCTGCCCATCTCTCTGCAATGTACTGTACTGTGAATTCTTATATATCTTAGTGTGTGTGTGTGTGTGTGTGTGCATACAGTATGTGCGCCAGTGTGAGTGGCGGAGTCTCCAGAGGCACTGCCAGCCAATAGCTTCCCTGTCAGAGTGCTGCCTTATCTGATGATCCACGTGAAGCAGAAAGCCAGCCCATGGAGTGGAGATATCGCTTGATAATACCAGATCAGATCCCCTCTTTCATCACACATGACCTTGCAATTTATGGTTCACATGATGCTGGGGATGCATGAGGGAAACTTCAAGGAGAGACAGATTATATAAATTGGCATGGCCAGATGTTTGTTTGAACTCGGTAAAAGAAAAAACCCACTAAAGGGTAGAAGTGAATGAGTAATTCTCTCACCCACTGCTGAGGTGCCTTTGAGAATTGCTTGTACCTCAACATAACGGCCCCAGTGGAATGTCTTTGATGCAAATGGCAGAAGTTTGTTTGCAGCCAGCAGCTAATAAAACAAGGCAATCCTAAAAAAAAAAAAAAAAAAAAAAGATAGTTATAGCTGCCTTGGCGTTAAATATTAAATAGAAACTGTGCACAACATTCTTTTTTTATAGCCACCCGGCAGAATTCAAAATCCCCAAGCAACTCTAGCTCTACAGCAACATCCCATCATGCACTTTGAGCAGCTAAGTGACAGAGAGTGACTGACCAAGGCGCTGATGTTAGTCCAGTGGTCACATAATTCACAAACTGACAGCAGGTCAAACAGACTACACAGCTGAGCAGTTACAACCACTTCGAAAACATAACATCTTAAATATATCTTTTTTTGGAAATCTACCATGACATGAATTGAAATTTGGACAATCATTTTGACCTACAGTTACTTAGTGAGTTCACAAAAAGTCTTTTGTCAACTGAAAACACCGTGGCGTAGTCGAAAATCCCTGAATGTTTGAACTTTTATTTATGTGACACACACAAGAAAAGTCAGACACAAAGGACTCACATGAACAGGCACCAGACACATGCAGCGGTCTGAATGAGATATTATTAGATTAAGTGAATCTTTAATATTCCAGCCGTGACATAATGAAATGCAGGTGAAACAAAACGAGAAGCCGCAGCCAGTCAGTTTCAAAGTTGCTCTCAACGAAGTCATCATAACCTGCCGTCGAGGCTTCAAGCACCTCGCCTCCCCAAAATGAAGTCGTACTGACTCGCATTCATCACACCGTAACTAAGTTGATCACAGGAAGTCCTCTGCTCAGCGTGAATGCACAAAGTCATCATTTCAGTTGGCTGGTAGCTGTGTGCAGTATATGAGAGGCATCCATTCACATTAGCACCCCACCCACTCTTACCACATCACTCACACTCTCTCTGGGCTTCTCCATATTGATAATGGATTCCTGTCTTACCGTAAGCATTAGGATGCGCGTGCGTGTGTACCCAGTAAAGAGCAACGTGTTCCCAAATGTCCTGCCTCATTTTCTGGATGTTTGGATTGCAGTGTTAAGGGTTTTGATTTCAATATCTGTATGTCAGTATGACTCCTCCTGTGGTCATTCAGTGTCTGACTCGCATGAACACACATGAATTCATGCAAGCACGGATGCAACCATAAACAAGAGGTGTAGTAAATGCAAACAGACAGGCCTGAAACATGACTGACACAATCTCCGGTCAGTTATTTAGGATACGCTACAGACAGACGCACGTAAGTGCACAGGCTGGCATTTCTATCTTTCTAAACTACAGCCATGGAGATAGAGTGCCGGAATTTCCACAGTGAAACAAAAAACCTGAAGTTGCATTTAAAATCATGCTGTCAGAGCAGTAACGGAACGACATTTTACAAAGCAAACCAACAAAAGTCGACGTGTTTACCAATAAAACAAGAAAAAACTGAAATGACCGGATATCAAAAGATGACATTGTACCAGGGCCGTGGCTCTGAGCCATCCAGTGCTTTCAATATAATACTCGTAATCAGAGTTGAGATGTGTCTCCATTTTTGCTAATAAGTCAAGTTCATTCTCAAAAGGTAATGGGGTCCTCCAGGCTGCGGCTGTATAAAGCAGTCATGATAAAGCAAGGCTCTTGATTAAGTAATCAATGTACGTTCCAACCCTTATTGATCACGGGCTGTGGGTAGTGAGGTAGCTTAAGGTAGAATTTGTACTTCTTAAACATTGTCAGTCTTGCGATGTAACGTTTTTTTTTTTTGTTGTTTTTTTTTTTAATCCACAAATCCTTTTTCCTTGTCAAAACCTGGCACCTACGTTACACACAATGCAACTCAACCTCCAATCTCAAGTTGGAGAGTCAGCTGTGTTGCGCTAGTAGCGGCTAATGTAGCCTGATATTCACTTGAAGCAATTCATCAGACTTTCAGCAGCTCCCTGCAGAGCAAGAAAAGGCTTTTCATTGAATTACTTTTTTTTTTTACATTTGCAGTAATAGTTTCAAAGACCTGTAAACAGACATGGTGTCTAACATCAGCACACTTCCCCTTTAAGGAGCCACATCATGGATTTGAGGCTACAGCACATGTGTAGGGTATTCAGTTACGCCTACACCTCAGAAATGTAGCTACACATTGGACCTATGTATGTGTCTTCAGAGAAACCATGTGGAAACTGCTTGGGCTGCTTGGGTTTCAGATTGGCAACATCAAGCAGGTTAAAGAAAGTCTTGACATCATTTTGTTGGCTAGCGAAGCCACACACTTGCCCTCTAGGAATGTAAACACAGTTATTTCGGGGTGTATAAAAGCAAGATAAGGCTTGACGATATACAACACATTCCTGTGTGTTGCAGTGCGATTGAAAGGCAACACAAGTATAAATCAATTCCAATACCGGAGGCATCTATTGTTGGACCGCCGTACTCCGAGACACACAAATATAATTCAGTTTACTTAACAGGATGTCTGGGCCCACTCTTAAATAAAGGCTAAGGAGCTCAGAAAGCTTAAAGGAGCTTGGTAGAGCTCCTGCTCCCTTGTATTAAAAGAAACCAGTTAAAGTTTTCGAGCAATCGATTGGGATGCCAGTCAGACTCCTCCCAGTGAAGATCTTCTGGCCACATCCATCTGATGGGATACCCCGGGGCAGACCTGGAACATGTTGGAGGTACTACGTATCCCATTTTGCGGGGGAAAAAAACTTTAGGATCACCTTCGAAGGGCTGGAAAACACGGGTGGAGAAAAGGCCTTCAAAGCTACATGTATAGTTTGCTTCAGCGGCACTGGGTGGATGGAGGGATCTATTTAGATGCATGCTAGGTCTTCTTGTCCCGTATCAATTCTTGAAGGTGTGTGTGTATGTGTGTGACAGACAAATAAAACAAGAGACAGAGCATAAATGTGCATCGAGGCTTGCATGTCAAAGGTCGTTCTTATCTAAAACACTGAAACCGCCAGGGACACAACATGCCTGAGGTCATCATTAACGCTGCCATGTCAAAGGTTGATGGTCAGAGGTAGGCAGGGGTCACTTTCCTATAGGGATGAGTCTTGCAGAGATTGCTGTCTGTCTGTAGCAGGAATAGTTTTTCCCCCTGTGTTTTCATGTAAGCTGGGTTTTACACCTCTGAGATCACATCAGGGTCACCGGATTGTAAATTACAATTTCTCTCTACCAAAATAATAGCTTCATGGAGTAGAAACCAAAGCTGATGAGGTTGTTTTGCAGTGGAAGGAGCCTTAGGGTGCAAATGAGCTAAAATACAGTAACATAACCTTTAACAGTCGCCAGAGGGACCTGAGAGATTGTTGAAAATGTGACCTTTTTTCCCCAATTTTGTTTTTTCTTTCCACACTTGAGCAGCGGTGTCTTCTAATTGAGTATAGAATACACCTAACAAGGCACCCAGCCTCACTTACAAATGACTCCCAGTCCCACTCATCCTTCTTGTGCTGACCTTTAGAGGTTTATTTTACGGTCGGTTAGGCCAAGTATTTATGTTATATATAAGAGCAGCAAACGGCCTAGAAGTGCATCTTCTGTGCCAAGAGTGACTCCATTTCCATCGCTCTTACTTGCAGTGAGTTTCTCCTCTCTCGCTCTCTCTCTCGCTCTCTCTCTCTCTCTCTCTGGTAGTAAGCAATAGCCAAGGTATTAGGATCCAGTCAAGAAACAGCTAAATGAAATGAAGCCAACATTGTAGAGTGAGAGAGGAGCACAAAAATAAAATGCAACAGAATGAAAAGGACCAGTAGCACTGTTGTTTTGGCTGCTGTTGATTTTACTCCTCAGGCGCTTGAAGCGAGAAAGAGAGAGAGAGAGACGCAAAGCAAATAAAGAGAAAGGGGAGGATAAAGACGTTGAAAGCAATGGTAACAACCGTTACAGAAAATGAGAGCCATATCACAGCAAACTCAATCCCTCGCAGGAAGAAAAGAACAGAGAAGAGGCAGATACAGAAAGAAGGGCAGACAGAAAGAGACAAGGGTGAAAAGAGCACTGACCAAACACTCCACTCCAGCTGTCAGAGGGAGACATACAGGACAGAAAGAAAGGGATAGAGGAGGGTTAATGAGAGAAAGGGCTACGGAAGTGAAACTCAGAGCCGTAAGAGCAGCGAAAGCAACAGCAGTCTAAAAAATTCCGCCAGCAGCTTGAGCACTGGCAGCTGTACCACTCTGTGCACTCCAGGAGAGAGGTTTGAGATCAGCGAAACACCAGCCAGAGATTGTTCACGGAAGACATAAGCCTGAGCTCTCCGCACAAGACCTTCATGCTTTAAATGCTCCAGAGAAAACCGACAACATATCTGATCTGCACAACTGGCAGATAGTCAACTGCTCAAAGCAACATCAGATTCAGAACAAGAAGGTGAAAAAAAAAGAAAAACACGCTTTTGGCGTACATACTTGACGCCCACTTGTAGATTTCAATCCAAAACATATTTCTAGGTTGCCGGTGAGCCAAATCTAAGCGTATATTTGTATTTTTGCAAAACTGTTTGTTATCCACAGATTTGTTCACATTCTCTGTCTGTCTCCACTGTCCATAGCTTTTAAAATGTTAAGAACTGATAACTTTGCAACACCAACACGCGTGTGTATGTGTATGTGTGTGTGTGTGTGTGTGTGTGTGTGCGTGTGAGAGAGAGAAATGCTCTTCTTGCTCTGACCCTTCCTTCCATAATCATATCCTGTCATATCCATTTCTGCTCTTTTAAATGTTTCCTCTCGCATAGCACATACTGCAATGTGCCATTTGGTGTCAAATAATATATTACTTGCTGGACACTTTCTCAGCGAATACCCAGAAGGCCCATGTGGTGTATCTAACAGCACAGCATTGTGATGCTCTGAGTGTTACAGCAAGAACACAAACCACCTGATCATTAAAAGGAGCTGGGAATCTAAAAGCAAACACGGCAAAGCTAATGCCCTTAAGGAATTAAGGTATTAACAGACGAGCCAACAAAACTTTGAAAAGATTTGGATTTCCAAAGCAAACTCTCTCTTCAGCAAACGCACCCTGAATATTTATTCTGAATCTTCAGTTTTGGCTCACTGGTTGACTAACTCAATCTGAATATTTTTCGTTGACTTCGTCTGTTCTTGAGCCTATTTTTGGTTTGTTTGCCGCCACAATCAAGCACGTCTCTCCAACTCTACACTGTTTTGCTCTAAAGAAAAAATGTTTTTAAAAGCATAGCTAATTCAAGATTGGGACTTTAAAACCGGATGGACATGCGTGAAAGAGAAGTGAAGCTGGGTGACGTAGAGAAGGAAAGAAGAGAAGGACCTCTCCAAAGGGTGAGTGATGTTTTAGGGTGGAGGCAAAGTGGCATTTGTTATTGGGTGTTGCATGCGAACATGAGAGTGAGATCTGAAAAGGCCAGTGTCCTCTATTCCACCTCACACACACACTCAAGAAAATGCAACATGCGACACACACAAAGCTCTAATCAAGATTAATGAGATTTGCTCTTCAACGAGGACATGTCATTACATTATGAAACAACTACATTATTGCTTTGATCCCACCGTTTTCACTGCGTGAAGTCAGTGTAGTGTGTGTGTGTGTTTGTGTGTGTGTGTCTGTCCACTTACTATGTATGGGCATGAAAGAGAGAACCTCAGTGATTAAAAGCGATCGTTGCACCTAAATGTCAGGCCGTAACGGCTTTAATTGGCTAAATGAGTTTCTGAGGTGATGGATGTTGATAATTGTCTTGCTCCATTTGCTTGTTTCTCGTCCCAGCAGACACGAGCGTGTACAAATGAGGCGTACCGCACTCCAGAGACTAGATCGAGACTCTCAGGGGCGAATTCATAAAGAGTGGATTGCGGCCGCTGATAGCACCGTGAATTTGCGCATCACTTGCAACCGCTATCTTCCCCGTCTCAAGGTCCAGTTCACAAAAGATATTACGTTAATGATATTGCAGCGCAAATGTGTCCATAAAGTTTTGCAGCTGAGTGCAATTTGCCCTTTTTTTCTGTGTCCGATTCCAGTTATCCAGGTGGCAAAGTATAAATGTTGACTTTGTTCCAAGAACACAGTAGGCAGAGCAGTGGCAGAGAGAAAAATAAAGGTTTCGAGCTACAGGTCCTCACCGACGAGGTGCAGAGGCATTCCTCAAAACTTCAGCCAAGGAGTGTAAACGTGACAGAGAGAAGCCGTACATGGGATTTAATATCCCAGTCTTATAAATGGGCTTCAGTTACCACCAACTCTCTGAAGACACTAATCATTTCACTGTAACTGTGAACTGTTAGCACTGATCTTTGTGATTTGGATTGTTTTTGCAAGGATGGCTCATTTGCATAGAAAGTGGCCAATTTTGCACAAAATGAATGCGTATTACCTCGTTTAAATAAGTGCAAATAGCACAGGAGCACCAAGATGCTATTTAGGGTGGCATTTCACCCTTTGCAGGTGCTTTGAGAATTTCACAATTTCTTTTTGTCACATTTGTGCAGGTTAAGCGGCTGCAGAAGCTGCACAATCCTGCAGTGACTTTGCCCCGGAGTGTATGGCATGGCCGGAGCCTGCATGCAGACGCAAACATAGGTCTTAAGATTGGAAGATTGTTGGTTTGTGTCGGTACGTTTGCTGTGCTGCCATAGAGAGACACAATGCTTACTAATCCCTCTAAAGCTTTTGGCCAGGTTAATCTTGTGTTAAACAATGTGTCTCTAGACTAGACTGTGCTGTCTGATCTTATCTGCATAATGTGTGTGAGCCTGTGTGCGTGAGCGTGTATACGTCCTGCCGTGTGTTTACGCCCCCTGATGCACTTGCTGTTGTCCTGCAAAACCAATTTACCACCAGACCTCCTGTCTGCAGACCATAATCACACGGGTTCACAGCCAACACATCATTATGTACACACAGCTAATACAGGCTTGTGTAGTTAGGGGGCCATAATACAGATAGTATGTGTACAGACGACCCCAGGTAGCAACCCATTACCTTTGCAAACAAACAGCCGGGGCCCTCTGTGTGGCTGCCACGGATTGCGCGGTCCTCTGTGAAGAGCACTCAATTATTCATTACATCATGAATAGTAAACAGCAGTGCTGGCTAGATGGGATGATAGCGGAACTCTTATTTTCTATAAATCATCATCGCTATGAGACCGAAAAACACAAAGTCATTGAGCACAGACTCGTAGGATCCGCTGGATGTTTGATGAAGCACAGTCTGATGCTGGTGTTTCCTCCTTTATTCGTTACAATTCCAACTCGTGTCGTAAACCAAGGGGTCGTTCTTGTAATGAATTTATTGAATTAATTGTACTCAGTGTGCATTAGACACGAAACTCATGTTAATGGTGTGAAAGTCTGTTATCCAATGTCTCCATGTCTGGATGATAATGATTAATTTCTAAAACTATTCAACTTTTAGTCCGGCCAACTCCCCATGAGTGCTGGCATAGCTTGCACATTTGCAACGTGTGAAATTCAAACTACTGTTCAAATGTGAATAGGAAAAGAAAGCAAATATCCAATCCATAATTATCTGTTTTTAAGTCCAACTCGATAAGCACAAGAGGCCATGCCTCGTACTCCAGTGGGTGGAGTTCCCAAAATCCATTGTTCATCTGACACACTTGCATGCCCTGTTTGAAAATTAGACTATTGCTGTTTTCTTTGCTAATGCCAAATGAACACAATTAGTGAGCCATCATGCCTAATGGAAAATCATGTCAACAAACCATCTGAAAAGTATTGTGTGGGTGGAAAAAATCTTGGATAAATGTGAGGCTATTTCTGACTTTGTGATGTGCAACTGTCTTACATTGCGTCGTGTATGAACCCAGGGTGCGCCTGCATGACATTCTTATTCCTACAGTATATGTGTGTGTTTTAATGGACAGGGAGCTTCACAGCCACTTAGGAATTAAATGGTGATGACAGTATGCGCTAGCAAGCAGCTGAGTACTCTGAAATGACACCGAGGGATTACTAATGAGACACAGTATTGGGATTTTGAATAATCCTCTGCAGTGGCATAAATGCAGGTGCTGTCTGGTATCATGCTAAAGACTATTTAACTCTTGTACAATGTGTTATAAAGTGTCCTCGCGGTTCTGCGGAAGAAAAACTCTATCGATCAATCTCAGGTCTCAATTATTTGGCAAACGTTTTCCTGCCTTGTACTATGATTTCTTTATCGTTCAGGCAAAAATGTTGAAAGTGAGTAAAAAAGTTTCCTGTCTTTGTATGACCTTTATTGGTCTCCCATTCCAGTGTCAATGATGACAAGAAATACCTCCGCAAACTGCCCTCTCTTCTTTACCGCAAACGAGAGAAAAAATAACCGCGGTATTATATTTGTATGAAACCTCAGAACACATTAGGCTTTTTTCACAAGTTACCACTGGTGGTTTCAGTAATTTCCTCCGGAGTTAATTTCCTCTGGAGTTGCTGTATTAGTGCCTCCAGCTTTCTTAACGGACATAAAGACTTCATTGCCACTTACAAATGAAATGCCACTGACATTCTGCCCTAGGAAGCTATAAAGCACCGTGGAATGAAATTCTATCGGTATGACCATATGCTCGATCAAGCTGTGGACCACTGCTGTGTGAGTGACAATGTGTGATTCTAATGAGGCACAGAGGAATACGGAGCGATCCAAAACACGAGCAAACTGTGATGTTTCATCACGAAGTTTAAGTGCTAATAGTCTGAATATTGACCGACTGTTTCATCAGTCACACTGTATCTTCGGACCGATGAATGAAGGGAGAACGGAGCCAACTGAGGACAGAACAAGAAACCGCAAAACGACTGTGAAGCAAAGACTCGCCCCAAAGCACCCACATAAAAATGTACTCGCAAAAAAACACTTGAGACGTCGTTGGTCCGTCGTGATGTTTCAGGACGACATTACAATCAGACGTTAGGTCTTTAAACTTGCGTTATTCTCTGAATTTTATTGGTTTTTTTTATAACAAATGGCAGCAGGCATTTATCTGAACTGTGACATGCATTAGGCGATGCAATTGCCTGATGTGATGGGAATTCTGTGCGTCCTTTACACGGTGTTTCCAGCCAATCTGGGTTTGTGCATATCGGGGCTTTTAAAGCATTGATGCATTGCAGCAGCCAGCCGGTGGCTTGTGCGCGAGAAGAGGCTCTCCACCTGCAGTTTCTGTCATTATGGCGACGCTCCACACCTCGTCGCACCGCAGAGCACTTATTCCAACACAACAGGGGAAGAGCATCAGCAATATATAAACTGGGCCTACCACCACAGAGAGAAGAGAGTGTCAAGAGTCACAGAGGAGGAGAGGAGGAGAAAATGGGCTGATAGACGGCAAGGAGAGGAGGGAGTCACAGAGGGCTTAGTGGAGCTTGTTGTTGACGCTCCGTTGTTCACTCTCACTCTCACTATCTCTCTCTCTCTCTCTCTCTCTCTCTCTCTCTCTCTCTCTCTCTCTCTCTTTTCCCATATCCTCCAAAGGCCAGGGATTATGGGAATCTACGCTACGTAGCTACACTAAGGTTCCAGGGGAGAAGGTCAAGGGGAGGCTAGACAAACAAGAAACGCTATCCTCCTTCCATACTGTATGACCTGTTAGCCCTGTATCCGTTGTTTTTTTCTATCAGCGAGGAACCCCTTACTTTTATACAACCCCACCTGCACCTCCCACTGTGAGCTCTTCTGCAAAATCAATCAAAAGCCAACACTATAAATGCAAAACACATATGTTGCTTCAGGATGAGGTTATCCTATGTGTATTTGTCTTAAGAGAAAAACTATTTTCATCAAACTCACTTCACTGCTTCAACATTTACTGTAACTTGTTTTCTATCAGCTTAAATAAGGTGAGTAAACTCTATTTCACGAGCGAAAATGGAGTTAATTTGTTCCGTTTGCTCTTAACTACATGTTGATCGAATGCTGCTTAAAATGAGGTGTCCTTTTTTTGCCAAACATGATTCAGCAGTTGCTGTGTTCAATGTTGTTTCTTCTGTCTGAGGAATATTCCCAGTGTAAAGCAGGTTTTCTCATCGTTTCGGTGAGGAGGGGATCGGGTCCTCTGTGTTTTCATTCCTTTACAACTCTGTATTCTTGACTCAGTCAAAAGTCCTCGCCTACAGCTTGTACAAAAAGCAGCATCTCTGGCAAGTTCACACCAGTTTTATCTACCTATAATAACTCTCAAAAGCAATATATCACTACGCAGCAACACGATGCTAAATCATATGTAAATAGAGACTACTACATAGAGTACTAACCAAACCATCTGCAAACTATCACCTAAGTTGTCTTTTGATATGTTACGATCCGATGCAGTTTCTAGTCTTTGGTTCACGATTCGTTTCAAAATGGATTTTTCGATTTCAAAATGGATTCTAGATTCAGTATATAGAGCTGCTAATTGTAGGATCTACTCAAGTCTCCTGTGCTTTAATAAAGGCAGTGTGGCAAATACATGAAAGCATGAAAGCAGAGTAAAGTATGTATGAGACTATGGAGTTTTTATATTTGAAAACGTTTTTATACATATATTATATTATAACCGATTGCAGTAATGTAAAAAAATTAATTGTACGCAAAATAACATTGTAAAACTTGTATTTTGTGTGATATTTTTCAACAAATCACACGACATGCTTGACACAACTTTGGCTCTGTGTGTAGGATCCCTGTCCATCAGCAGCAATATCTAGGTAATGTTGTAGGAATTAATCAATTTGTGTACCCCTAGGTAGTAGCATCTAGCATTATAGTAGTAACGGTCCTAGAAGAATGGTAATAGTATGCGGGGGTCAAAGAAGTAGCGTCACCAGCAGTAGTAAGAAGGATAGCAGTATTGTTTCTCTGCTCTTATACATCAAACAGTGTTCTCCACCTGCTCCTCTCTCCTTCCTTTTTGTCTCAGTCTGAATAATGCAGAGTTGAGGTGTGTGGTGGTGGACTCCCCTGTGGAGCTGAGGCCAGGGTAGCAGCTGTCCCTATCAAGACTCTCCTCAGAGCTGTCATGGCCTGTCTGCTCCTCGGCTAATCACTTCCTACAGGCCTGCAGCATGGGACCGCCGCTGCTAATGTCGTCACCGACGACAGGACGAGCGTGATGTAGCTTCGTGTGTGTGTGTGTGTGTGTGTGTGTGTGTGTGTGCGTGTGTGCGTGTGTGTGCGTGCGTGTGTGTGTGTTTGTGTGAGAGGGGTCAGTTGGTGTGCAGGTGCGTTTAGCCAGCGGCTCAATGGGTGTGCAAATGCCTCAGGTAGTGCAACATGGGTCATGCATTTTACACACACACACACACACACACACACACACACCATCGCTATCACCACGGCCCCTTTATTCCCACCTGCCAAAACACATTTGCTACACAAGGAGTTACCCATCTGTGTGTAACAAGCTAATGGCACGGTGTGTCACATGCTCATATGAAAATGGCCATTTGTAATGACACACACTTCACTCTGGCATGTTCAGCTAAGCTAAAAAAAAGAAAAAAAAGAAAATGAAATTGAAAAAAGCCTGGGGAAATACATCCTGAGCCAAAAAAATTCGATTTTCCATCTTCTCAGCAGACTTTAGAAATGTTTCCCTTTTTTTGCCACACAGATGATGTTGTGTTGTGTGATGGTTTTGTTGGCTCCGTCAGGCCCTGCGGTGAATATCACAGAATCAACTGTCAACAGTGATGATTAATTATCAGTCACTCCAGCCATGCAACAAATTGGTAAATACATTTGCCTTCTGGGTTTTCAGAGGCCACCCAGAATTTGAATAGCCACAGACAGAGAAGGTATGGATTGATAGGCCCTATCAGAAGAGTGTGGAATCCAGTGCAATAGATAACAAGCAAAAAGAGGATTGAAAGAGAAGGTGGTTCAGGCTTTTGGCAAGAAAAACATGAATCTTGTAAGTGGAAGTTAGCAAAGTTACGTCAGTCAAATAGGAAACTGAAAGTGCACTCTTGTTGTGCCCTTAAGCACTTTACCCTAAACATATAGTGCTCCATTATAGAGGCCACATGAAGAAATGGATGTCTCAAATATATAATAATGAGATACATTAAACAAAGATTGTGCTTGTGCAGATTGATGAATGCTAAAGACAGTTCCCAAAATGTAGCTTTCTGTGGTACATTGACCTCCCTTTTAACTGTAAAGCTTAGCCTGGACTTTTAGGTTATTAGCAGATCCAATAATGCTAAAGATAGCTTACTTGTACAAAAATAAAATAATTGGCACTAATGTGATGCCAAACAGCCTCCACTCTTCTTCTCCACAAGATTTTGGAACCTTGGCTCCATTTCAGCCACAGTAGCATTAGTGAGGTTGGACTCTGATGTTGCGAAAAGGCCTGGGTCGCAGCTAACGCTCCAATTCATTCTTCACTGTTCAGTGAGGTTAAGGTCAAGGCAAGATGGAAAAATAAGTTATTTTAAGAACTTCTCTTTCTGCACAGGAGCATTGTCAAGTGGGAAAAAGAAAAGACCCTCCCAGGACAGCCAATATGACCAACAGAGGACCAACAAATAAGAAAGACAGACTCGCTGGCATTGGTACAACGAGGAGAGGCACAAACACAAAGAGGCAGACAAAATGCCTAAAATGTAGAACGAGACAGCCGAAGATGAAGGTAAATAAACAATCACGGCGATGGACAGGCAGACAGACAGAGAAATGAATAAGAAGCGAGACAGGAGGCGTGACGGAGCAGTGAAGCATGTAAAGGCAACTGGTGCCGCCGCGCTGCTCCTTGCCCCTGCAGCGCACGGAGCAAAATGAAGCTGGAGAGAGGGAGGGCGGGAACCGAGACGAGAGAGAAAAGCCGGGCATGATTGACTAGAGCAAAATGAGAAGACATGAAAGGAAGAGAGGGAGAGAAAAGACAAAGAGGGCGAGGAAGAGGGTGGGTGGGGAGAAGGGCACGACAAGCGCGCCAAAAAATGTGAGCAGATAAACAAGAGACTGTCGGTGACTACATTTAATCCACTGGGTGGCTGCAGCATTTATACTAACAAACACCCTGCGTGATTCTGTGTGTATGCATGCTAATCCTGTGTTCATGTGTGTCTGTTTGTGTGCTTGTGTGCACACCTGCATCTGTGATTATGTCTGGTTACCCGAGTTTGTTTGCACGCTCTTGCCTCTGCGTGAGCGTGTGTAGGCTTTTGTGTAGCTGCGTGTGTTGAGATATAGGACCAACACATCTGCCACTGTGCCCTGGCCTTTAAATGTGCGCCCTCTAACAAGCTGAACATTTATCAACGAAGCCAGGAAGCAGTGGTTGTTTGCCAGTAAGCAAGAAGCAGCCTGCAGAGGCAGCCCACAGACACACTGCCAGATATTAAGCAAAGTGTGTGTGAGCCATCCGGTCATTGTAGCTGCTTCATGCAGACCATAAATGCAGAGTTCATTTAGCCTGAAGCCAGACCAGTGATTCACTGTCATCGGTTTTTTTTTTTTTTAACTAATTTTTCGCTCTGTGTCCATGTGATCATTTGACTTATCTGATTTTTGGCAGTGGCGTTCTCTAACGCTGTGGTGAACGCATGGCTCAGTCATTATAAAGAACATTTTGGAACAAGATAAATAAAATATATTTTAGGCATGTGAAGAAGTTTTACAGATAATGCTGCGACGTCATAAAACAACTCTTTTTTTTTTTGAGTCCCATGGCAAACCACAAATGATCCTTTTAAGGATGTTTGCGTATCGAGCCATAACTGTTTTTACTTGCCAAACATCTGGACACTTGGGCAATGAAACGAGACAGCAAAGCCAGTAGTTAACAGAACGGCCTGGGTAAGATGCCCTTTTCCTTCAACTGAAGAATGTTTCTTATGAATATGAAACAGTGTCCACCGCATCAGTTGCCAAAAGTAACAACATTATCTAAAAAGATTCGAGTTTAGATAAGAGGGTTCAGGGCCACAAGGTCAGTTACATAGTGTCTACATTCAGTATTCAAATGAAACCCACACCTACTCAGTACTGAATAGTTCATATGTAAGTGTTAACAGAGAGAGACGTCTGTGTCCAACCTCATTTTTCAAATTGTAGTCTTTTTTAATTGCAAATAAACCAATTCTTCTTTCTTTTTTTTTAAACCAACGCAAATGTTTTTTTTACTGTAGCTGTGGGAACCGCATCTATGACTAAAACGGGGTCCACTAATATTTGCAAAAATGTATAAGCCATGGTTTATTCTACTTGTTGTGATGATATGTCTGGCACCTACTCATTCTCCTACAGTACAAGGTCAGACACTATCAATATGGGTCTCCTTATGGGTTATGCATGGAAAATAAAGAGTTTTGTTTTTATTTTTAGAGGCCTGTTCTTAGTTGTTTTTTTTCACAATCGTTCATGCCATCTCAAAAATGGCCACTGCTTCTGATGCAGGGGTTATTCCAAGTGAAGTTGTGTCTTATAACATCCAAACAGCAACCAAGAACCTAACCACATTTACAGTATCACACTACACTCTGTCTCTTTTGTGGCAGCTATCATAGAGTTTGTGATCGATTACACACGGTCAGCTCAGAGAATATGGATTATGTTGTTGCGTCAAAAAAAAACTTCTCTTCTCTTACGGAAGCTAATTCAAAAGTCACGATTGCCAGAGTCCTACCGTGTAGTGAGCAAAGACCGGGAAGTGGAATGGAATAGGAAAAGCCAGAAGGAAATGCAAGAAGTTGAAAGGATGAGATGGATGAAAGCAGACGGGAGGTGGAGTAGAAAATTGCACCTAGGTTAGAATTGGCAAGCGTTGGCAAGTCATTGCTCTGACGATTGCCGCGCCTCAGATGGTAGTGAAATTATAAAAAAATCTGGTTAAATCTTGCTAAAATATAAAATAGCCTGCAAGACATACCGAATGTTGCAACGTGCTGTAATAGGTTTGAACACACCGAACATGAAGTACCCTGTCAGTTATGCTGCTAAGGTTTCATTGCTTCCAGATAGCAACACCTTGGCTTATTCAGGAGTGATCTCTAATTGGGGGGGGGTTTCCACTAAACTCAGAGTGTCTAAGTTTGACTCTGTGTTTGTGCTTGCATTTTTTTTTCAAATAGACACGTACAATGCAGTTGTTGGCCCTGTCCAAGTAAAAAAAAAAGAAAGTGACAAAATGAAGGAACTATAGGTCATAGGAACTCTGCCCTGATCACACTGTCTGTGGCAGTCACAGTGTTCAGTACACCCGCATCATCCAGAAGAGGGGTTGTCCTCTAAGCTAGGACCGCCCATCCACCCCAATAACCAGATGTCTCCCGCACGCAGGGCCAGTAAACCAAGTGCGCCTTCTAGCGGTCATCCCAACTTTGAGTGCGCACGTGAATGTTGACCTGCAGTAATAAAAATCAGAAAGGTGTCACTTACGGTAGAAGACGTATTCTGTGTAGCTGGACCAGATCTTGTCCTCTGTGTGCTGGTTGACAAACGAGGCTGTGACTGACGAGTTGCAGGCCACCATTTGGAAACCGCACTCCGACAGCATGTCAAAAGACCTCTCCAGGTGCTTGAACTTGAGGTAAAACCGGGACGTGTACCGATCCAGGGTCCTGTCCGGGTCCCGGCTCTCGTTCAGGGTCTCCCCGAAAACTTCTTTGGCGAGGGCCACCCGCCCGCATATCAGTATCCGAGGCACCCTCCGGAACTTGGCGTCGGTTTGACTCTCTCGGCCCATGGTGCACGACCCCCGGTACCCCACTGTGATGAAGCCGCTTTTTCTGTCCGCGGGGACGAGAGAGGGAGGCGGACACTGTCGGTTGTCGCTGCCCTGGGACCCATCTTCATAGTCGCTGTGGAAGTAGTCATCCGGGCTGTGCTTGATATCGTCAGGGGTCAGGAGCTTCACTAAATCGGGCAGCTGGAAGTACTCCGCCTCTTTCCTGAGCCTCCCTTTCTCCGGGAAGTGGTCCGGGAGGACGACCTGCTTATCTCGGAGGTAGTCCAACACATACCGGAATAAAAACCCGTCCCTGTCGATGAAATAACGGCCCTTGGGGTCTCTCGCCAAGTCGTTAGATGCATCTTTTTTGGAGGAGAATAGCTTACCGAGTAATGAATTTGGGGTGCCCACCAAAGTTGAGTGACGCGTGTAATAAACCTGCCCCCCTACGTTTAATTCAACAACATCTGGGAAACTGTTCTGAACTGAAGCTTGCTCTTTGGGGTTAGTCCTACAGTTCCCACTCAGCGCCATCGTTTCCGTCATGAACAGCTACAAACAGGCTACACACCTATTTCTACAGCAAAGAAAGAAAAGGAAGAAAAAAAAAAGAAACGACGGGATCAGGATTTTTAAAAGTTCCTAAGCGGTGTCCTCCGTTGTTCTGCGTCGATGCAGGGCTTCCAACTTCATCCCACAACAAACTGAATAAGCATATTTAATCGATCCATGGCCATGTTCACCTACCAGTCTTTAGCAGTTTTTCGAAAATGGGGGGGGCGGGAGGGGGGGGGTTGCAGTCCGGGGCGTTCCTCCTGTGCTAAATTAAAAGGCTGAGATGGGTGACTTGGAGGAGGAGGGAATCAGTGCTGCGAGAGAGGAGAAATGTATCCGGGCACATCTAAGCCTTGAATCAGTGGCTAATTTAAGAGCATTAAGGGGGGGGGGGGGGGGCTGTAAGAAGCCTATAACACCGAATGAAACTTGTCTTGCTTGCCTTTTTGATACAATAAGTATATCCAACAAATAGAAATCCTTCCGCGAAAGAAAAAGTCCAACAAACTATTTTAGGATGTAGTCCAAACAGGAAAAGGGGCTGATGCGGTGTCACTCTCTCCTCAACTTCGTTTGAACATCGGCAATTTTTTTTTATCCCCCCCCCCCCCCTCCCCCCGGGCTGTGCAGACCAGTGGGAGGAGGCTGGCTGCCTTTCAGTGGCGAGAAACTTCGCAGAGATTGCACGCGCAAGCCTCGGGAGTCCTGGAAGGGTTTTGTCTGTAGCCTGTCCCTGTCGCTTGATCCGGACTGAATCGAGCTAAGACGCCTTCTCGGAAAACATATCTTATTTGCTGTCTTATAGATGTGTGAAAAAAAAAAGAAAAAAAAAAAAAAAAAAAAAGCTAGATTTTTCTCTTATTCTTTCAGAGCAGCGGAGAGGACCGACCCGCTGCTGCTTTTACCGGGAGCTGTCCGCGGTGCTGAGACGAGCATCTCACCCCCCTCTCTCCTCCTCACCCTACCTTCCACACTCCCCTCCCCTACAGAGCTGGGTGGTGTCTTCACGGCTGCTCCCCCCTCTTACAAACACACACACACACACACACACACACAGAGAGAGAGAGAGAGAGAGAGAGAGACGAGCTACTAAAAGCGTATGGGGCGATTCCAGGCTGCTGGGTGGGAAAAACAAAAGTCTCTAAATGATTGCCAGGAACCATTGAACATAAATCAAGACAGAAACGCACAATATTCCTATAGTGTACACCACACATAGGTTTAGTATATTAATGTATATAATTTATAATGTTACCGCCATATTTCTATATGCAAATATGGAACCTTGTTGCACCTGTTTAATAATGTAGTTTTAGGCTTTCATAGCAATTACACTCCATAGTTCTGGGATTGCTGCATCCATCTTTGTGCCATTATTACAATAAACTAAATACTCTCAATGCTGCAATTTGACCCCCAGCTGGAAATCATTTGCATGACATTTAGTTTGAATATGTAAATACAGAATCTTATTTTGGTTTCCACAGTTCCAACTGTGTGTATTGTTCCACGTTTTGCATTTTGACTGCAACATGTTTGTAGTTGTAATTTTGGAGCCCTTTTACAAAATTTAAATCTCGTAAATGCTATCTTCAAGACCCAGATAAATGGCTGTAACTGGCAGTGAGTTGTAACATTATGTGACGTTTTTGTCTTGGGCTTTGTAAGATGAGCAACAGCGCCTCCCTCTGTTTGTATTGTGACATGCCCAGACTTCTTTCAGCACCATGGACAGATCCTCACATAGAAAGTGATAGAATTAGTGCACAATAGTATAGTTTTATTTACCAAATATACTTTTTATTTTAAACATTATATGAATTTTCAATTTAATTGTTCTATAAATTTGACCAAGATTGCTCTCTCACTGCTATATCATGCTTCACACTTACATGAACAATACAGTAATAATAAAAATACTCGAGGTCACGAGACAAAAGTGACCAGATGATCTTGATTTAAGGTATACTATGTATTATATTTCTACATAAGTCAGTTTGCAATCAATCAAACAAGAAAAACAAGAAAACTAGTGCAGTTATAGTGTAATCTTTAGTCTCACAAACATACACCATCTGCTCCAGCTACTGGGCCAAAATCAGGGCTTGTATTAAATACAAATATTGTAAGAACAAGTATAAAATATACAAAGTCTGCTGAATCTCAGGGAGTCTAGTTCATACTAAACAGTGTTCTCATTACAGCCTTCTTCCTACATGCTGCTTTTATTTTCCTTTGGCTTTCATCTGTCCACTTTTAAACAACCTTGCCTCGAGAAAAACTGAATTTTTTGTCTTTCCTTCTCCAGCCTCATTCTACCTCTGAGGACATGATGTCACTGCGTTTCTCTTTAAATGTTAGAATACATTTTTAGTCTGTTTAGCCTTCTATTAACTGTAGTAGGCAGTCACTTGCACTGGTACAGGAATCAATAGGGTTTTTTTTTTTTTTTGTTCTTGCTCCAAGGCACTTCAGGAATATTGCACATCAGTACTGGGAAATCAGCACGCAACACTGCAACTCATGTGTAGCCTCTCAAGGAGCCCTGCCTGTATGTAGCCTCATTTATAAAAAATTAAAAAAACTCTTCCACTCTGTCCCAACTTTCTAAACATGTTTTTTTTTTATTTATTTTTTACTATGTATATGTATATATCACACTGGATACATTTTTTTTTTTTAAATACCAGACATTTTAAAATCCTAACATGCCTCCCAGAATCCCCTGACTTTTCAATTTGATGTTAATCGACACTGATTTCCAATGCAAAATGGTCGCATCTGTGATTTGGCAGTGTTTCAAAGAAATATAAAAAGGAAGGAGAAACATTTTTAAATGTGAAACTCATGGTTATTCTAAAGTGGCAGCTCAGTATGACACCCACCGACACGAACAATATACAGGATATGCTTTATAGAATTAGTGATACAAAGGTGGTAAATATCGGCCAGTATATTGATAGTGTTTCTTGTATCAAATGTCAGTACAATTTCAGACTCCTAACTCTAAGCTCTGAAATCAATCCCTCCCTTACTATTCACAATACGCACATCTGAAGACAACTGGAGCGAGAGGCTGAGGGATATGAAAGAAAGTGAATGAAAGACAGATATAGAGAAGAGATGTGCCTGACGGGGACCTGAGCAGTCACCTAGAAGTAGGCCACGCTGGTAGCTTCATCATAAATACATGTTGCCACTACAGCGCTCCCTGCTGCACTGCTATTTAAAGGCCAGATGATTGACCACCTGTAAGGACCTAAACCTGTTTGGGCTGACAATTCATTTAAACTCAGCTTTCTCTGTCCCCAAAGAGCACTTAGTTTAATGGCCTAAAAGCTTTAAGAAAAACAAACAAACAGCAAAGCACCCAGCAGGACCAGCACCGAAGCCGACAACACGTTCCTCCATGGTTCCTGCTTGGATTTGGCAGAAATATCAAGATGAATGATTGAAAAGACGTTTTGGAAAATCAGAATTCCCATTTACTCAGTCAGTGAAACAAATCCCAAAGCTAAAAGGACAGACATGTTTGCGTCAAACAGGCGGTGACATTTATTTTAGTTTCTTGGTTTCTTTGCTGTATTAGATCTATGACAACTCATTTTAGTTCCATAGTAGTCAATATAAAAATATATGATAAAATATTTACTCCACAAGCCCAGCAGCAACATTAATAATTGATCATTTCTCCAAGAGAGCCGCTATATCAGAGAGGTTTCTAATTTTTCACTTGCAAAAGAAATCCGCTTCTTACACTGCAAAATACAACTCGCAGCGCATTGATTTTCTTCCTGTGCAGCGCAGAGAAAACTATTAAAGGGAATTTAAGGCCGGTCACAGATGGTTGAAAAAAACAACGTACTACTTTCACTTCCATCTCTGATTACAGCCACTCTGAATGATGCCAGGCCTTAGATGGGAAATCTGCTAGTACAGCAGGCGGCCATTCAATGCATAAATTATGTTGACTCAGAGAGTATTTACCAAAATAAGTTTCAATGTAACCCTCAGCTATCCCCCGAACCTGGACGTTTATTTCTTATTTAAACTTCGTCAGCTATTTATCATTTAAAAGTTTCAAATGTCAGATTTGAATTTTGGTAGAAAAAAAAGGATGCAGGGGAAAATTCTGTTGAACACGAGAGAAAAACCCAAAACCATCAGATGGGAGGAGACTACTGAGTATGGTGGAATATGGTATTTGGGGAAAGTGAATAAAGGCTGATGGCATATATATGTCAGTTTATTTTGAACTCGTCAGTGCGTGCGTAGTTTGAATGAGAGCGAGAGAGTTCCAGCCTATAATGAGGACCATGCCATCACACATAGCAGTCATCAGGTGAATCAGTATGGTGTTCATTTCATTTTGTCCTCACATTCAACTCTGGTGTCCACACTCGATAAAAATCAATCCAATCACATACGTTAACGCTTTTGCTGTAGCACTTCCAGTTACTTACAGGGAACACATTAACTATCCCGTTTACTCGGCTATATACTATATTGTGTTATTTCATATGTATTGCCAATTTGCCAACCCAAACACTTAAAAACAACAGCACATATACTGTATATAGGCCTCTATAGAGCACAAACTAAACAAAAATCCACTCCTTGTATGTGTATATTGTGAGAAAAACCTGCTGGCAGGATATGTCTGGGAGGGAGAAAAACAGTTTCCCTATTGGTCAAGGTCTTAACCTCTCTTACTCCAGTCGAGACTTCAAATCAGACGGAGGTTGCACTGGGCAGCTTCCAGATGTGAACGTGTGATTGAGGCATTCCTGCAAGAGGCAGCATTGCACTCAGCGAAACTGACATAAGGAGAGCAGCAAAATGTGTAAAAATACAATAAAGTAAAATGACCGATTAAAACAAGAATAAATACATAATCACTGTGTTACATTGAGTGATTGTTTTGCATTTCAAAGTAGGTGTAGTTCTTGTGTCAGGGAATCTTCTATTTGTTTTTGTTTTTTTAAGAAGTCCACAAATGAAGCCGACATTTTTATTTATTTTTTTTTTTTATTTATTTTTTTTTTTTTTCGTGAGACAAAAATACCCTGCTGATGCTCAGTCCTCATTAAATCATCTCAGCAGGCTGGTAACTGGACTCTAACTTACTGAGCAGATACACTCCAACACCTCCAGCAACGAATGCAATGAGTCATCTACCTCAGATTTGTCTTCAAAGAACGCTCGGCAAGGTTTTCAGCTTATTATAGAAGTCTGCCAATGAACTCATAATCATTAAGACGCTCCTTGTCTCTGCAGTATTGATCATCAAACATAAACTCCATGAAGTCAACTCCATGAAGGGAATCAGCAACAAGTCCCAATGCCCCAAATTTGGTATCAAAACAAGATATTTTTAGCTGATTCCAGCAAACATAGAGCCTCCTAACCGTTTTCACTCCTATGTGCTACAGGAGTCCATCAGTTAAACTGAGGAAGCAGATTCAGCTGCTACACTGTGATCATAACATCTCAAATGATGGCATCAGTATCTATGCGCAATTTCTTCAAAGTTATTTCCCCGGTGGCTCAAAACAGATCAAATGCCAGCAAACTGACATATTGGAGGCATATTTGTTGTGAATGTTACAATGTGATATTCTCTTGGGTACTGAGCAATACAATTACAATATCTCTGGATTTCTGCACGATTCAGCAGGTCAAAAAATGAGTTTCTTCGTGCTCTGTGTCGCTTTGCTGCCTTTCATTCCCCTCCTCATCCACTCTCTGCACAGGCCGAGGCAGCTTCTAAGTCCACTGCTCTCCCTATAGTCAAGGCTATTTAACAGGAAGCCCACTAAACATTAAGGGCTTTGGCAGCCGGAGCAGAGGGGGGTGGTGAGGGACAGACAAGCGGCTCCTGAAGCCAGGATAAGTATAAGCCTGCAAGACACCACAGAGAGCCGGGAAGTTGGACGTCTCAGCTTGTCTCAGGCCAACAACACAGCAGCAGAGCTGTCATCCCACTCACTAAAACTGACTCTTCAGGTGTGTGTGTGTGTGTGTGTGTGTGTGTGTGTGTGTTGTACTGTTGAAAGCATCAAGAAAGAGGGTGTATCCTCGGAGCCGAGTCTAAGCAGAGGAGGGAAATGTGGATGCGAAGCTATTTTGGAGTTGAGCTCGGAGTTACTCTCGTGTTTACTGTACGTGTTACTTCTAATTTGTGGAGCCGACAGCAAAGATGCTTGATGATGATGCTAAATTAAGCTCAGACCGTTTCCGTAATGTTTTTGTTTTCTCGTGTACATAAATCCTTCTTTTGTACATACATTAAGTATTCACTTAAAGGACAGTTAACAATTATTTATTGGGCTACTCAGATGCATATTTATATTCTTTTGTAGACTTATCGCTTGATTTTAAGTTAAGCAATCAGTTGTTCTACTTGGAAATTATACTATACATACGTAATATACTATACTATAGCTTTGACCATGAAGAAGTCAAGATGTGTCGAAACGCTGATCCTTCCTTACTTGCCAGACATTCAATTATTAAAATAGGTGCACAGTACGTTTCCCTTCAGTAGACATGTTTACTGTTAGATAAGCTAACCACGGGATACCCAAAAAGCAAAAGATAATTAATCCATCCATCAAATATCCAAACATTTTATCCTGTCAAGGGTTTCAGGGGATGGAGCCTATCCCAGCATGCACTGGGTCATAGGCAGGGTACTTTCAGGTAACCCCTCTGTCACAGGCACAACTGATAAAGCAGCTGGGAATCACAGTAAAAAGTCCCTGTTATCCATGCTTTTTCATTTTTCCGGCACATAGTTGTGATATCAGTCTTGTGTGTGGGCACAGAGTGCTTGAGTCACAATGAGGGAGAAATGAGTAAAATCATTATCTTCTTTACAAATCATTTCACGACGACCAGCATTCATGTTTTGAATTTCCAGGTCCGGCTTAAAAAGCTATCTGTGACTGTTAATGATAATATATACAGGAATGTTATTGTGAAATGATTACGACGCGCTTGGCAGATGGATTGTAGTGCATCAATCAGCCATATCAGACAGATTTCCATTTCCATTTACTGTTTTCAGTAAAAAAAAGATAATTGTGGGTTTTTGAAACAGACAGTAGCAGAACGTGTGCTGAAAAGTGATGATAATGTATCAGACCTAATATTCCTCTCCGCTTTTATTCCAAGGGAAATAGCCCGTTTGCACTCAAAGAGATGATCAAACTCATACGCAGTGTTAAAAACAGGAGGTTTCGTGTGCATCTTACAGTACAGTAGCTGGCGTTTGATTTAATTTGCACCATGTGGGACTCAGGAAGCAGTTGGCCAGGATCAAGTTGTGGGAGTAGTGGAAGGATGGGAGGGGGCGGAATATCTGACAGCTCCGCTGCGAAGGGAAATAATCTCTGTTCTTTTGTTTAAAAAAAAAAAAAGAAATCCATTGAGTCAGAGTGTGTGTAAGTGTATACTGACTCATCCTTCTTTCTAGATCGCATCAGACCAAGATGAGCCGTGATGAGCATGCATAGAGTCGTTCGGTCGGATCCATGTCAGCACGTTGTACATTTGGAGCATTTTCGTGGTGCACTCCACAGTAACATGTCACGTAAACCCGATTGAAATAAAACACAGTGCACATGTTTGCATTTTAATGTAGAGCTTTAGGATTCATTATGCAATTTGACAACACATTAATAATAAACTTGGTGCTGCGCTAGTTGCATTTAAAGTAACCCTTGTTGATGAATTGTGTTGTGTTTGGTTTTGCAGGTGTCTAATGAAGTTCTTGAGGTGCCGCACGTTTTTCAGTGCACTACTAATAAGCTGGGAGGAGGACAAAGTGTGTGTTGTCCAAATGGGATGATGATAAAAAACTGTGAAGGGCTTTTAGACTTGTTTCCAGTATCTCCCATATAGTGTTGATTTTGGAATTTAAGCAATCTGTGGCCTTGGTGTCTGTTTATACTTAAAAATAAAAGTTCTAAAAGGTTAAATAAGTCACCCAGCTTGTAATATATTTATGTTTGTTTCAAATCTTCTTTTTCGTAATTTCAAGTAGCCTATCAGTTTGAAAAAAAATGACACTGCCTTAAACATAAAAAAAATCCTGAAAAGAGAAAAGCTGTACTTGAAACCAGCGGATCACCTCACATTGACACCATCTTTCCTGTTAAAAGAACAATAAATCCTGAAGGCTAAAGACTGACTAAGCAACATAAGAAGGGATTTCTTTTTGTTGCCTTGCCATTCTCTCCATCTCTGAGGCCAGTCCTTGAGGGGGGAACAGCGCAGGTAAGTTCTCCAAACCTAAAGGGATCTTAACCCTGTTGATTTGGCAAACCATGCAGATGAGATGTTGCTAAGCACCCGTTCTCCCTCTGCCAACGTAAAGGCCATGTGGGAACACTGTGGAGGGGTGTGTAGCTGTGCTAGTTTACTGCCGTAGTCAGCTCTCCTGTGTGTGTTTGTGTGTGTGTGTGTGTGTGTGTGTGACATTGCACAATATCCCTCTCTCTCTCTCTCGCTCTCTTTCCCTCCCTCCAGTATTTTCCATGCTTTACTCTGTGGCTCTTGGGATTAAAGGGTTGTTTCCAGAGGTCCTCAATGTGTGAAATATCTCTTGATGGAGCCAAATCTCCAAAATCCCTTAGTACCGTAAAACCCATTTAAAGGTGTGGTATCCAATTTTACCCTTCAGCTAATACCATCAGCAATTTGCTGTAAATGCTTCAAAGGATCTTCAGTACTGTATAAAATGCAAATGTGTTGCTGAAGTACAGGAAATGTATATACTCCCCCAGGCCTGTCACAATATCACATTTTCACTACAGGATAACCGTAGCCAAAATAATTCACAATAACCATATTACTTGGATAATGCTGAGTCAAATTAATCTTTAACTTTGTTTATTGTGCCCTTTGTCTCTTTTTTGAAAAAGGAATTACACTCATTTGCGTGTGGGGTCGTTGGGACGGGAGACAAAGCGAGACCATGAAGAAATGGAAATTGAAAATGCGTTGGATTATTTACACGATTGTAGTACAAACGCGATATCAAAGTTTCATATTTCATTTATACATATATCACCGTTACCGTCAATAGCGGTATATCGCGACACCCCTATACTCACCAAACATATATGCTCATAAATTCAAGTGCACAACTTTTCCGACTGCCCTTACATCTTCTACATCAAACTGAGATACAATACAGTATAAAGTGAGATGAATGAAGTGAGCAGTCAAGAACTGCATGAAGCTCTCTGCACACACAGTGAAATTAACAATTGTTGTCAGCATGAGAAAGTGAAGGCGACAGATAGTGAGTAGAGGATGTATAATTGAACGTTTGGTGGGTCTCTGTTCACTCCTGTCATCACTAATTTCATCAGGCCAGAAGAACGTCCAGTGGGGAGTCACTCCAAGCAAAGTAAGACAGGAATTACAAGTCTTGGCTGTGTCTGCAGCTAATTTGCAGTTTGAAATACATCTCACAAACTGTGTACGTCAGGAGTTGCTGTACTGTGGAGTTCTTGTTCGTGTCATTTTTAAATGACAGACAACCCCAAATGTTGTGATAAACGGTGATATTCACGGTTCTTTGAATTTGTCGTCTTAATTCCTCGTTTTATCTAAATCTCGTTGATGAAATAGATACCGCCAGTGCAGCTGGTTAGCAGAAGTTCTTCCAGCCATCTAAAAAAAAAAAAAAAGAAAAAAGGTTAACTTCAGGTTTGGTGTCGGCCCCACAGATGTCCAGACTCATCTTATAGCAGTCAACAACGTTTGATGAGAAATCCTTCATCAAAGGACATTTATTTCTCCATTGACAGTGGCTTTAATAATGCAACAATGCAACAGAGCCTCGAGACACTGTGCATCCAGTGACAGCAACGCCTGGCTGTCGTTTTCTCTCAACTTACGTCCATTTAAGAAAAGAAATACAGCTGAAGGCAATAAGATCATACCTGTTCTCAAAGGATTGTGAAATGGCATTCTGGGAAATATAGGATGAAGTAGAAATAGAGGAGGCCGTTCGAGGGGACGCGGGTAGACCTACAGGAAAAAAGAAAAAAAGAAAAAGAAATTGCAACACTTCATCATAACTTCTGAAACTTCTGATGTGTTAAACATCATTAGCTGATGATATTAAACCATGTGAGAGCATCTGAGGGAGGATTTTCTGGCACTTAGTGGCCAGACAGATGATCAGATTATGCAAGTCCCAAAAGAAATAACTACCTCTTTGCCTTGGACCCACTCTTACCCCTGTCAAGTGATTAGTTTCAGTTAGACAGAAGACAGGAGCATTTCAGATGGTGATCTTCACTATTAGACTGATGATATTGGTCTTTCGTCAGCCTGTTCAGATTGAATATTCATTTATATAATTGAGTGTGCATGAAAATGTGATATAAATATGAAACGTCGAAACCTTGGGAACATTGTTAGTTAAAAGATATTACATATTGGCACAAAATAATGCTTATTAGCTTTTCTTTGTCAAAACAAATTGATCTTGGCATCGTTCTTGATGCTAAAATAATCTCAATTGATCAACAACTTAAGAACTTTAATGACATGAGATTTTAATTTTAAAATGTTGATTTTGCACTCTGGAAGTGCTATGAACAACAACCCCCAAGATGCTGTCAAGTGGAAAGAATATTGACTTTCTTTCATTTGATCAGCAATAACAAAATTACTACAGCATTGACTCACTGGGCCAAAGCACAATTTATGTCCAGCATGACATATCTTGCAGGGAATAGAATCAGTATGGCCAAAACTTGTAACAAAAGTTAAGGGGACTGGGAGGTGAAAGTTAGCAGAGTTCCTGCTAGGGTGGGAAGGAAGAAGAGCCAAAGCCATGCTGCTGTTTTTAATATGAGACGTATTTTAGAAGCCTCTAAATCTGTTTTGACGTGCAGAACACTCGTGGGTTGACTGGTGCTGTCCCTGATGCCAAACAGAGGCAGATAAGAACAGGATGGCAAAGCCTCATAAAGAATCAGTCCTGTATCAGGGCTTACATTTCAGAATCGAAGGTTTGTTATCATTTTGATAGAAAATAGAAGCAAAGCATTGGTCATTTCTATGATACCCATTTTTACAATCTATATTATGCACATTCTGTCTCTTTTGATTCAGCACAAATTGCTCAAAATAATTTGATTCCTGAAAAATAACACATTGGTTGCTAGCTGATTTCTGCTGACTGTCATTTTGCACAGTAACTAAATCTCATTTTGGAACAAACAAACTTCGCAAACTCCTCTGCTGTTGATTGATATTTTAGTTCTCATGTAGCTCACTCACAGAGTGAAGAAAGCTGCTTCAGAGAAAATAATCTGTCACGCTTCCTCCTCCTTGACACATGCCTGCCTGCTGTGACTGTGGTTTTTAATTTGTTTTTTCGTTTTTTTTGTTACCTTTTAGTATGAGGGACTTGTGCTTGGTGTGTTTTTGGTTTTGTCTGTTTGTTTGTTTCCCCTTCCCCCTCGTGTCCCCTTCCCCTTCTCTCTATGTCACTACTTAAACCCTGCTCCAACGACCAGTCTCTGCCGGATCGTTGCCACACATGGAGAACCTGACAGTCTCATCCAAGCCAGCCTGCCAGCTCTCATCCCCGGAGCCCCCTTTTCTCACCGCAGCCTACGCCAGCCCGCTGAGTTGGTTTCCTATCTAATAAAAGACTTACCTTTCACCCACCTGCATGTCCCAGCATCTGCAGCCTCAGTAACCCTGACTAACTCATTTTTTGATCTGTGCAGCATATCAACGACGTTACAGGAAATCCATTTAGATTAAATAATGGAATTAATTTCATCTTGTAATTGTTTTGAGGAAACGTGTGCATTAATTAGTCCTATAATTAGAGGTGTGTGTGTGTTTCGTGCTCATTCACATGTGCAATATGTTGAAAAAAAATCACCAATTTGCATCATTTTTGCCCAGAAGAAGATATGATAAGATCCTTGAGAGGCGGAGAGAGAAATCTTAATTGGAGGTACAGTAGGTGGTTGGAGATGAGGGGCTGCTGCAGTGGAGGAAATTCTGTAGTTTTAATCCACTCATCCACCTCCGTCGGTGGCAGCAGGATTACAGCACGAGGCTTTATAAGAGAAGCCAATTACAACAGCATATGGCAATATATTACCCTAAATTAAATGACCCTCTCTGGCACTTTTCAATTTTCTTTCATTAAGTGGATTAAGAAGAAAGACATGTTCTTCAAGTTTAGAAATGATTAAAAGTCTAAAGGAAGATGAGAGGCAATGGTGGGGAAGGAGACTAATTTCTGCTTGATGAGTCATGGGTGTTTGCTGTAGGAATTCATGTTTTTTTGCATCAAATTGATTTTGTTCATCATGAGGCAGAGAAATGATCCATATCGGGCCTGCACAGATGAATGGTTTGTTAATAACATTTCTTTGCTTATTGGGTTTGTTGGTTTTGTTGTTGTTTTTCTCACCCACCCCCACTTTTCTTCACGTGTCATGAGTTGCATTTGCCTGTCCTTCAGCATAAAAAGACAAGTGTCTTGGAGCTCTCTTGGAACAAGTGATTAAACATCCAGGCGGGAATCTAGTCGCCACCATTGCCTTTAACAGGAAACAACATTTGACTGATGGTCGCAAAGTTTTTATGCAAGAAAAGGTCTTTGAACATCATGTGGCTTTTCTGTTGCATCTGTTTTGTGCAACACTGACGAAAATGCTTCTCTCTGTATTGTGGCCCTGAGACCCATAACTCAATCAAAGTTTCTCTGTCAAATACGAAAGAGGCTCAATAAGTCTCTTCTAGAATAATGGCTTAGTTTTCCTCCATGCCTTTTTTCAATGTATTATTTTCCCCATTTCTCACTCTGTAAAAAATCCTGTAACTCCAGGCTAGGAGAAGAGCCAAGTCTGTATAATGTAGTTCCTTTTCACGCTGCACCAGTTAATCTATGGCTAAAAGTCAAACATTTTATTGTTATGGATGCCAGAGCTGTTTTTGTTTCAGCACTGAAGCAGAAACAGTCTATTTTTAATAAGCCCTGGGAATAGGACGCCAGGATTGTAGTTTTCACAGATGTGACAGAAGGACATTGGTATGAGTTTCCTAGTTTTCCACTATCACGAAAAGTCAATTTCATCATTTTATATTTACCATATGTCTTTGCCACCTGAATTCATATGTATTTTGTTGTTTTGTTTGTCGTGTTGGCCATTTCTTTTAAAATGTTAAGATTAAAAAGAATTAGAGGAGATGAACAAGGATTATTTTCTTTCTGTTTCTCATTTGTACTGTTCCATTCATTAAAGGTCAAACCCACATCTGTGATGCTGTCTGCGTCTCATTTCTTCTGTCCCTATTTCCTCTCAACAGAGGTCATTAGCCTATTATTTTACATTATCTGTCATCATCAGAGGATTGAACCACGTTCAGTATGTGGTGTGAGTGATTGTTCTGCTCCTCTGCATCCTGATGAAAGGGACTACCTTTGTTCTTGCCATGAGGCCAGCACTTGTCCTGTTAAATCATCTTCTACCTTCTGTCTCTATTTGTTACCATTAGACCCTGGTGTTCTCAAACTATGGGTCTTAACCCAGTAGGGTATCATACCTACTTCTGGTGGGTAAAACAGGCAGCACTTAAAGATGTCTAACCATATATCTTTGTGAATTCAACAAGTTTGTTTCCCTCCAAGTCTCGGATGTGTTACTAATCATAGTTAAAGGAACAACAAAATATTTCTAATAAGGATTTATTATGTGTCTGCACACATGAGTGGCCTTTTAGTTTTTTATTTGTACTTTGAACCTTTGTGTATGCATCACTACTACAATAGCCTATTATTGGGATACATGCACAGTGTCCCTTGTAAAATGTAAAATAGGTTGCAGGTGTTTGTTTTTCATGAGGGTAATCCATAACGCTAGAAAGTCAAAGTACTTTAAGAGGTGATATGCACGGAGTCTGCTTCCATAATGTCTCCCCATTCTCTGTATAAAAGAAAACATCATTTCAAAATCAGGTCAGAGGCCTGCATTCAGCACTGCACTATTTCAACCATAACACTGTAGTACTACAACACATACAAATAATTGTATTTATTATTAGTATATATTCATACATTAGCCCAGCTTTTAAATTCATACAGTTGGTGACTATCATGTAGGCCTAATACCTAATATATCATGTACAGTACTACCACTACTCGACTGTAGACTGCGCCCCATTTATCTTTTTTTTTTTTAAAGGGCAATTTGCCAATGTTCATTGTATTGTCAACAGTCATGATATATAATCAATTTAAATAGAGATGATGATATCAAGTTAACTAGGGCTGGGGCACTGTGGGTGTGGAGTGGGCTACTGTTGGTAGGGACATGTACAGTGATGAAACTGTTCATCATGTCATGATTCAATGCTGGCGGTATAAAGAAGAAAGGAAGATCTTGTTGGGGGCAGTGGCCAAGTTAGGAGTGGAGACGTACTCCATAAAGACTGGTGAGATTAAAAATAAAAGCCAAATTGCTCGGAAAGTAATTGCCTTTCTTCGACCGAAAGGCCTGTATGAAATGATTTAGGATATGGATGTTTAAAGAACTATTGACAATTCCATCCAGAGTGAGGCAGCAATGCGCTGACCTTCTGCCATAACACCCACAAAGACGTAGAAGAAGAAGAAGTCCCCACTGCTTCCTGTTGGCTGCGTATCATCCCGGAAGTTTTACCTTTCTCCTGACACGTAGCAGCCGCAACCAAGTTTGCAGGGCTCTGGGTAGATTTGTCAAACATCACCGGTAAGTGTTAGCATTTCCGATGTTTTATACCTTAGTAATAATGATAATGAGAGAAAAGTGAACTGGTATATTAAAGCCTCCGCTGACATTATGCGCGAGATATGCATGTCAGGTCTCCACAACTGTTAAAGCTAGCATTAGCTAACCAACTAGCAACAGAGTTAACGGTATATTAGCCATTAGAATATTAGCTATTGTTGTATTTTGACAATATTGGCTATCATTTTAGGTGGATTGTGATTGTCTAACCATTTTGTAGTTGATACTGATAATAATAACAATAATAGACTAACAACGTACAATTGTATCTTTGTTTTGTGTGTGAAGCTCACTACGTTAGCTACTTTAGCTCACTGTTGTGTTAAATTCACACGGAGGTAACGTAACCGTTAACGCTATCCTAATTAACTTACAGTAGCTAGGCAGTGCACTACTTTGAATATTACATCGCTCCTATGCGTTTCGTAGTTAGCTAAATGAATCAAGTCGCTTTAGACTGTTTGTAAGAGTCAATGATTTATATCACGTAAATGAACGTTTTTGCCACGGCCCAATACGTGGTTATTACGCTCCTCAAACATGTAATTTCCCCAAACATGTCATTACTGGCACCCGTAACTTCACTTGGAGGCTGATTTTGCACACAACTCGGATGTTACGGTATAACGTTAATACGATATGAAATATGCTGTCTGTTTTAACTTGTGACAGTTGTTGTTGTTTTGATTGTAAACGTGCATATTTTTGCACCTAAACAAAAGCCATTGTAGACTGATATTTTATTGTTACTTTTCTAGATAATATACGCACTATTGTTTTAGCCATCTGGACTATCTATTACAGAGCATACCGTTAGTTTTTTCAATATAATTTAAGAATATATCATTTTTATACTCTCTGTCTGCACCACCTCACTGTAAACCAAAGTAATTGGCCTAGCTGATAAGCTGTGTTCCTGTTTCTGCCCCTGTGTTTCCAACAGAGAGAGAGATGTCAGGGTTTGACAGTTTCAATACAGACTTTTACCAGTCCAGCTACAGTGTAGATGACCAAAACCAGGCAGGTCATGGCTATAGCAACACTGAAAACCCCTACAAGTAAGTGAAGAAAGCCTCCATTACCTGATGCTCCCTCAGCTGTAAACACTTCCAAAGGGAGCAATATTATTTTTCCTTGATGTGCCATTTCAGCTGCTGAAGACTTACCTGCCTAACATTGTTTTGCCTTGCCAAATTCCTTAATTAACATATTTCAAGTGTATTTCTGATTAAGGTGAACTGCAAGTTTGCAGTGTTTTTCTGCAAAACTTTTAGAAAACATTCTAATACTGCCTAATTGAAACAACCCCATTGGAAAGCAGTTTGAGAAGTAGTTTAATGTCCTTTCATTCAAAGAGTACTGTTGAGCAATATCATTTTGTGTTTCCCAGGCCATACGGTGGTCAGTACGACTACTCCCAGCCCATGGGCTACTCTGCCCCAGGGGTGATGCAGCCCCAGCAGCCATACACAGGACAAATCTTCCAGCCCGCACAGACCTACACTCCATCCCCATCACAATCTATGTATAGTAGCAGCTTCGATGATGAGCCACCACTGCTAGAAGGTAGGAAAACCACAATGTGTAGTCTATGACTTCTATGTTCCCCTTTAGCTCTCATACGGCTTCTCTCACTTCTCTTACAGTATTTCACATTCAGGAGTGCAGTGATTTTGCAAGTGAACTGTCTAGTTCAGCACAGTCAACAATACACCAAGCACATTTCACTATGTGTTTTGTTAACTGTGCTAAAATTGTTAGTTGGTTGCTGATGCTAGTTTTACAGTTGATAAAACATTTAAGTCAGAGTTTGTCACAGCTTCTTAAAACTGCAAATTGATATGAATAGCTTTTGGAATTATTTCAAGTTACTTATAAAATAATAGTGATCCTGGTGAAATCGGTCTGCAGTATCATTTCTAGGACTGAATTGTTGTCAAATTGATGTCATTTAACAAATAAATAAATGTTTGACGAGAGGCTAGATCAGTTTGATAGAGCTGAAGCCACTTTGACTTCGATGTCAATCTCCATTGCTCTCATTGTGTCCCTCCCTGCACTTGTGTATGCATGTGTGGCACTGGCACCACACAGCTAAGTCTTAATGACAGATTGACAGCTGAGCTGTGGTACATGCACTGAGAAATTAAAATGTTGATGATCACTCAAATTCCCTCTCTTAAGACTGAGTGACCTAGAAAATTGAAGAGACAGCCTCACATCCTTATGCAAAGCGCTGACTTAAAAGTCTGAGCATTCCTGGAAGAGAGATGTTTCCTTGCTTGTTACAGTAAAGGCCTTGTGTTTATAAAGCAAACAAGTTGCACCTACTGTATGTCATTGCATCCCTCCCATGCTTTATTCTGTCACTATCCTTTTTTTAATCTTCCCACACAACTATTGTACGATTATTTGTATTACTTTTTTTCTTGCCTACTATGTTTGATCATAGTTCTTGTATCCAATGTTTCTGATGTGTGTTTTCTCTGTCTCAGAATTAGGGATCAACTTTGACCACATCTGGCAGAAGACTCTGACGGTCCTCCACCCGATGAAGGTAGCAGATGGCAGCATCATGAATGAGACAGATCTGGCTGGCCCCATGGTCTTCTGTTTGGCCTTCGGAGCGACACTTCTCCTGGTAAATCCTTTGGTTAACAATAATTCTTAAGAACATATGCTGCTAAAAACAGGGACTGACATCCTGCAACACCTTATACAACCACATATGTATATACACATCTGAACACCACCCTGTACAGCTGTCATCATGTTCATGTGTGTGCATGTCTATATCTCACTGTGTGACGGTATCTTCTTTTTTTCTTTCCTTTCTGTTAACAGTCTGGTAAGATCCAGTTTGGCTACGTCTACGGTATCAGTGCAATCGGCTGCCTCGGCATGTACTGCCTCCTCAACCTAATGAGTATGACGGGTGTCTCCTTCGGCTGTGTGGCCAGCGTTCTGGGATACTGCCTCCTCCCCATGATCCTCCTCTCCACCTTTGGAGTCATCCTCTCTTTACAGTGAGTACACAGAAAAAACAGGAACGTTTATGAGTGTAAATATAACCTGTAAATCAAGCAAAGGCTTTTCTTTGTCTATAGGCCGCACTACTAGACACTGTTTATTACTAGACACCAGGGGTGTAACGGTACACAAAAGTCGCGGTTCGGTTCATACCTGAGTTTAGGAGTCACGGTTCGATGTGAGTTCGTTTTAGTGGGAAAGAAACAAATGCATGAGGATCGTTGCTTTTCATTTATTTCCAATAGAAGGTAGTGCAAGTGTCAAAGACAGACACAATCCTCTTAATGGGCATTTTGCCCACTGGCAACTTTGGTATACTGTTTTCATTATAAAAATAAGGATCATCTTAAACATTTCTGTATTACACTGAACAACCACTTTCTCAAAAGGCAACAGGCCTCAATAGGCTATGAAACTGAAAATACAAAATACGGGTTACTTTTTTTTCGTCCCTTCCCGACACATCTGTGTTATGGCAGCAAATGTGCGATAGCATGTTCGATGTTGTTGTTTTTCATTCTCAAACCCTACAACGGTGGAGCAACGGCGACACACTGTCCACAACTCTCTCAGTTGCTATTGTAGCTGACCGGGAACCCGCACGCGGGTCTTCCAGCTCTCGCTTTTCATTTGCACTGGCCATAGTGGGACTGACTCGCACACCGATAATCTTTTTTGTGCTAATCTCGGTGTAATGTCGTACGGCTAATAATTTCCAGGCAGAACTCAGCTGCATGCACCGTGATGGTTCGGCACAAACACAAACCGTTACAGCCCTGCTAGACACAGTCGGGTAGATTGAATTTTTCAGTTGTTGTGTTTAGTATTGTAAGACTTTCAAATAAACTCAGCTTCAGTATGATAATGTGTAGCATTATGTAACTTTTGTTGCTTATTTGATAGGAGTTTGGCAAATACTATGAATTGAAATAGCTATAGATTTAACTATAAAAACAGTGAAAGGTAACTTCCCGTTTCCTTCTTGTCCTCTTTAGGGGCATGGTGGGAGTTATACTAACGGCAGCTATCATTGGCTGGTGCAGTCTCTCAGCATCAAAGATCTTCATCTCGGCGTTGGCCATGGATGGGCAGCAGCTGTTGGTTGCTTACCCGTGTGCTCTCTTATATGGGGTCTTTGCACTCATTTCTGTCTTCTAAAAAAAGAAAAATCATTTGAGTAACAGTTTAAAATAACCGCTCCCGCTTTCTGTAATTTCAGTGTAATTAGCGTCAGTGTAATTATTGGCTAATTACACAGTTATAGCAGAAAAATGGGAGCTCCTGTCTAAAACTGCACCAAGGTTTTTTTTTTTCTTTTCTAAGCATCCACCTCTCACTACATTCCGGCTTGACCATCTGCAGGCTTGGGTGTATTATCTCACTCATGTCTTCTACCCACTTTGTTCCCCTCATACATCTTAAAGGAAAGGACTGTCAAATAAACCTGGTGGAAAAATAACTCTCCCGTGGACCATGTTGAGCCTTGAGCGGCCTAGTACAGTCCTATGATTTTTAAGGACATGAAGGGGAAGGAAGTGAGCAACTAGTTCACACAATGAAAACCCGAAGAGACAATTTAATTTAGACACAGACTGGAAAAAGTTCCTCAAGGACTGATAACCGACTCTCAGCAAACCCTGCAGCCTAATTTGGAGCCAGTGGGAAAAAGATTTTTGCAAAAGCTGTTGTGAGCTGTTTCTGTAAAACCCCTAATAGATTCTGCAGCTGCAAGACTAAGGGAAACGCCCACTTTCCATCTGCACAAGACTACAGTAGCTCATTCTACTTCTCCACCCAGAAAAGGTGGAGGAAAACAGGGGATATCCTCTTCTCTATCTTCTTTTTCTCCAGGATTGAGGAGTCATAAATCTCACCATTCGCTCATCACTGCAATGATCTGAACCGTGATGTAAAAACAGCAACTCCGCTATATCTTCTCATGTATTGTGTTATTATATTCTCCAGAGATTCATTTAAGTTCTTATGCTTTTCAAGAAAAAAACAGTTTGCACAAAAGCGTTCTAATTTTCATAACCAAACAAATTTGATTAGATATTGAGAATGAATAGTCTGTGAGATACTGTATATTTCTAGGACCAGATATGTCTATGGGTTGTTGCATTCTTTAAAATTTCTTAAATCTTATTTTTCAGTCACTTCACTTTGTATGCTTTGATGTGTCATCTGTTGTTCACATCTTCATATGCACATTAAAGTTGTCTTTGAAAGTTATTATGCCTTGTGATGTTTAAAGGTGGATCGTGAGGTCAAGCAGATAATTGAAGAGGTATAACCTCCGTTAAAGAGAGACTGACACAGGGATTTTATTCGACCCGTGGACCTATCGCTGTTTGCTGTGTGGCAGAAGAAAGGCAGGTGTGCACTGGAACAAGCGGGTGTATGATGCATAATGACAGTTTTAAACAACCTGGGGATATTTTATCACAGCAGGTTGGTGGATCAAAGGAAATCATCTACACACTTTGATCCACATTTTTCTTGCTTCTTAGGTCTGTGAGACCTTCAAGGTATAAAATGAACTTAGTAATTATGTGAAAAGTCATGTGAGGGCAGTGCTAACCACACACCGCCTCTCCTGCTTCACCCCTAAGAACATTTTCAATAACTTTTTGCTGTTTATTTGTAGGCAGTACCTTCTTTACATATATGGATGGCAGGATTATTACATAACGGTGTAATTATGATAAAACAGCACTATATGTAATTGCTGTGTTTATGTTTAAATGCTTAATTGTTGCCTTTTGACCAAATTGCTGTCCAGGCTGTTCTGCATAGATAATTGTTGAAAAGTTTGTCTAAAATTGTTAACTTGATCAGTGAAATTACATGACCTCAAGGTCAGCTGTGTTTGGCAGACTAAAGAAAAAACACAACTCCAACTGTTCATGAGCTGAGGTGTGAAGGAGATTGTTTCACAGGAAAAAAAAGCACCATTACTTGACTCGTTTCAAGTGAAGCTTTAAAATGCAAGAACTCTCATAATCTAAACAAGGTTGACAAGAAAACATAGAATGTTATGGTTGAAACACAATCCTCTATTTCTTCTTCTCTTTTCTGGGTTTTCTATGCACCAACATACACACAACATATACACAGAGGGGCCTCTTAAATGGACGATAACCCACTTAGGAGGAATGAATAATTCAAAAATGAATTTTCTATTCCAACAAACTCGACATCGAGGAGATACTTTGCATTTCAAGCAAACCTAACGGGAGCAGTCTTCTCTCACAGGGCGCTCTCTCATATGGCTTATATATATATATATATATATATATATCTATATATATAGATATCTTCTGTATGTATAATCTGTTTTGTAAGTAGATTTTAAAAGAAGGTAAAATCAACCTGTGTTTTAGTGTCGATTAAATTATTTTATGAATGAAGATGTTTGGTCTCACTTTTATAGGGATTTATTTGGTTTCTTTCTAAATGGAGCAATGCTTTTATGTCATGAATTGCTTTTCCAACTTGTTTTATGGACACACACACACACACACACACACACTGCTGGGTGTCTAGAGTGCTTAAAATTATTCAGCAGTTCTGCGTCTTCTCAGCTCTGGGGATCTCAGAGAAAAGTAAAGATGTTTTTGGTACGATAGAAAGGAGCAGGATGTTGACATTCACACACTTATGTGTATGTACAATATCTGGTTTCAGCCAGTTTGCATCTGGATTCACTCAGGGGTATCTCCCATTATCACATGTTCCCTCTTGGGCCTCGAGAAGGAATTCATTCCAAAATTCCATGTTTTCCTTTTAAACAATTCCTTATTTAATCCACCTCACCATCGGATTGTCCTAACTTATTGTAGGTACTGAAGGGAACATTTTAAAATACATTTATTTTGTGCATTCCTCTGGTTTTGTTCATGTAAAAAAAGAAAAAAGTGTGTTTCATTTTCTGTGTGTAAAATAGTTTAAAGCTGTTGAAAATGGAAAATTTCATTTAAAAATCATTTTACTCTTTAGTTTGATCAGTGTTTCTTTTTTCAGAGACTTTTTAATACATGATGTTTAGCATGACAAAAGCCCACATATTTTATATTAACAGGTTGTTCAGGATCGACTTTTCATGTGATGGCAAAAAGAGATTATTTTGTTCTTTTTCTTTTGACAATTATATGGTGCAGAGTGAGCAGAAAATGCCTTAACTGATGGTGTTCAGAGACCTGATTTAAAAAAAAAAAAAAAACCAACACTGTGGTTTTCAGTCAAATTTATAATGCCTTCAAAAAATAAAGTGGACTAATTTAGATGCACCGACTTGGCTCAAGCACAATTTACAGAAATCCCTACATTACTGTATGTACGGAAAAGTGCAATTCTACATCTGTGAACAAAAATGCAATAAACAAGCAAATCTTATTGTCCATGTCAACAGAGCATTGATTACTCATGTTTGCAGCAGCTGTTCTATTTTAGTATTTTATCATTCCATGGGGCCGATATGGTTTCAGAATTTGCTGAATGTTTTGCTGTGGGCCAGGCTTTAGCAACTGCAGGACTTCCTCTCCACAATGTTTTGCCAATATCACCACTTAAACTTGGGTTTAATAGAGTTTACACACCCTTCCATTTATAACCTGTGATGAGTCAATGAATCATTGTGTTCACAACAACAGTGGATGCAATATTAGAAGCACAAAGCCAGAAAAGTTCACCTCAAACTAGTTGACTAGGTTGGATATTCCCTCCTTTTCCCATGTGGAGTGTTTACTGTTCTAAAAGTTCTGGAAATCTGGATGGGGGATCTGTTGAAATGGCAAATTCAGCACCAAGAGAGAAGAGCTGTGTCTTCCTGTTTTTCGTCACCTCCTGGAACATTTGCACCGAAGCGCCTCCAGATGACAGTGTTGAGTTACATATTTGTCCCCTTGGCTGATTGAATTTTGTTTTTGCTGTGTTTATTGGATACAGTCTGACATTTACCTTGGAGGAATGACTACATCCCCACATCTTATTTTGAAACTTCCCTACAGTCCTTATCAGGACATGTATGGCTCACTTTGGATCAGATCTAAGTCTAACCAGTCCCATCTAACCCCCCCAGCTCACCACTCTGTTCATGTTTAACGGGTTTTCTTTTTGTCTACACGCTTGTTTGGCTCCTTTTTTTTTCGATGCTTAGTTTGTTGGATAATCTCATTTAACATAACATAATGGAACATGACATTTGCTGGTCACAATTTGTACGTGCCTCAAGTATCCCACGTTTGTATACTATAGTTTTACAGCATTGCTGTTGCTACACTTAAGTGATTTTTGAGGGAAACATTTCAGTGAGGTTAATGGGAAAACCGCAATAAAAAAAAAAAAACAATATTGCTGATTGGTATAAAGTTTTTTTTTTTTTTTTCAATTTCAAGCACTGTAAATAAAATGATATTATTTTTATTCATCAAAAATGGTCATCAGCCGACTCGTCGTCACTACCAGCTGTTTTAAGAATAGCTGACTAGTTGACTGTAAGCTTGTCACTGGGAAATGAGGGCCACTGTACCATTATGTTATCTAATGGAGAATAATCTCGCCTCCATCTGGCCGGCCTGAGCCACAGTCTGTTCTGCCCAGCAAGCTGGCCCGGCTGACTGGTGAGTAGCAGCTAATGATGAAAGCGTCTCCTGCTCTGTTGGAAAGAAAATGCATGGAGCGAGACAAGCTGTAGGGATGAAAGCGGAGAGGAGGGAAACAGGAGGGGAAGTTGTATTAAACACAAAAAAAACGCAAAAAATTCTTTGTTACAAAACGGCATACAAAGAGATTTGCACAAATGAGTCGTGAATCTGGCACGAGCAGGTCACAGGGCTGCGTGTCTTATTAGAAATGCCCCTTCACAGCATCAATATATATTTATCACAATATACATTGATGGCCAATGAATTTGGTGAAGATGAAACTAGTTTAGACTACCTCTGTTATGCATTACAATTGGAAGCTGTTTAATAATTTCTTTATGACATTTTGAATGTCTCTTTAATGTGAGCTCATACAGTAGTCATGAGCTTAACATAACATGAAGTGACATCAATCTATTGTTAAAGTACAATATGCATCTATATATACTGAGACATGAAATTAGGTTGCAGTATGGCACATTTTCCTCCAGTTTTACTATACCATCTTACTTCCAGTATTATACTGCTTAAGCTAAATTATATTAACTATGTTGTTATAGGTGAACCATGTCTTATGTACTTCCACTATGAGTTTTGAGTATGAGTTTTGTAATATGTAATCCGTATAAAATATGTAGTTTAGACAATATTTTCAGGTCTTTAGATCTGAAAAAAAGTGTGTTTTTAAATTGGGATTTAATGCATGCATATAGCACTGAGGGCTTGAATATTGTAAAGCTGCATTAATCAATATTTGTTAAACACAATTAATTACAATTACTAGGTTTGATGTGGATGATGTGGCTGATATTGACAAATCCACAGTCACTTGTCACCTAGCTCTCCATTACATTGTCCCACAGTTATACGGAGCTTTTTTAGTTCCGTTTAGATCATTGTTTTGCTTATCCAGATGTTGACTTTGTTTAGAACAAACAGAAGAACAGTTGTTTAGTTTGCTTGTGCAGGGATATTATCTATGCATAGAAATTCATCACAAAAAAAAAAAAATTTTTTAAAGACACAGAACTTCACAGTTTAGCTTAATGATGTCTGATAAATCAAGGCATTGAGTCAAAGCCCACTATCATTTGTGTGACCTAAAAATACAATGTCAAGATTTCCCATCCAAAAAATGCAACAGACATTTCAATTGTCTAATTTTGAAACCGATTCTGAATCATTTTGTGTACGCTATAATAACAAGAATACTACAAAAAAGGGGTTTTGACACTAAAAAACAAACAAACATAATCTCACCAGGAGTAAATCATACAATCTACTACTGTCTACTCTATTCTAAGTACTGTGATGTGTCTTCCTTATTTTGTAAAAGGTGAGAAGGTGTTTCTGTTTTTAAATGGCGGACAGCAGGAGATGTAGCCGGATAGCATAATGAATGTAGCCTGTGTACGTGATGCGTTACAAAAAGCCTCGCAGCAATGAGGCTGATTAGGATGTTATCTTCACCGAGCGAGCAGACGAGCGACAGGTGGAAATGTAACGATTGGTATTCAGCAACGCAGCGCCGCTTTTTATTGCATTTGCAAAGCCAACAGCACATGAATATTCACAGAGCAACTGTTAGCACAGCACTGAGTGTGATTTGCTCCCGCACTTCATTAGGCTAATTGTCCCCCCTCATTGCACCACGGCCTCTTCTAACAGTTGATTCAGAACTCAATGAACCAACACAAACACTGCAAGGGAGCAGACTTAGGGAACCTGTGTGTGTGTGTGTGTGTGTGTGTGTGTATACATGAATGCATGCTCATGTGTATTCATGGGCGGGTGTGAATGTACTGTGTGTGCATGTACTGCTCTACTGGCGTTACATTTTATATATGTGTTTCTGTGTACATACAGTATGTGTGTGTGTGTGTGTGTGTGTGTGTGTTTATTGGGGTGGGGGGTGCTCACAATAATAATGCTCAACTTGACAGATCATTTCTAGGATGTGTGTGGATCTCATGGCAGTGTGCATAAACACATACGTGCATAAAACTGGGGGACGCCAATGCACACTGGAGACGCTCACGTGCACACACACATTACACGTGCTCTGCTTTTCCACATGCATACATATAGAAACAGACAAATGTACACGAGCATGTGCAGACACACAAAAGGATCTATAAAAAAAAAAAATTAAAAAAAGCACAGCAATTATGGTCAAGCCACATTGATTTTAGAACATTATTGTTCAGTTGCCTGCATACTGCCACTAACTGTAGCCTGCCATCATGTCACTCTAACTGCAGCTGTACTCCACATTATTTTCACATATGGACGTTTGAGAATAAAACCTTCCGTATGTGAAATGTGAAACACCGCCAACATCGTTATCAAACGGGAAAAATAACGCGTGTATCCGCCCAGTGATTCGGATCCGCTCCTTGGCCCATGCCCAAGCTTCACCAAGAAACTCGGGCCGGTAGTTTTTTTTCCGTAATCCACAAACAGACAGACAAACAAACCGACCCAAAAACAATAAGTTAAAACTGGGCAGAGAAAATATTACTTTTTACGACTGCATAAGAAAAAATTGTTGCAGGTAGTAGCACAAAACATTGGTTATTGATAGCTGATTTGCCATACATTCATCTAAACAGACTAAACAACTACATCTACACTAGTGGTTGTTTTTTTGAAAAGTTTCCCAATTCTTTTAAATACAGTGTAACTTGAGCTAAATTGAATTTAACTGAAATTAAATACTGGATCGATTTCTAGGTGTTATTTCACAGTCCGAGGGAGAAATAGAAATGTATGAGGAAGAAAAAGTGCTTTCTCTTTCAACTCTGCTGCATAGAACCATTTACTGCAGAGAAGAAATACTTCAGTCGATTCCCAAACCAACATCTACCAGAGAAGGTTTTTACTGTGGCAAAGGAATGGAAAGAATTAATAAAACATTGAACAGATTTTTTATGCATCATGAAAAGAGAACTAAATCGAAATAAACCCCAAACAGAGAAATAAAATAAATAAATAAATAAACTAGAGATGCTGAGTGAGCCAAGCAGTGTCGGGTGGATGACAAAGGACTATTTTAAGCGCAGTATTACATAATCATTTGTGTAATATAGCTGTATTATTATGTAAAAGTTTGACCCATAACAATTTAGCTTTTACTTACAGAATACTAAGAATTCAGAATGACAATAATACTCTCATTACAGACCTTTCTAGTATTCTCTGTTTATCCTCTCATTAATCTGCCTGAATGAAATAATTTTACTATTCACTTTGGGAAGGGAAATTATGTGCAGTTTGAGATTAGAGCAGCTACAAAGACTGGAAACCCATCTGGTCTTGCTGGGGGCGTTCTTATTCAATATGCATGACGTAAGCATCATAATTCAGAGCATCAGTATACCACAGCAAGCAGCAACTCGGGTGACATCATTCCATATTTGTGCTTTCATTAGCTGAAATGTGACTCATCATTTATATTCCATTCTTGTGTTTTCCTCCTAACTTTTATGGTACCTACACCGATTTATGAGAATTAGTGCTGCACACAAAACTGCACCTGACTCTATTTTTGTGGATAATAGACTTCCATTAAACAACCTAGCATTGCTCATCCATATTTTAAATATAAACCACAACTGTTGGCATTATTTATGGCGGTGTCTCTTTTTTTCTTGCACTACCGGACATAATAAAAATATAAATTTACTTAATCATGTTGCCTATTTATTTATTAATCGCACCCTATTTACAGGGCTGTGTTTCTCTGTATCTTATGTAATAGACCCAAACCATTACAGCAGGAACGATGAAAATATCAGATGTGTGCACAAAGTGAACGAACAGGCTAAATACTGAAGTGACTCACCGCTGGTGCATAATCACTGGATCTTCTGTGACCCCGGGACATTTTAGAAGCGCTCCTTAATATATTTTGAACTTGCAATGCATCATAACAGCGGCGCGACCCTGAATTTGAAATGCTGTATCTCACACAGCATACATGTAGTGCAACATGACCTTCAGAAGAAATTGTACCTCCGTCCATCTATTATATGTAAGTATTCACATGTCATGTTGCTCTGCATTAAATGGAGAGCACAGCGCTTTTTTTCAGTCTCTGGATGAATTACTTTTTCCCCAAGGGATGAGATTTTACTGTAATTCTTTTTTTCTATCGCTTTTTTTTTTTTTTTGGTCAGAGCCTGCCCATCGTATAGCAGTCAGATGTATAGTGCTCAGTGGGGTAAGGATAACATCATGATTATTTCAGGAGTCATCAGCTCAGCAGTTAAAAGTAGCTCATGCAGTGGCAGCGGCAGTAGTTTCAAACACTCCCTCCTTCCCTCCAGAATCCTGGAAGTAATTGGCAGCACGTCGGGGAGCTGCAGAGGGATCTGTGGACCTTACTGCAACTCAAAGGGGGGAAAAAAATAAATCCTGACAGGGCCTTGTAAAACCTTGTGGCTTTAACTATTTATAAAATGCAATGCATTTTATACAATTCTGGGTTTGACACGCTGGACCATAGCAGATGAAGACAAGCCAGAGAGAAAAAAAAGACAGAATATGTGAGATTAATAGATGGGAAATCAAGCATCGTCTCTACAGCCTCCTGCAACAAAAAAAAAACAAAACAAGATAGATAGTGTGGAGTCAACCATTGTTGCCAGGTTAAGCTTTGAACTGGATAGAACTCCCATCACTGCGCTATTTTGTCAGCTCAGCTCATTTAGTTTCTGCATGTTACCTTTGCTGGCACCAAAAATCAATTTAGGGCATCAACAGGGAGAAGAAACAGGGGCCTCTTAAGGGGGAGGTGGTACACTCCATTTTGTCATTTAGTCTGATAATAGACTTGTACAGTATTTCTATGTAGCCTTATCTTATTAGTCATTGAACCGGTGTCCTAAGTCCAGAGTCGGGTAAATCTTGTTGGCATATTATGTAAATAAGACCCCTTTACACTAGTCAGTAACATGCGTCTCATATCCAGATTGTTGTAGATGTAATATAAAACCAAACAACCTGCACATCCACACTGGCTACAATCTAACAAACCACTTTTTTTCACAACTTTTTTTTGTAATTCCAGGAAAGCTCCTGGTGACATGTAAATAACCCACACGCTAGTGTTGGCCATTTGTTTCCAGTATGGCAAGGGGCGTTAGGCATTCAAATATGACAACCAATCAAAGTGTGTGCTCTGAAGCTCAGCAGATAATGCACAATGAATGGAGAGTTTCCAGACTGTAGTGGAAACAGCTCACTGTGCCAGGAAGTTGGCATTTGTTTCAGCTAAAGAGTTTGTGAATGAACTTACTTTATTTAATCTGTTCAGTTTCCTCATGAATTAACTTGGACAATTCTTAGTAATCGGTTGTGGACGCAGTACTCAGATCTTTAAGTGAAAGTAACAATACTACAGTATATAAATACTCTGTTGCAGGTAAAAGTCCTGCATTCAAATTTTACTTAAGTAAAAGTATTGGCATCAAAATGTACAAAAAGTAGAATTTATCACTGCACAATGGCCCATTTCAGTATAATATATGCTATATTATTGAACTATAAATATTGGTGCATTAATGTGTTAGATAATTATCTAATATAATAATACATGACATATACATATTTGAAGAATTATTTTGTATTATTAATCTGAATCTTTAAAATAACTAAAGCTGTAGCATATTGGAGTAAAAAGTACAATATTTGCCTCTGAGATGTAGTGGAGTACAAGTATAAAGTAGAACAAAAAATGGAAATACTCAAGTAAAGTACAAGTACCTGAAAATTCACTCAAGTACAGTACTTGAGTGAATGTACTGTGTTACTGTCCACCACTGGTAACCTGTATGTGTAGTTGTGATTATTAATTTAAAATACATAATGCAGTATGTATTTAATATACTGGACATGCACACACAGATCTACTCTCCATTGTGTATGTGTGTGTTTGAATGTAGACTCATGATACAATACACTCAATGGTTAGCTCAATGACACAGATAAAAAAACTCAACGTGCACCGCTCTCGCCCCTCAATGAGTTATTCTTCTCCCTCCATTCCACTCTACCTGTGAGAGCCTGTGCAAGGTCACTTCTTAATGTGGAGGTATAGTGCTAAATGCATCCCTGATATTCAATGAGTAATCATGATGCACTAACATACAAAGTAATTGTACTTTTTGATACAGCCACCGCATGTTTTGTACCTTTTACTAATATGACCACCAAATGCGCGTTATGCAAAACATGTTTCCGCCACCCCCGGTCACCACAAATAATACTTGAACACACAAATGAAATCCAACATTTCTTCTACTTCTATCTTATAGAGAAAACCCATCAATCTAGCTTTCTTAAAAATGATCTGAAACTGATTAGCTATTCAGGTGCACTATAGTTATACATTGTGACTTAAATGCACCTTGAAAATGTTTCCTCATAGAACTCAAAGACACACTGTATAGAGAATGCACATGGTTATGTGGTGTAGTGATTGTATGCACTTTCCTAATTGCAAACCAGCAAAACTAGCATGTACAGACTAGAAGTAACCACGCACAAATGTAATTATGATAATCATTCGGCTGTTTCACTTCCTCATCGGTATCCCCTCCTCTCTCCTCACAGTACTGTACAGGCAGTGCCTCTCTTTGTCTTCAGCCATGCATGCATGATGCACAGCTTAATATCAAATTAGATCATTGTGCTCTGATTGTTAGGGCACTAATTGCACAGAGCAGGGAGTTACTCCCTCAAGAGCAAAGTAGGCAATTACATGTGTCACGGCACCAGGGTGCTGGACAGTAGGTCACATGATGTGTTGTCACTGCATCATCAAACTTTTAACCTCCCAGGTCTGAAATCCTATCTCAGTTTAGGATAACATTTAAGTGTTTTTGCATTACAGAAACATGTTTCCTAACTGTATTTAGGAAAAAAATTCTATCTTATTTTAGGATAGGTAATTAGCTATTACAGAACCGTCCTAACTTAATTATTTCCAACATTATGAATCCTAAATTAGAACGGCCTCAATTCAAAATATCAGTTGTTAGATCTGTACGACAATGACAATGAAGATGAGAAACAACGTAAACATAAAAAAATACTGATTGAAAGGAAATTAAAACCATATGATGACGCTTTAAGCACCATGTATTAATGGGTATACATAGCCCGCCAAAGATTATTAATTTAGAATTTGATCAACGTCCGGCTCTGGAGAGGCCTACGAGGAGGCATGGGGCTCTGTGTGACTTCCAGGCTGATTTATGCATTCTAAATACAGCACATACAGGCAAGACAGGACGAGTGGCGATTGAAGAATCCAATTTAAGTTTTATTTAAGTTAAGATCTAAAATAGGATAAGACACAGCGGTGCATTTAGGAATTGCTTCTGCAATAGAAAGATAGCATTTTATCCATCTTTGAAACTGAAGTGAAGATAGGAGAAACAGGATATATATTATTTCTGTATTGAGGCCCCTGGAGAACAACTTAAGTGCATTGCTGCTACACTCGCACATGAAACACTCCACTTTGCTATAAGGCGGTTCTACGTTAGGGCCCTGCCAAGTCTGTTGCTCTGCCGTGCTGCACTGCTCTGGTATGCTAGTTTTGTGTGACGCTGCTGCTGCTGCTGCTGCTGAATACTTGTTGCATTTCATAAGAAAAAGCTCGCCTGCCAACAGTCTGATGTTGTCACCCCAGGAAGCCTTTGTGGAGGAGATAGTCTTGCTTGTGCGCCGCAACTCTGTTCGTCATATCAACTGTTGGCCTCAATGTGAAGCAAAGTTTTCCTGTTCAGCTGTGGGCAGTTTGGGGCCGCAGTGACAAAGCGTTTATTCTTCACTGTGTCCCGAAGGGACCACTGCTTCAAATTACCATGATAATGTCAGTGTTGGTGTATGATGCATATTGCGAATTGATGTTTTGGCTCATTGTAGTTGGTGTTTGTATTGGTGTGCTTGGCATAGTCTTGGTGTCTTTGGCTCTTATCTCCTATGTGCTACATTTACAGTTCATTGGTTTTGGTTAATACTGAATGTGTTGCTTGCATTTAACGCAGTCTCATTGAGATTAAGGGAAAATGTATTTCCCACTTGATCGTTGCCGTTGTTTTAGGTCTGGCGGTTGCTGTTGGCAGGTTTCTATTAAAGGGTGACGCAAAGGCTGTAATGCTCTGTAACAGCTTTCCATTCAGAATCACATAGGCAACTTCAATGTCCTTTTTTGAAACTCTTTTAAAGACTCATTTTATAAATCTTTTAGTTTTTATTCATTTTTTTTCTTAATATATTTTTTTAATTCTATTTCTTAATTGCACCGCATTTATTCTATTTTGTAATTGCACTGTACACTTTCAGTTCTTATGTCTGTCGGACACTTTGGAAACTTTCTTTTTTTAAAGTGATACATAAATAATCCATGTTTTTTATAATGCTGTGTATTGGCTTGATATTAACATCCACATAACTGTTGTTTTGCACACAGTCCATTCATACACTGTAAGCTTGCCTTCACGGGAAACTAGAACAGCTTTTGTCACACATAGGAAGATAACAATAGATAATCAGACTCACACCAAACACTAAAGGAGAGACTGATGATCGTGTATTATGAGAAATTGTCCTTACCGTACTGTAGAGCAAATAGATTGCTCAATTCACTGGGTGTATGTTCCCTGCCATTATTAGAGGTGCTGTGTTGGGGATTGGGCCACAACGCTCACTTTAGGCTCTGTATTTAATGTGTTTATCGAGACACAAGCATGTTATTTGTGTGAATGAAATGATGAGGTCAGATCCCAGATAGCAAATATCAGCTGTATACATAGTATATTCTGTATTCACATAATACATTCAAACCTTCTCTCTGTTAATATTTGGACAAAGCACTACAATATCCTCTCTGTCCACTTAACACTCAGATTAGAAGCACTCATCCTTCTATCTTGGGGCAAATTGTGCAACGCTTCCTTCATAATAACTGTGTACAACCTGGAGTAGGCATGGGAACATTCTCTCCGGCTGCATCCTAATGGCAGATTAAAACACTATGGGTCTAATTGATGCTAATAAACACAACTGATTACTCCTCCTAGATAAACAAGCTTCTCATTAGTGCAGAAATTAGCCTAGGTAATGAAACCCTTGTTTTTGGATGACTTCTCAATGTCATAAATGATATAAGGGAAGGGACAGATCAAGATAAAATGCTTAGGAAACAGGGACATCTCTGAACAAAGGGCGCATGAGGAAATGTCTTGACTCTGTAAGGGACATTTATTTTGAAGAAGGGATTTGTTTGCTTGCATTGTGGCCTTCTTTGCCAGCTCGAGGAGACTGAATTACCCACATTAAAATCCACCATCAAGAAGGTTTTAAATAAACAAACCTTGTCATTAAAGGGTCTCAGATACCTCTGACACAAGCATAACAAAGTCCACAGTCATATCAGAAACACTATTTATTTATTTTTTTTTGTTCATTTGGTGCAAATATGAGCTGACTGCTGATGATGGCAGGCAGTATGCTATGACTGACTTTACCCATGTTCAATAAATCATACCATGTGTTCTTGTCTTATTAGTTATGTTTACAGTATGTACATTGCTGATGCCGAATAAATAATCTCATTCTGTTAAGTGCTCACGCGTAATGTTATGTTGTCATTAAGTGTGGCATAGATTGTGTTGCATCAATGGACATGCGTATAAAAGTGATGTTTGCTTGTTGGTTAAAACAGTCAAATTGGCTGTTTTAATGCAGTTTAACAGTTGGCTAATCTGTGTGAATGTATTTATTTCTCCTTGTTGTCGGCTGGGAGGGGTTTCAGTTTGTTTCTTGCCTAAACGCCACTTTGGTGTCTCGAGTATCTTTTCCGTTGCTACATTCACAGCTCATTGAGAAGTGCCTTTGGTAACAGTGACTCACCACAGAGAAATGTGTGACATGTGTTATCACTAAGAGATAGTCGCGATCTGGACAAACCTGAATCTTTGTTTCCATCCATTCAGTTCTTTAGCGTTTTCATGTCCAAAAAAGTACAAACAAGCAACGTTTCTTTTTTTTCTTTCTTATTATGCACAGGCATAATCAAACATGATTTAAACTTTTAGTGCATAAATGGTATGATTACATATCCATGTTTTATGTTTGAAGTGAAACATTTTTTTATGACAGACTTAAATGTTTATTTTTCACCTAACTTGAACTCCTCAAGAATGTAAGCACTGCGTAAAAGCTGCATGGATGTAGCATTCAGCTGAACCATTGTAACTACACCAAAGCATTAGCTTCAAAAAAAAAAAAAAAAAGCCCGCAGATTTGCCACCACACAACTAACCAACACAATCATCTTCATACATGACGTCCTGAAGAGATGTTTTTCTTTTCTTTTAGAAATATAATAAGCATGCATATATAAAGCATGACTGTGTGGTCCCTGGGCATGTAAAAGAGTGTACGACTTGAAGCACATTTTAGTGGCAGCATAATTGCATAAAAAAAGTTGAAAACCTTTGTGTTTAACTTGAGGCTTTATGACTAAAATGCATTAGTATGGAGGCAAGAAAAAAAGAGAGGGTCAGCTCGAGTTCCTGATTAGTTTTGAGGCAGAGCTGTCAACATGCACAGACACACTCTGTACTTGCGGTTTATGATGTAGATTGGTAGCTAGCGTACGGCGAACCTCTGTGCAGTTTTTATATTGGCTGTGAATAAACAGAAAAATACAATCCAGCAGCCAGACTTCCAGAACTTACAAAAACACAGACATACTGAACAAACGGCAACAAAAAGAAATACTTTAAGGTGCATTTGAAAGTCAAATGCCAGTTTTCTTTGTGTGCACAATAAAGTCAGGCTGAAATAGCAATATGTGATGATTTCATTTAATCCCGAACATCAGAGGGAAAATAATGTGTGAATGTTTTGGAGCTGGTGGAGCTCAGTAGGAGAAGCAGTTTAGTCAACGATGGAAATTGCGGTGTAAAATTTCATTGGGTGACTCACATCACATCACCATCATCTCAGAATACCGTTTTCCCATTTGAGTGTGTGCATGTGCAGGTCTGCTGCCTATTTGTGTCGCCCCCACCACCACCACCACCACCAACCCCTCCCTCCAGCATCAATCTCACTCACTCTTTGATGACTAATATATGAGATCTGCACATTTATAATGTAACAGATAGCACGGACCGAGAGGGGAGAAAGAAACGCGTCATACCCCAAAACCTGATTGACTTTATCCCATTACAAAAGTGTCATCATGCATTATGTGAGTTCACGAAGTTGCATATTAATCAATATATAATAATAATAAGTATTTTTGAAACCCACTCCACTAAAAGTCTAATTACAGCGATGTAAGAAGAAGTGAGATGTGCATATATAACGCGTACAAAATGACATATCCATCATTTTCCCTTCCAACATTTGAATACATGGCTGAGATGAGGGCTCACTCATTAATTCCCCTTTGAGCCACTGCACTGCATGTGAACACCCACCTCATTTATTTCAATAGATCCTTCAATTGCACTGAACTCTTTCAACTGCCTCTCATCGCCTGCTTCGGATGTCATCATTGATTAAATGGCCATTATCGATAGTCATTACGAGCGTGCGTTTCAGTTAGTGTGTTACTCTACCTCCTAACTGGCTCAGTAGGCCGTGATCATCTACTGGTAAGCTGGATCACTGCAGGGAGATTAACAGTGTTTAAGCGGTAACTATTGGTGGCCTTGTTATCATAGTTAACGTTGACTTATTTTAACATATGCACATAAGTTATGTATGTACTTAACCATAAAGTACGTAACTTGTCCTCCTGGGAACCGAGGGAAAAAATCTTCCAATTTTCTTTTTTTTGTGATTTCCTACCTTTTTTTTTTTTTAAATGTTATGTCCTCTGTACAATGCAGCAGGGATTGATAGAGTAGCTCACAAGAGCAAAAGAAGATGTGAACAAAACAGAGAAGCCAGAAAATCCTAACGTTTTGGGAGTTGGAACCAGCAAACGTCTGGCATTTCTAATTATTAAATGATCTTCAAACAACCTTCTGATTGGTAGAAATAATCAATTATCAAAATTGCTGTGGCTAAGGAGATTTTTTTTTTGCCAATCGGAAGGATCTGGATTGATCCCAGGCCGCTACATGTCGAAGTGTATTTGGGCATGATGCTGAACCCTAATTTGCTTCAGAGTGCATGTGAATGTTTTTGCTGGTGGCACCTTGTGTGGTAGCTTCTGCCTCCAGTGTGTGTGTGTGTGTGTGTGTGTGTGTGAATGGCTAAATGCTGGCTTGTGTTGTCAAGCAATTTGAGAGGTCGCTCAGTAAATAAATGCAGTCCATTTACCATTTGAATTATTTCAGCATTATTACTTTAGTTCCACCAACTAAGTAAGTCTGATTCTACTTACCATAAGTGAAGTGATTCATTTGTATGATAATGGTGTCCAAACCGAGTGCAGGTGTGCCCATCGTCCAATGCTTCCATGTTTGTGTCCACTATCAGCAGATGCTGAGCAGTCCACTCCAAACTCTTCCAGGTGTGAGTATTAATAGACAATCCTCTCTCTTTTAGTGTTTGCTAACAGCCCGTCAGCTCCTGTGCACATACCCCTCTCACCTCTCTTTATCTCATTGAAACGTATTTCTTTTGGGTTCTCGTGAAGATGTGGGCAGCATTTGCCAACCAGGGCTTTTATGATTCAGAGAGCGAAGACAAGCGCCTCTGGCAGAATGCGGTCGACTCAGATCCTTTGGTTGGAAAGAATTGTGATGTATTTCATTTTGCTGTGAAATCTGTGAAACCTGAGGTTGGTGCTTTTAAAACCACATCTGCAGGCTTTTCAGATAACATCTTGTTGCTTCCAACTGTTTTAACTGGACTTTTTAAAGATTGTTCATAAACTACGATGACTGTTTATTGCCGGCGTGCTGCTGCAGTTTCATAACTTTTTGTCATTTGTGCGCAATGCTAAAAAAAACATCACATTGGCTAAACCCTCGTGCCTGCCTGTGCATGTGTGTGTGTGTAGCACTTGGAGTGTGTGAGCCAGTGTGGGCTCCTTTTTGCGAACACAACTCTACACTAAGCCGTGTCCTCAGCGCTCAGTGTACACCATGCACTTAGCACATGATAGGTCGACCCCGAAAGGTCACAACACAGCATGTATCCATGGTGACAGCTTTGGCAGGAGAACAACGAGCTGGGATCAGAGCTGCGAACTGAACCAAACCATCTCACAGATTTACGTGTGAAACAGAGTAAACACAAAAAAAAAAAACATATGCCGCCGTCAGGAGGCCTGGGAGGAGAATGAGTTAAGGTAGAGAACGAGATGGAAGACGTAGGGATGAGGAAAAAGGTAGTTTAACCTGAAACACCCTGCTGAGATCATATATTAATTCTTCACTTTTATCCTCACTGAGCTGCACAGAGCGGAGGGACCAGCAGACGTGTTCGCTTTGTATCCACATGTTTTTTTTGTTTTTTTTATAGACTTCGGTAATTGAAAAGACGTGTTGACTCTTCCCCAAAGTCCTCGTACTCAACAATGATTTTACTTTGTGGTCGCAGCTACTGGGCGAGCGTGGCCATCGGACTGGATTAACACTATAAACGGTTGATGAGACGGAGAGACAAAGATAGTGACTCCTTTTTTAAAGCTTGCTTTTGCAATGAACGTACATTATGTTGCCAGGGTTACAATGAACTGTTTGGCCTTTACGGTGCCAATCATTAGTTCAAATATGCACGACAGGAAAAATGGATCTGTTTGTAAGATATTCATGTTTACGATCGTAAATCCTGCCCGTGTGGCATAAATAAAACGGTAGATTATATAAAAACATGTCTTCATTTCCCATGAACTTTCTTTGCGGGTAATTGACAGCGGTTATCAACACATTAACACAAAACCACCAATCGCTTCTTATTCCCCGGAGGCCTCTGTTTATGCCCAATTAAGAAAACACTGACAAGTGTGTTGTAACAGTATACAAGCTCACACAGGAAATACTTTACTTCATGCCAACAAAATCATCCTACCACAAAAGCAAAACATTGCACTTATCAGAATAAGTGTTTGTTTTCCACCCCCCCAAACAATGTACATGTTCTTCTCCCTATCAAACCACAACATGTGTAAAGTGATGCATCTGCATCCAAAGGCTACGCTCTCTAACAAACATGTCCCTTTCCCGTCAGTTTTGAAGGTAGGTGTTTTGAAAGGTTCGTCTTTATTTAGATGCAGCGGCTGTGAAACCTCTATAATCCATTTACATCGAACTGAGGATTTGTCACCCGATCCTGTTTCTCTCTTGCATAAAAGAATAAGAGAGTGGGATCTCTCTCTCTCTCTCTCTCTCTCTCTCTCTCTCTCTCTCTCTCTCTCTCTCTCTCTCTCTCTCCCTCTCTCCCTCTCTCTCTCCCCCCCTCTCTCTCTCTCTTTCTGTCTGTCACTCTGATTGCAAGGTGAATGAGCCATGCTGTTAAATAGAACATTCGTGTGCCACATATCTGCTGTGAAAACAACAGCTGGCTAAACCCTCAAAACAAAATCATCAAATAACCTAATGACGGTTGCACAAATGAGACTGCGTTGTCAAAATTATCAACACAGAGCGTTCCCTCCTGACCTTATATTCACAGGTGGATATTTTTACTGACGAAAGCTGCTCGCGTAAAAAAAAAAAACTTGGCTTATTAAACAAAATCTCAAATACACGTACATGGCTCCTTTCTGTGCTGTTGTGACTAGAAAACTAATCATTCATTACTAAATTTGATCTATTTTGAACGCCAGCTTGTTTATCAGCAAACCATCTAACACCTATTACCTCGGCTGGAATTACTTACACATGCAAAAAAGTTGGTAAAACAGAGAAAATTGAAATATATTGTTGTCTAATTGACTGTATGAATAGCTTGCCTCTATGTTCATTTCACTGTATGTTGTCCAATAAACTTCAAGTTTATTTGCGAGTAAAAGTATATGAATTTGTCTCCGCAATTGTTTATGATCTAATGATCTGCCAGGTTCTTCTCACATCAGTCTGGATTGTCCTTTAAACCCAAAACTACATTACTGTTTCGCAGTATTGAAAAAATAAATACCATGCAACAGTGTTACCCAGCTTTCCTATTTGTCCTGCCTTGTTACCTAGTGATAATATTACCCTGCTCCATACTTAATACATGTCCTTCCTAACCCCTTGTCTTTTTCCCTTGTACTTACACATTTATAGGTACCGAGTTAGTATTTTATTATGACCCTGTGTATAGCACTTCATAATTATACCATCATTTATAGGCCAATTACAATTTTCTTTGACTTATTCATCTAGCTATTCAACATGATAAGATGATATAAAAGCCGATAAAACAATAACATGAGATGATCGCACAGCCCCCACCAATATCACACATTTTGAGAAATTCAAACTTTGACGCTCATGGTGAGGAAGATGTTTTAGTGATGCACGCACTGTGGAGCATGTTGAGACTGTTATTGGTATAGAAGACGGTAAACCTGAATTTGTCCAGGCAAAAACTGCAGTCTGCATATTGAGATTGAGGTATTTCTTCACTAAACCTTGATGATAACGCAGTGAGATTTGTAAAAGAACTGCACGGTCTCTTTGAATTTCAATCCTTCTGGATGACTCAAGGGATTCTTGGCCAGCTAATTTGTGCAGGCCAAAACATGATTGAATGAAAATATAAAAGTACTAACAAGGGAGCAGTTCACATGTAAAAACATTTTTTTTTTAAACTGTTAAAACTGTAGCAGTTGTTTTTTCAGAGAGTCTGGTCCAAGCTGATTATCGGGTCATGACAACAACTACGAAAATCTAAAGTTACAGAAGCTTTGCAACAAGGCAGAAATTGACACCTCGGTATTCACACTATACCCAGGGCATTTACACTCAGCATACCTGTCATCAAGAGCTTCTTTGGTCAAAGGTGAAGATTTATGACCTTATTTATGCTTAAAATGTATCACTTGAACAAAATGCCGAAAACATCAAACCGCAGTGCGCCGCATCCAAACGTGTATTTAAAACTAGACTTCCATCTATTTGTCTTGCATCATTTGTATTAACTGTAATTACTTTAGGCCTGAGTGTAGGTTATATACTGTACTTATAATAGCATGCCAAGCTGTGGGAATATTAAAATCCTGCAAAAAACACATACTTTTTGTTGCAGCTGATTCCAAAACCTAAACTTCCCTATAGATCGGAAGTTCAATTCATTAATTGTCAGACATGACATTTTTCTTGACCCGATTCTCAGAGATCTGTTTAGACACATTTTTTGCTCCCCGACCGTTTCAAAAGTCCACCTTCTGAAGTGCCTTTTGAGTATTTGTATGGCTCTTTTGGGATAGTTCACAGTTCAAAGAACAACGAGGACGTAAGGATGTAAAGAAGATCGACCGCTCCTGGATGATTGAAGTGACCACATTATTGAGGGCTGTCAAGGGTTGGCTTGCCGTGATTGAGTTGGAGTAAGTACAGGCAAGCTTCTGAAGTTCACTAAAGGGACTACAGTGTTAAAAAAAAAAAAAAAAAAAAAAGAAGGAATTCCACCTATTTTAAACATCAAAGTGTGTTTACAGATCTTAGGAAGTACTGCTGCATATGTGACAAATCAATGTTTGTAAAGTCTTTTGCTGCTCCAGAGGGATCGCCATGATCTGACGAAGTGCCTCCAGTTATGTCACCTGACTGACTCATCGTTTGGGGCTGAAGCCTACAAGTTCAAATAACAAAGAACTATTTGCTTGAGGCAACATTAGCCGCTACTAGCATAACACACCTGCATTTTGCATTGTGGGTAATGTAGGGGAAGGTTTTGACAAGGAGAGAGAATGCATGGAATGAAACATATATTACCTCTGGTTCTTTTTCTTTTAACTCGACATCACAAGTCTGACAATTAATGGAGTCTAAGTGCTGCACTGAAGGTATTGCCTTTCGTCTGATTATACAACAAGAAGATCTTTTGGAGAAACTACTGTCGCTTGCCCAACACGGCTGTTTCGAATGCAGCAGCAGCAGCAGCAGCAGCAGCAGCAGCAGATGCAGTTGGCTGTTTTCCCCCTCCAGAAGTTTATAATAGTACAGTAAGCATGCCAGACTCATTCCTATCTTTTATGTGTTTAGCTGCTCACACATTTACTGCTCTGTCTCTTCCTCCAGTGAGTGTTTGTGTGTAAGTACAAAGGTAGGGAGGGTGGTTTCAGTCTGCCACAATTTACTCTTTAGAATATGAGGAACACACACTTACTTAACTTGCACAATAACTTGCAACACATGCCATTCCACTTGTTACATACAGAAATCCAAATGGGAGTTTTCTTTTCTGGGACAGAATAAAAAGAACAGTCTGTTCTTATGTTGCATATAATATAACCCTTGCAAAGCCGTCTTCCTGCGCTATGATAAGGAGACAATCATTACTTGAGTTCTTATTGGGAATGTTAGCATCAATGGGCTTCCCTTATCTGCCACTGACAAAATGATGCAGATATGACATGCAGGGCACACTGAGGGTGAACCATCAGTTTCTTTGTTTCTTCTTGGCTGTACAGTGCGTCTGATTAAAAGTTACACCAGCAGTGAAGTCAACGGTTTGCTCATTGGGAATGCAAACAGCCCGTCCTCCTCAGCTAACCTCATTCCGACTGGGTGTCCCGACAAAACATGTGAAGAGCGACGTTGCAGCTCTGTTCAGTTCCTTCTTGAGGATTTAGTTCCTTTTTCATTGGTTCGTTCAACCTTTATTTAAATTCCGTCGAGTTGCTGAGGGCACGCCCTCATTTTTAATGGTGTCGAGAGTGCAATTAAAGCGGAATAACTCAACAGCACAGGATGAGCGGCCACACATATCTGAGACACAGTAGATCTTTTTAGATATCGTTGCTTAGACAAAGAACCATGTGTGCTGGATACACTGTGGGTCAATACAGTTTCTGCATTAACTTGTTGGCTTGGATTCGCTCACACAGCGAGCACAGCATGGTTGAGTAAGATCATCCTATAGGAAGGACTGAGTTTTGGAGCAGCGGAAAAAAACCGAAATGCTGGCAATTGTGTAAACCTGTCCACTCTGCAGCCACTTTGTTCTCAGCTAATTGGTGTTTGTAGAGCTGATCTCTTCTAAAACCCTCTTCTGCTGCTAATAGATCATATTGCCTTGTCAGCTATTGAATCCAAAGGTCACTGTGATCAGTTGATTTGAAGATAGCTTCACGCCTGGCTCTCTATGCAAAGCAGATACTCATACTGAAGGTCTGAATCTTTTGGCCTTGCTTTTAATGCAGGGAGTCACGTTTTTACGTGTTACTAGAACATCTGTATCTCAGATATGGTAGTGGTTTTTGAATTTTTTTATGCTAAGTCTTGCATTTGCTAGGCTCCACATGTTTACTGTAGTACAGCACATTAATACTTAAGGTCCACTTAATGTACTACAATAACACAGGGTGTGTTAAAGATATTGTGCCATGAGCTGTGCCATTAAACTGCTATCTATACAGCTGCAGGCCTGTGTGATGGTGATGGATGGCCTTTAATAAAATGTGGTTTTTTGGCTCAAACACACAATATATATAAAAATACATTTATGTTTAAAATAAGTTGAGAGAAAAAGCAGTTGTTAGTTTCTTTGCTGAGTTATAACATTTGTTAAAGTACTCGTTTAAACGGAGACAGGCCCAAATATCTTATTGCAGAGATATTTTCACAAAGCTCTGCTACCAATGTGCAGGCAATACAATGACATCCATAAAAGTGCAATTTAACACACAAAATTAAACTTGTGACATTAAAAAAAAAAAAATCTGAATTAATATACTTAATGTGAAGTAAAGTGGCAGTGCAAAGAACAGTGGCAATATAAATGCAAAACGTCTCCTACTGCTTTGATTATTTAAGCCTCCTGTTGTCATATCTTATTGTTTTACCAACAGAACGCCTTCCCATGCATCATGTTGCAGCATATTTGGTTCCTGATCATTTAAGACATCAGTTTGGAATTTTTCCAGTCAGAATTAAAAAAGCTTTTATGGTTTAATTTGTATAGACTTTTAAACACATATTTTTCAGATGAGAATATGTTATATATATATATATATATATATCCCATGCTGCAACCTCCAAACTAAGGGTATCGTGTTTTTCTTGTTTTATCTCCATTATGTGAAATAATCTCCTCCTCAGTATCAGGTCAAAAAACTTTTTTGTGTAGACTCGCATTTTGAAAACATGTCATTTATTTATTTATTTTTGTATTATGTTGTTTTAACTTTGCCTTCACATATTATACTGCTCTTAGAATTGTTTTAGTTTTTTTTGTTTACTTTCGACTGAAGCAGGGATTTTTCCCACATTACAAGTTGTACAATAACGGTGCTTATGAATGAGATGTTTCCCAATATTTAATTCACGTGCACTCATTTTTTGTTTGTTTGGAATCAATATGTTCTGTGACATAAGAAAATGAAATGATGCCGTAAAGGCATTTATAGCAATATAAAACAATGCTCAGCCTCTGGAATAACATATTATATTATATATTATATAATAATATATTATGCTGTGAAGTGAGATGGGTTGTGCTTGAAGTGCTAAAACCATCCTTTTCCTAAGGATACGATAAAAATGTTTTTTAAAAAAGATGGCTGTAGTAGTGTCAATTTTTTTATATCTTCTTAATTCAACCTGTTGGAGTAACTTGACTTGAATAGATTTCCTGTGATTGTCACTGATTCCACAGTTCTAAATGTGTGTTACACTCCTTAATGTGTGTTTTGGAAGAACATGTTTCTGCTTTATCGTGTCTATTTCACAGCCTTGGCAAATTAAAATGTTTTATTCTTAAATCAAAAATGTTGCCGACGGAATACTTCGTCCAATTTAAATAACAGTTCAGTTCATGGATCAGTTCTGATAAACTTTGATTACATTTGGGTCGGATTATTTTTATGTCAAGATGGAGCTTTCTATAGATGACTATGGCTGCTTCTGCTTCAAGGTCGTTCGGGCTATTTGTACACACAAACTCACGCTCACAGATCCACACAAAGCCATAACTTGTTTTTATTCTGTCTAAAAATCCGTCCTCGCCGTGTCATTTTTATCCTTCCTCCTGTAGATGTTTCCGACTCATTGTCTTTCTCAACGTTAAAAATACCAAAGAGTGTGAACTGCCTGTTCTTCCTTCCCTTCTGTACTTTCTTCTCAAAAAAAAAAAAAAAAACTCCCTTCCTCACTTAAATTCCTGTGTTATGTCTGACATAACTCAGTCGTGTTAGGTAAGTCTGTGTGAATATTACCAATCCTTTTGGGAGGGGAAGAGTGTGACTTTTGAGAAACATGCTAATATTTGATTTAAGTGTGATCTACTTCCTTTTTAGATTTTTCTTTCTTTGACCTGAGCCTTGACTTGAAAGCTGACCTTTCTTGCACTGTAATATTTGGCTTGTGTATGTTAATGTCCAGACATTTTTGTTTAGCCAAAAAAGAGGGCATATAACTTTAAAGAGCTCTCAAAACAATATGCAACACCAAATATTAATCTTTGCAAACCACATTAAAGTGTCACAAAACTTCACAAACAGTCGACAGATTGAAGATGAACTGTTATAGGACAAACGTACAAATTGTTCACAACTGCTAAGAAAATCAACGACAAAGTGTTAAATTGTGCAGAAAGAAAGAAGAAAAAGAATGCTGAGGGAGAAACCAAAAACGTGCTCACTGAAAGTAATGAATGTCAAGACTGAGGATGACATTATTGTTCATATTCTTCACACTATTAACTAACAATAACTGCAGCAGCAACAGCAACTATATTGCTGTGTATTCTAGTTTTCATTTGCTCTGGCGATGTAAGAAAAAGGGGCAATAGTTTGAGCCTACTCGCTCTGCAGCCCAATTACAAATCAGGGCTCGAACAAAAGGCCTGTGGTCTCACCAGTTGCTTGTTCATTGGACAGAGTTTGGCAAGTGGTCAGCCTGCGAGGTTAAGATTTGAGCGAAAGGGGATAAAAAGAAAAAACAGCCACTAACACGACGGACTTGTCTGCTTTCTTTTTTCTCAAATGACCTTTATTGGCATTAAACTAAAAAAACTCCAAAAGTTTGGAAATGTGCCCATTTGGAAATATTGACCATAGGATACCCTAGTGGACCGCAGCAACACAGGTTGAAGTCCAGCCCATCCTCCATTTGTTGCATGTCATTCCCCGTGTTTCTCTTTCCTCATTGCCTGTAAACCATCTGATGAAAGGCAGCAAATGGCGAAGAATCACTTTGATTTGAAAGGAAATGGAATCAATGCATATTCACATGTAGTTTTCTCTACAGCAGCGCCTTCACTGAAAATAGTGCGACCTGCTATGCATACAGAGCAAGGTGTATTACACAACCACAGTAACATACATATCCATGAATTCCCAGTTGCACATACATGCACATGAAGCAGCGCACGTCCAGTGGTTTTATTATTTATTGGTAAATAGGATAACCCATTGTCAACCAGCATTAAAAAAAACTCACAGTGTTCCCTGAGATGTTTTGAGAACAGTGTGGTGTTCTCAGGCCCTGGGGAGCTCCTGACTCTCTCCAGCCACACTAGCTCTTAATGAGAAATCCACATGCACAGGACACACTCTGCTCCTTCTAATCGAATGACTTGCATGTAGGGCCACACCTGCCCCCCCCCCCCCCCCCCCTCCCCCCTTTTTTCCTTTTCCTTCTTTCTTCTTCTGGCCTGTTGGTTTGCGTATGCCCATCCTTGTTTCTCTTCTTGCAGATGGAACAGCATGGTCGTCTGCACCTGTCTGCACAGCCTGCACTTTCCACTTCCCTTGCTCTCCTCTTCTTCTTTATCCTCGGCTGCCTCGCACATAACTCAAATTACTCATTTTTCTGGTCCACTGAGGTGTCATGGGGAAAATGTAATTTTAACTGAAGATCTCTAGTGAAGGTGACCAGCAATAATAGTGTTGTCACTGAAAGGTCACTCGTCACTTCCTGTTGTACTCAAGTAGGCCCTTTAAATGCATTAAAAGGAGTGGGACTACCCTAAAATATCATAATTGAACTAGCAAAGTCTATTTATAAAGAACAATGTTGCGCGTCTCATGTCCTGTTATAGTTCAAACACTGCAATTTGTCTTTGAATTTTAGAGTTACTTATCAATAGAAAATTAATTCACAGCAATTAAGATGATCAACTAATAACTTGACTATTTTATCTATGTAGGGGGCTTACCGTGATTAGAAATTAGGTTTAACTTTAAGGCTCACTACTGGTTGTCAGCCTGCCCTTTGACCCCTCACTATAGTGAAAAACTGTTTTTTTGCTTCCTATTTACAACTCTGCTTTGTTGAGAGTGGAGAATCTGATGATGAATGTCAATTATTTGAAAGTGCCGAAGGCGGTTTTGTTTGGAGGCTGTTCTTGCCTTGGCGGGACGCTTATAGTTTAAATATGGCTGTGCTTACTCTTTCCTTCAACAGCTCCCTGTATGCTTTTTGTGATTCTCATTTCAGTTTTGGCCGAGAAAGAATTCTGAATGAACGACAATTACCGGTTTCATATGTCTCTCTGACATACAACAATTTACCCTCTGTGTCTAAGCATTGTCAGTGGTCTGCTTTAGTGTGGTTTAGGAAGATTAAGACCTCACATGACCAAAAACTGTTTAATTGTGATACAAATCAGGACTTTTTTTTTAATAAAAAATCTCTAATTTCTTATTTGTGGAGATAATAAATATGAAACATTGGATTCTAATAACCTAATTCGGTTACATGCTCTCAATTTGGAGAAGAATAGACTGCCCTCCTCTTTGCTCAGAACCCTATTTGACCCTCAAAGGACCCCATGAGGGACATGTCCTTTGAAACTGAAAACGAGTTTGTACTCCTTGGTTTGGTGGTGGAAGAGGCTGTAGCAGAAGACAAATTGCTACTTATTGCTGGGTTCTCAATCCCACCCTGTGGTGGGCTACGGAGACAGGTTTTGACAGATTCCCCAGCAGAGAGAGTTTCAGTAGGGATAGGGGCGGCAAGTGTCAAACTAACAGCTGCGTCAAGATGCCACAGATACACAGGAGGTGACAGGAAGCTGAGCTAATCTGCGCTAAAATAAAAGCAAACAAAACTCGCTTTGAAAAACAGAACAGCAGAACAAAAAAATACATTTCAACGTCTGTTTTGGCAAAACTGGCCACTAAGTTAAATGGCTCTGCTTTAAGAGAGTTCTGAACGTCAATCCCCCCATTTACACTGCAGGCTAATCCCGTGACTACTGTGACAGTTGCAACGCCAACGCTTTTATTCTGAAAGGACAAGACGGAAACGACCCTCTTGTTTCTTTTAGCTTGACACGTTTCACTAACTGTCCGCCCTGCCCTGCCTGAGTTTGCAGTTGAGTGCGCCAGGGCTGCACGGCTGTATTATATAACTTAACTGTAGGCTACTCACGGGTTTAATGGCGCAAGAGCAGAATATCGCTGTGTAGATCTGTGGATTCATTGCGGAATTATCCTGAAATCGCGAGCGAGTCAGCGATCGATCACTTTTTCCTCCTACCGGCGACGTGCGTTAAAAGTTATCGACAGATCGGCGAAACGGCGCACACGGCGGACCTCGACAGCTCCAGCAGCTAGGTCCGCGACGTTGTTGACTTTAGTTAAAACATAGTTGATATTGCGGACGATGTTTTCCTGCCGCGCCGGGAGAGAGGTGGCAACAAATCCATCTGACATTTCACCACGCAACGTTACTGCAAGGAAGGGGTTTTATCCGAGCGCTTGACTGTGTGGACATTGTGTTATTTCTCACATTTCCCCAACTTGGACTGACAGGCGATGACCTTACCGGGGGAGCGCATTATTCTCTGACTACAGGTACGGTCTGTTTATACTGCAACCACTTGTTATATCACTGGATATATATCGAGATATAGAGAGAGAAAGAGAGAGAGAGAGGCAAACGCTGGTTGTTTCCCCGAGGTAGGCCGACGATGAGCGTCCCCGGTGCTGCGTGGTAGGCGCACTGACAGCCCTGCACCCTGCGACCCACTGACAGTAGCCTATCCCCACCAGCGCTCCGAGAGCTCAGTCTTATTTTTTTGTGTGTAAGAAAGGGAAAATGTTGCACAAACTGCAGCTTATTAGCCCCTCCGGCTGTAGGCGTGTTATCAGTGCAAGTTCCCATGGCAGCCAACAGGTTGCAGTAATGATGTGTTGTGCAGTTTGGTGGGAAAAGTGCAGTACGCTGTACAAGTCAGGAAACGCCAAACTTTGAAAACTTTGAAATACCAAGGACCTTCATCAGGTTCTCTAAAATGCATTACAACAGCAGCTTGAATTAGAAAAGAGTGCACTATATGGTCTGAATGCAGTAGCCTATTGAGGAAATTAAATTGGTGAAACCTATGAGCAAAACAAAAATCTTTTCTAATTCTCCGCCAGGGTAGTCTGATAGAAATAACAATTCATTCTTAATTTATGCAGAGAAACCATTGAGAGCCCTACAGGACCCCACAAGTCCTTAGACCTCACTTTTAACAACGCAGAGCGGCAGCAAAGGAAGTGCTGTAAACCGCTGCAGATACGGCAACATATATCTTATATATGCTGTATGTAATCATGTCTTCTATGAAGAATGTCACGGCCGCTGCTTGAGGCAACAAACTGTTCAAATGGAGCCAATCCGCTGCATTGCGTTGATCAGAAATTCAAAGGAAATTATCCGGTCGTCTTTAAATTATTTGCAATGCCTTATTCCAAGGTAGCAGTTTTTTGTTTTTTTTTCTCTCTCATGCTCTGAGAGAAACAGTCCTACTGTTTTGTAATTTAGTCCGTGGCACTGACTTTGAAACAGACCCATCGCCACAAGTGACAGCTTGCCTGGTTAGATCTTGTCTGCCCCTCCAGATATGGCAGTTATTGTTGTTAATGATCAACAGTTAAATTTGTGAGCTGCAGAACTCTTACTTGTACATAGCCGTCCTTTGCAGAGGTGGCTGCCACGTGATTTTACATACATTCATTTCATTTTCTTATTTTCTATTTACATTTCTTGTTTTGTAATTGGAGTTTTGACTGAGTTGTTAATTTTCTCTCTCATGCAAATGGAGATCGGCAGTTATTGTTGACTGCTACAAATGCCCAGAGGCCCATAGTCGGTTAATCTCTTCAGACAGATGTATGTTGTTGCACACATGCTTGGCTGTATGTTGGACTGTCAGTGGCTCTGCCTGTTACACAAGTTATGGCCATATCTTGCACTACTTCACGCTTGAGTTGAGTGGAGGGCACAGTTCAAAGAAATAACATAAACATTATAGTCAGTTAGGTTATGCAATGGCTGAGGTCTCCTTTTTCTTCTCCTGTACTGATTTTTATCAGCCTGGTTTGTGCCATTTGGGCCTCTGCCATATTCCTATAGTGTTGGTTTCAGAGGAGGAGATGGCCTATTTGATACGGCTGCTGTCATTTCCTTGAAAATATAATAAATAAATAAATGAATAAGATAATATTGTTGGCATCAGACATAGTAGTGAATGTGAGCCTTGCACCGTTAGTGCTTTTCGACTCCTTTTTTTAAACTTAACACATTTCTCGTGCAGATGTTTGAAGACGGCACTGTGAACGTTCACCAGAAAATAACTACTGTGTTTGTATCGTTTTACTGTGTATGTATCATCTTATCCTGCATCAACTCTGTTTTTATAGCCTAACCTTGGCTCTTCTCTCTCTCTCTCTGTGTGTGTGTGTGTGTGTGTGTGTGTGTGTGTGTGTGTGTGTGTGTGTGTGTGTGTGTGTGTGTGTGTGTGTGTGTGTGTGCGTGTGTGTGTG